>BPTQ01000003.1:211864865-212051812 GCA_019973895.1 Chrysanthemum seticuspe | reverse complement strand
AGTTTAGTTTATAGATATCGTACTACCGTTCGGGCCATCATAATTCAGAGGTCATGCAGTAAACGTTCGAGGAGCTAGGACACTTTAAATCGTAAATCCAGCAACTCGTCGATACGTTTTACTCAAATGAAACCCCTCACATGAAGCTCCCTACTTTTGTAGAACTTAGTAGATACAACATATGTTTTGAGTGAAGATTGTTATAACATAAAGTTTATCATGTTTTTAATAAGTATCTAGTTTTTACAAGTTCTCGTCGTTTTCATAAATATGATCACCTTAGTTAACGGTCTTGGGTAAACAAGCCTTAAGGCTTTAGCCATGGCCTTGCCGTGACTTTGGTCTTGACTACCATGGTCTTGAGACTCAACTTTGGTCTTAGCCGTAGCCGTGGTCTTGGTTTATGGCCATTAGGCCTCTTGGTTTGCTTTTAGTTGTGACAAAAGTATAGTTATGAGACTATATTTACGGCAGTTTCTGTTTTTGAAAGATTTATTGCCTGTTTAAGCCTTTTGAAGGTCCGAGCTTCTTTGATATGTTAGGAAAACGTCGTTCCGGACAACTTTCGTGCTTTAACTTTTTTATGATTCGGACCAGAAGTATGACTTTCAAAATGGCAGAACCCTTAACAGTTTCAAAATGGCAGTTTTGGCGTTTTGGTTTCGCTAACTTCTTTTGCCTATAACTTTTGACTCGTTTGTCCATTTCGGGTGGTTCAAGTTGCTATGTTTACCTTTTTATCTTGTCTACCATATTATGTAAGTTATAAAGTCATGAATCAACATAGTAACTATATATATGGCATGAAATAGTTAAAATTATGAATAATAAAGATGAGATGATGGTGGTGATAAGTTGCTTACAACTTTTGGCTTTCAATAAGAAAGGAGTAACTTAGTAAGGATCGGACTTTGATTGATCGCGAAAGATTTCGGATTGAGCTAGCTTTCCACACCTTGGAACTCTTGCAAACTTGAAGAGTTGGTTATGAAGTACTAAGTGACTTGAGTGGATCTAAACTCAAGAAGATCACTTAAACTTGCTAGAGATTTGATGTAGTAGCTTGATCTTTGGAACTTCTTTGCATAAACTTGGAGTTTATGGAACAAATTATGGAAGATATGTATGTTTTAAGTTATGAACGACCAAGAGAAGAGTTTTAGGGTTTTTAGGAAGTCATTCACTTGCTATTTATAGGAGGGTAAGTTTGGTTAACCATATATTGGGTTAAATATTAACCATGGTTAGGTTAGGACACTTGTAATGATCTAAAGGAACCTTGGTTAGGATTTTGACACCAAGGTGATGACTCCCCCCCTAAGGTCAGCCAAGATAAGATAGGATGACTTATGTGTATAGGTTTGGTATTATCTTGATTACGGAGTGAGTTTTGGTTCCGTTAAATGCTAACCGAAGCCATAAAACGTAAAACCGGGTATCGTAAAAATATGAAACTTGAAGGAATGATGAAACTCATCATTATACTCCATCTAAAAATATAAAATGGGTGATAAGTCTCATTGGGTGCAAAAACGCTGGTTAAAGCTGGAAATACGGGTAAAAAACGCGTAATTCGCAGTTTATCAGAAAATAACGAAATTTCAGGGAAACGACTGTGAATTTATTTAGAGTAGACTAAAATTAGTCTAAAAGTGATATGAGATGTCAAAATGTGGTTTTCGTCATACGCGAGATAACTTTACAGTTATTCGTGAAGTTTAAAAGTTACGCGATTTAAGCAAAACGTAGAACGTACAAGCTTAATTCCTTTTTGGTCAAAGGAGGAGGGAAATATGTTTGACTTTACTAAAAATGTAAAAGCGTCAAAAACATATTAGAAACACAGTGCAGGAATCGTTAAGTCTGGATGTAAGTAGAATTGTTTAAAACGTAAGTTTAGTTTTGTTCTGCGCTGGGCTTATTTGGTAATATTAAAAATAATAATTCTTAAAAATTCTCAAATTAATCATGAATGATCTAAAAATTTATCTGATGCGAGGAAAATTGTTAGAGTTGATTTTCGTTATGCGCGTGACGTTTAAACGGTGGACCATCTAAAACGAAACTTTAAAACGATATTTACTTAATAACTTTTGCGAAAATGATCTAACGATGGTCGAATTCTCAGATCATTACTAGAATAATTTATCTTACGAGAATGTGGATTAAAAATTTTACGAGATGAATAGTGAATCTAAATAGTAAAAGTGAATAGTAAATTCTCGAAAATAAAAAGTAACCTAAAAATGCGGGTGGTTACAGTCTCACCCCCTTAATGGGAATTCCGTCCCGGAATTCAGGGTGTGTTACCCGATGTTGAATTTTCTAGGGAAATGTGGATGTATGCGCCGAATTCTAATCTTTGTGTTCTCAAGTTTTTGGTCATAGAATGTATTATATACCATGTGGCTTAAGTTGATAACCTAAAGGGTTTTGTTAAAATCTTATAGAGTCCAATATACCTAAGTTTGGCTTTTCCCGATTCTCAAAACGAATCATATCTTATTATATCGAGGCTATCAATAAAACCTTAATTTCTAACAAGGAGTTTTTGGTGATAGTGTGCGGCATGGAGCCTAATTTATATTTGTATAGTTTCCTTAGTTGTTTCGTGGGTGATCTCTAAACACCTTAGTCCAGCAAATGGTTAACTAACACATTCGTCTATATAGTGCCTCAAAATGGAATAGTTTTGTTGTTGTTAGGGTAACTATTGTTAATCAAAGGTGTAAGATATTGGTGATGTGAAATGGTTTGTAATGACGTGATAACTGTCGTTGTAGGGAAAGTCTTGCTAGTGGCAAGTGGTTTATCCAACCCATTTCCAAAGTTGATCATGTCTTAGGTGGTTTCGGGATGAAGGTCATATCCTATAGTGTTTATGTCAACTAGTGTTTGAAGGAAACGTGATAGTGTGAAGTTTTATATATTGACTTACAATGGGGTTCAGATAATGATGTAATAAGTTGACGATTAGAAGAGTGTAGCATACGCTTGCCATTATTCTTAGGTAGGGATGTCAAGTTTGTTTTAAAATCAAAAGTGAATGACGGAATGATATCCTTGAAACCTAATCAGGCTAGTACTTCTAAGAAATGACGAGAAGATTTGATGACTATCCCAAGATAGTAGTTTGGATTATCTCATGTATGAAAATTTCAAGAACGAAATTAGGTAGTATAAATAAGATGTTAAGATCTCGCTGAGTGGTAAGACACTATCGTGTCTCTAGATCTTTTTAATGAATTCTGGTGGTTTATCGAGCTTAAGTAGGAAATTAACCTGAATATAACCCTTGTATAAATGTTTTGAGTGTTTGAAAAATTTAAGTCGAACATAGTTAATCAGACCATGTTCCACTATCCCAAGGTTAAATATAGGTGATTAGGCTATATTTAGCCGAGGTTCGATAAATTTTCCAAATACCTAAATTAGGTATACTTGTGATATGTTCATAGCTTTTGAGAAATTGTCCACTAAGCAAAGGCGATATCAAACCATCCAGTTGCAAGTCCTGGCCATAAAAGACTTGTAACCTATGTTTTCACATTCCATTGCATAGAAGATAGTATGGGTAGATACTTGTGGAAAAGAAAGGAAATCTTAAGTAATTCTAAGATTCACGGACATTTAAAAATGAAGGTTTCAAAAGAGAATTTTGATGAATGTAGAGAAAGTTGCTGAAGTTCAGCTTTTGTAGATGATGAGTCATTTTGTCCTTTAGAAATCCCATTTCTTGTATTTCCATTAGGGAAATTGATAGACTGTGACGGTTTTCATGTAAAACAATATCATATATTGTTTATAAGATAATTTTTAGAGACTATTGTATAACTTACAATATCTGAGGAATAGTTGAGACCATTGTGCAACTCACAATGTCTAAGAAATGATGGAGAGATCATTGTGTACTTACAATGTCTTAAGAAATAAATGAGACCACTGTAGGATTTACAGTGTCTGAGAATGTAATAGAGAGCACTGTAGGATTTACAGTGTCTGAGAATGTAATAGAGACCACTGTAGGATTTACAGTGTCTTGAAAAATGAATGAGACCATTGTATCTCACAATGTCTGGGAAGTAGGAAAGACCATTGTAGTCAGTTACAATGTCTTGGAGAAAGTTTCGTAATCCTAAAATGCATGAGTAGATGCATGATTGGGAGATTGAGAAAATATGATTGTGCCGTAATGCCTTAGAATAGGCATACGCAGATATGTTGAGTACTTTGTTTATGATTGAAATTATGTCAAGTGTATATATCAATATACTAGTATGTTTGTATAGCTTAAAATGCCTAAAATTCACATAATCGTCTGGAGGATGGAAGGCACGGAGAGCGAAAGGCTATAAAGTGTTTTGTTTGTAAAAGTAGTTATAGTTTAGGTCACAATTAGACCCGTTTCTCTATAACTGTGGCTCTGATACCAATCTGTAACACCCCCAATTTCGTGGTACGCAGCGGAATTCAAACTGGGTGTTACTTCATGGCACAACAGTCATAACAATAGAAAACGAACTCTAATGGAGTCGTTTTAAAAGATTTATCATTTGATTTATATAAATATCAGAGTTTACAAAAATGAGGTCCCAGTTGGTTCCATTGTTTACAAAATACATTAAATGAGTTTTCGAATGATAATAGAATTTATAGCCTTCTTGAGTATCCGTGCTCCTCCGTGCCAGCCTCGTACAATATGGACCTGAAATACATGCTTAAAACTGTCAACACAAAGGTTGAGTGAAATTCATAGAGTTTGTTGAATGGTTGAACACATTATGTTGGTAGTGTGAGTTAATTAGACTCACACCAATGGTTTGAAAACAAAACATATATTATTGCACTAAGCTCATGATACCGAAAACGTTAACAGCTTGTCAATAGAAATTGATATAATAGTTTGCCAGATCATTGGTCAAACAGTTTCCCTAATAGGTAATTTGCCAATAAAACTATGGTTCTTCAAATAGAGTGCGTTTGTTTACCGGACTTGGTCAAACAAACGGGATTCGTCAATCCCGATAGATCTATCCACATTATTCGCGTTCACCCGCAAGTGATTAATGGTTCATGATAATAGGGACTTAAGTTGGCAATAGTGGTACTTAGTGCACATAATACATTCAGATAAGCATACAGTTTCAAAGCAATGTGTTCGGTTTAAAAATAAAGCATGTATCTCCCCCAAGGGTTTGTAAAACAATTTAAGTAATAGAAAGTGGGGCTATGAACTCACCTCAAGTAAATAATAGCAAATGTATAATGAGAATGATGGATATGCCGTGGGAACTTCTACGAGCAACCTAAAATAGAATGTTGCGACTTAGGTTTGGAATAATGTTTAGGAAAACATAAACCATCCTATATACGTCTCTATGTTGATCATGATGTAGTACATGGTTTTTGTGTATGTAGTTTATAGAAATGGTCTAGTTGTGAAAACGAGTTTAGTTTATAGATATCGTACTACCGTTCGGGCCATCATAATTCAGAGGTCATGCAGTAAACGTTCGAGGAGCTAGGACATTTTAAATCGTAAATCCAGCAACTCGTCGATACGTTTTACTCAAATGAAACCCCTCACATGAAGCTCCCTACTTTTGTAGAACTTAGTAGATACAACATATGTTTTGAGTGAAGATTGTTATAACATAAAGTTTATCATGTTTTTAATAAGTATCTAGTTTTTACAAGTTCTCGTCGTTTTCATAAATATGATCACCTTAGTTAACGGTCTTGGGTAAACAAGCCTTAAGGCTTTAGCCATGGCCTTGCCGTGACTTTGGTCTTGACTACCATGGTCTTGAGACTCAACTTTGGTCTTAGCCGTAGCCGTGGTCTTGGTTTATGGCCATTAGGCCTCTTGGTTTGCTTTTAGTTGTGACAAAAGTATAGTTATGAGACTATATTTACGGCAGTTTCTGTTTTTGAAAGATTTATTGCCTGTTTAAGCCTTTTGAAGGTCCGAGCTTCTTTGTTATTGAAGGAAAACGTCGTTCCGGACAACTTTCGTGTTTTAACTTTTTTATGATTCTGACCAGAAGTATGACTTTCAAAATGGCAGAACCCTTAACAGTTTCAAAATGGCAGTTTTGGCGTTTTGGTTTCGCTAACTTCTTTTGCCTATAACTTTTGACTCGTTTGTCCGTTTCCGGGTGGTTCAAGTTGCTATGTTTACCTTTTTATCTTGTCTACCATATTATGTAAGTTATAAAGTCATGAATCAACATAGTAACTATATATATGGCATGAAATAGTTAAAATTATGAATAATAAAGATGAGATGATGGTGGTGATAAGTTGGTTACAACTTTTGGCTTTCAATAAGAAAGGAGTAACTTAGTAAGGATCGGACTTTGATTGATCGCGAAAGATTTTGGATTGAGCTAGCTTTCCACACCTTGGAACTTTTGCAAACTTGAAGAGTTGGTTATGAAGTACTAAGTGACTTGAGTGGATCTAAACTCAAGAAGATCACTTAAACTTGCTAGAGATTTGATGTAGTAGCTTGATCTTTGGAACTTCTTTGCATAAACTTGGAGTTTATGGAACAAATTATGGAAGATATGTATGTTTTAAGTTATGAACGACCAAGAGAAGAGTTTTAGGGTTTTTAGGAAGTCATTCACTTGCTATTTATAGGAGGGTAAGTTTGGTTAACCATATATTGGGTTAAATATTAACCACGGTTAGGTTAGGACACTTGTAATGATCTAAAGGAACCTTGGTTAGGATTTTGACACCAAGGTGATGACTCCCCCCCTAAGGTCAGCCAAGATAAGATAGGATGACTTATGTGTATAGGTTTGGTATTATCTTGATTACGGAGTGAGTTTTGGTTCCGTTAAATGCTAACCGAAGCCATAAAACGTAAAACCGGGTATCGTAAAAATATGAAACTTGAAGGAATGATGAAACTCATCATTATACTCCATCTAAAAATATAAAATGGGTGATAAGTCTCATTGGGTGCAAAAACGCTGGTTAAAGCTGGAAATACGGGTAAAAAACGCGTAATTCGCAGTTTATCAGAAAATAACGAAATTTCAGGGAAACGACCATGAATTTATTTAGAGTAGACTAAAATTAGTCTAAAAGTGATATGAGATGTCAAAATGTGGTTTTCGTCATACGCGAGATAACTTTACAGTTATTCGTGAAGTTTAAAAGTTATGCGATTTAAGCAAAAACGTAGAACGTACAAGCTTAATTCCTTCATGGTCAAAGGAGGAGGAAATATGTTTTACTTTACTAAAAATGTAAAAGCGTCAAAAACATATTAGAAACACAGTGCAGGAATCGTTAAGTCTGGATGTAAGTAGAATTGTTTAAAACGTAAGTTTAGTTTTGTTCTGCGCTGGGCTTATTTGGTAATATTAAAAATAATAATTCTTAAAAATTCTCAAATTAATCATGAATGATCTAAAAATTTATCTGATGCGAGGAAAATTGTTAGAGTTGATTTTCGTTATGCGCGTGACGTTTAAACGGTGGACCGTCTAAAACGAAACTTTAAAACGATATTTACTTAATAACTTTTGCGAAAATGATCTAACGATGGTCGAATTCTCAGATCATTACTAGAATAATTTATCTTACGAGAATGTGGATTAAAAATTTTACGAGATGAATAGTGAATCTAAATAGTAAAAGTGAATAGTAAATTCTCGAAAATAAAAAGTAACCTAAAAATGCGGGTGGTTACACTTAGCTAGTTGATAACTAAGCGAGTTGATTGTTTAGCTACTTGTCTATTGAGACTTGTTACTTCTTCGTGCTACATTCTTTACGGTTGTTCTTTTGGTTTAGTAAAATCCCGTGAAAGAATCTATTTCCCGGTTTAATCAAAGAATAGTAAAATCCCGTAGAACGTGTAATCATGTCAAACATCGTACCTACTATCGTTTCTTCTGTAGCTGAGGACGTTCAAGCAGCTGGATCAGATACTCGTCCACCTATGCTTGACAGAACTGATTATGACTCATGTGCTCAACGAATCTGATTATACTGTCTTGGAAAGGAAAATGGGGTCAACATTCTCAAATCCATTGATGAAGGACCTTATCAGGTTGAGACTACAAGAGACTTAATTGATACAGCTGCAGATGGAACAATGATCTATGGACTAGACAGACCAAAGATGTATGATGAACTCAATGATAAGGAGAAAAAGAGATTCGATGCTGATATCAGGGCTTCTAACATTATACTTCAAGGTCTTCCAAAAGATATCTACAAGCTTATCAATCACAACACTGAAGCCAAGGCAGTATGGGATAATGTCAAGATGCTTCTCTCACGTTCTGAATTAACCAAGGAATACAGCGAATCACAACTGTATGATGAGTTTGAGCACTTCAAAATGAAACCAAATGAGAGTGTCTATGAGTACTACGTGAGATTCCATAAGCTTGTGAATGACATGAGGAACATCAAAATGACCATGCCAAACATTCAGCTGAACTCAAAGTTTGTGAACAACATGAATCCCGAATGGCACAAGTTTGTCACCTGTGTGAAGCTAACCAAAGGATTGAAGAATACAAACTATGAGCAGTTTTTCAACATTTGTGTAAAAACATCTTTCTAAACTAGAAGTTGAACATTTTGATTTACAACTAAAATATCAACATCTTAAAGAAAATGTCAAAACCTCAAATATCAAGACATCCTCAGATGTTCCAGAGTTTGATGCAGTTTTTCAGATAAATAAACGTGACGAACAGATTCAAGCTCATTGTTGCACGATCAGAAAGTTGAAAAAGGCTAAAAATCCCTGTTAAATGTTTTGTCTAATACTGTCAAATGCCCTGTTAAAACTGTTAATGCTAAAAATCAAGCTAAGAAGGCTAAAAGGCAAAGGCGAAAGAAAGTTAGAAAACAGTGGAAACCTATAGGAAAAATATTTAATAAAATAGGTTATCAATGGATACCTTTTGGCCATAAAGTTAATGAGTTCTGTCCTCAATCTGCTAAGACAATGCCTACTAGAAAATGGATGCCTACTGGTAGAACTATTCCTTTAAGAAGTTAACATACTTTGAACAGGTCAAATACGGACACTAGCACTGCATCTATCCCTAATGATTCCATTGCTTCTATTTCGGATGTGGGTGTTTCTATTTCTGATGTGGGTGTTCCAAGCACTGTTACCAACCAAATGGAACCCATTCTTGCATGGGGATCCCAGTTATCCAGTTATCCATTCTTGTCTGTGTTTAACTGCAGATCGTTCAAATCGTTCTGTGGTACCTGCACTCAGGCTGTTCCAAGCATATGACTGGAGACCGGTCGCGGCTCATGAACTTCGTGAATAAATTCATCGGGACTGTTAGATTCGGGAATGATCATTTTGGTGCAATTATGGGTTATGGAGATTATGTTGTCAGTGATAGTGTTATCTCCAGGGTATATTACGTAGAAGGTCTTGGTCATAACTTATTTTCTGTCGGTCAATTCTGTGATTCTGATCTAGAAGTGGCCTCAGAAAACATACTTGTTTCATTAGAGAACTTGATGGTAAGGAACTTTTAAGAGGAACACGTGGTTCAAATCTATACACCATCTCTATCGAAGATATGATGAAGTCTTCTCCAATTTGCTTGTTGTCAAAGGCTTCGAAAACAAAGTCATGGTTATGGCATCGTCGTCTCAATCACTTGAACTTCGGCACCATCAATGATCTCTCCAGAAAGGACTTAGTTGTAGGTTTACCTAGACTAAAGTATGAAAAGGATCATCTTTGTTCATTATGCCAATTGGGAAAAAGCAAGAAGTATGCTCACAAACCCAAACCTACAAATTTTGTTACAGAAGTTCTTCATACAATTCACATGGATCTATGTGGACCCATGAGAGTGCATAATATCTTTGGGAAGAAATATGTGTTAGTTGTGGTTGATGATTACTCTCGATTCACCTGGGTTAAGTTCTAAAGGACAAAGGATGAAACTCCAGATATCATCATCAAACTTATCAAACAGCTGCAAATTCGACTTAACAAAACTGTCAGAATCATCCGAACAGACAATGGAACTGAGTTTGTTAATAAACAACTTAGTGAGTTTTATGAAAGTGTTGGAATCAGTCATCAAAGAAGTGTTCCACGAACTCCTCAACAGAACGGTGTTGTTGAAAGACAAAATCGAACTCTTGTGGAAGCCACAAGAACAATGCTGATTTACTCAAAGGTTCCAATGTTTCTCTGGGCTGAAGCCATTGCCACTGCATGCTACACTTAAAATAGATCCCTAATTCACACTGCTCATGGAAAAGCTCCATATGAACTTGTCCACAATAGAAAACCTAATCTCTCATTCCTTCGTATGTTTGGTGCATTGTGTTATCCAACTAATGAGGGCCAAGACTTAGGCAAACTTAAAGCTAAAGCGGACACTGAAGTATTTGTAGGATATGCACCAAACAAAAAGGGATACCAAATCTACAACAAAAGAACCCGGAATATCATGGAAACAATTCACGTTACGTTCGATGAGCTGACCGGTCCAATGGCTCCAGGACAACCCAGTTCTGGACCCGCATCATCATGTAGTCCCATCAGTTCTACTCTTGTTTACGACTCCTCACCAGCAACTCTTTATGTACCTCCCTCAGAAGATGACTTGAAGAAACTATTTGATCCAATGTTTGATGAACACTATGAGCCAACTGCTAATGATCTGTCAATCCCATCATCAGAGGCTGCTACCATCCCTGTCAATGAAGTTAACCCTTCAGTTTCTATGACGCTAAGTCAAGAAGCTCCTGCTACTGATCACTCTATCTCATCAACAAATCATCAATCATCGAGTAAACATCATGGAAATTTTTCTGGCACCCTTGATGGAGAAAATCCCTTTGCTAATCCTGAAGATGCACCGTTTGAAAACATATTTGCTCCTGAATCATCATCAGAACCATCTTCATCAGGAGACATCGACTCTGCTACTTCAGTTCCTCAACAACAACCACATGAACACCTTAGAAAATGGACACATGATCATCCATTGGACAACATCATTGGAAACCTCTCTCACCCAGTATCCACACGGAAACAACTTGCAACCGATGCCTTAAGGTGCTTCTTCAACTCTGTACTCTCTAAGGTCGAACCAACATATGTTAAAACCGCCATGAATGAAGATAGCTGGTTCAATGCCATGCAAGAAGAAATTCACGAGTTTGATCGACTAGATGTATGGGAATTAGTACCTGCTCCAGATTGTGCTATGATCATTGCTCTAAAGTGGATTTTCAAAGTGAAACTTGATGAGCATGGTGATGTTTTAAGGAACAAGGCTCGATTGGTTGCAAAAGGATACCATCAAGAGGAGGGTATTGACTTTGAAGAATCATTTGCTCCAGTTGCTCGTATCGAGGCAATCAGAATCTTCTTAGCTAATGCTGCAAGTAAGAACATGGTGGTTTATCAGATGGATGTAAAGACGGCTTTTCTTAATGGAGATCTTAAAGAAGTCGTATACGTCAGCCAACCTGAAGGGTTTGTGAATCCAAAGCATCCTACACACGTCTATCATTTGAAAAAGGCTCTTTATGGTTTAAAGCAAGCTCCAAGGGCATGGTATGATACACTATCAAAGTTTCTTCTATCTACTGGATTCAGCAAAGGAGCAGTTGATCCGACGTTGTTCACCAGAAAGTCAGGCAAACATTTAATTCACGTTCAAATATATGTTGATGATATTATTTTTGCCTCGACTGACCCCAATGAATGTGATCACTTTTCAAATGAAATGGGTTCCAAATTTCAAATGTCAATGATGGGACACATGTCATTTTTCTTGGGATTACAAATTTCACAAAGTCCCGGAGGCATTTTAATAAATCAATCTAAATATGCAAATGAGATTTTAAAGAAATTTGGATTTGATTCTAGTGACCCTGTTGACACTCCCATGATAGAGCGTACTAAACTGGATGAGGACCACTCAGGGATCATGGTAGACCAAACGAAATATCGTAGTATGATTGGATCCCTGATGTACCTCACACCTAGTAGACCAGACATTTTGTTCGTTGTTTGCATGTGTGCTAGATATCAGGCTAAGCCTACCAAAAAGCACCTTGAAGCGGTTAAACGGGTCTTTCGGTATCTCCAAGGAACCATCAATATGGGACTTTGGTACCCGAAGGACACCGGTATGTCACTAACAGCATATGCAGATGCTGATCATGCAGGATGCCAAGATACTCGTCGAAGTACGTCTGGAGGTGCTCAGTTTTTGGGTGATAAGCTTGTGAGGTGGTCTTCAAAGAAGCAAATGAGTACTTCTATTTCCTCTACAGAGGCTGAATACATAGCCATGTCATCTTGTTGTGCTCAAATCCTATGGATGAGATCCCAACTATCTGACTATGGCTTTGAATTTAACAAAATCCCTCTGTACAGTGATAATAAAAGTGCTATTGCTCTCTCATGCAACAACGTACAACACTCAAGAGCAAAGCACATCGACATTCGACATCATTTCATCAGGGAGCAAGTTGAAAATGGTGTGGTGGAACTATACTTTGTGAGGACTGAATACCAGTTAGCAGACATCTTCACCAAAGCTCTTCCTAGAGAACGTTTTGAGTTTATCCTTCCATGACTTGGTCTTAAGAGCCTATAACCGGAAACACTCAAACGTCTTCAAGAGGAATAAGAGGAGTAAAAGGTCTTTATTCATCTATCTCTTGTATATATTTATTCAAAAAGCAAAATACAAAATTTAAAAACCCTCAAAAGAAAATATAAAAAAATAAAATTCTCTAAAATCCATAAAAATTTGAAAATTCTTGAAAAATTCCAAAAATATTATTATTTTGTCGTGTTTTTCCTTATTCGATATCATCTACTGACTTTGTGTTGACATTCAAAGAATGTTACGGGTCTTTAGATGTTCTTCGAATGTACATAGTTTTTGTTTAAAAAAAAAAAAAAAAAAAAAAAAAAGGCGGAGAAAAATGGTGGTTTATTGTCATTTCAGGCAATAAACCATTTTAAAAGTAAAGAACAGAGCCATGCTTTATCTTATTTTTCAAATCCAATGCTCTGATTCTTAAAACAAATGTTTGTCTTTAAAAAGACAAATGTTTATCTTTCCAAATATTTTTCCGTCTAATGATTCTTCTGAAAAATATTTGCCATCTAATGAAAACTAAATTGCTTTGAAAATACCTCGTATTTTATTATTCGTGTAAATCATTTGTGCTTATCATCTGTTAAAATCTCTATCTCTCAATCAACACCTTGTGTCATTGATTGAGGGGGAGAATTATTTTATTCGAATTAAAAAGGTTATTTTGAAAGGTCATTTTTCAAACAATTGGCACGTAAATGAGCAAGGTTTATTGTTTAAAAAATAAAAAAAAAATTAATGTTTTATACAGTTGATTCAAAACCTTTGCTAATGTTATGTTTTCAAAAAACAATCTTGCATGTTTAAACAATGGAGTTTAAAGTCTGAAAATCTGATTCTTATCAGTTAAAACTGTTTTTTTTTCCAAAAAGCAAGTCATTATTCTATTCAAAAGCTCTCAAAATTTAACTTAAATCAATAGAGATCACAACTCTCAAAGGATTTGGAAAGTGTGATCGGGGGAGAATCAGGGATTTAAATTGGCTTTAAACTGATAACTTGATAATTAGTTTTATAAGTGTTTTGCAAGCTTTCCTCCCCGCATGTGCCAAACGATTTCAAATTTTCCATGCACATGTTGAGGGGGAGCATCTTTTTAAACCACAAAGAATTGAAATGTGATTGATTTGTCTCTAAGTGCAAGTTCCCTCTAGTATGTGCAAAACTCTTTCAAATCTCGAGACACATATTGAGGGGGAACAAACTTTTGAAAACCTCATCCTTCCCCAATATGCTTTATCTACTTGATTTAATCAGGGAAGTGATGATGATATCTTTTATAAAATGGTAATCAAAGAAGTTAATTCTTCCGCTTGCCTCCGTATGCCAAAAAAATTCAAATACAAGAAGCACATGTTGAGGGGGAGCTCTTTTTCTAAAAATTTCAAAAGCAATTCAGGTACAAAATGCTTTGATAATATATCACAAGTATCTGGATTGATTTTCAAATGGTTTTCAATTGGTTCATATGGCTGATGAACAATACCAAAAGATCGACAAATTTACTTTATGTATGGTGATATAAGGATGGTTAGGTTAGGTATTCGTTCCCATGATCCGCCAGAACCGGAGGGATCTACCCAGGGACAATCCACTAGATAGTGTAGATGTTCTTAGGTATGATGAAAAAAGGAGAAAAGTGAGATATGGGAAGAGTGCAGACTGAGACTGAGCTAGAACTGGAATAAACCCAACAAGGTTTAAGTTATGAAGTCTTGGTAAGCACTGAAAGGATTGAAGAATGAAAAAGAATTGAATGTGAAAAGGGTGAAAAGAAATAGCCCTCCAATAATTCAACCTTAGGGAAGAAACCGGGTTCAATACATATTCTACTGGTGTTTACTAAGGTAACACTGGCATTGAAGACAAGACGTCATGGACCCAGTGACACGCTGCACTAAAACTTCCCAAGCTACTCAAGTTCCTCTTAAAATGACTTGTTTCATTCTCACGGGGAACCGACATTATCTATCGACTTTCTTTTAGAGTTTGTTGATATTGAAGAAGGAGACCCTCTCCCTAGTCTCCAGCATAGGAACCAAATATGCACTATTGAGTCTAGAGCCACGAGATCATCAAATAAATCTCCTTAGGACACTGTCTATGAAGACTCTCTGTTTCACACAATGTGGAAAGAGAGATTATATCTTATGAGTCCTACGCATTATCCTTGTGGTTTTGCTAGAACATCTGAGTGATATGCAAACATATTTATAATGAAGATGGAAAGCCTTCTAGAGCCAACATCTAACAAGCTCCTGGTGGGTGGCATGTGAGATCTATTCAATAGATCAACCATGTGACAACTGAACAGAAACAATGGGGCGATTCAATCTTTTGAATCAATCCTGGTTCAGGTTATGGATTGACAGATACCTTTGAAAAACCGGTCGTTGTGCGTAAAAACACTTTTTTTAGCACATCGACTGTGTACTCATATTTCAAAATAAAAGGTGTTTATGATTGATAATTGATTTTCATTAAAACCTTCGTTGTATTGCAAAAACAATTTATATTGAGCAATACACGATTGTTTTTCAAATCTCTTTTCATCAATCAGTGAATCTCAATTCGATGGTTCACTTACTCCGTGTTGTCTTCTTTGAGATGTTCTGGTTTGAGAATAGCTAGAGCAGCTGCGAAACCCTGTCAAGGAAATTCTTCGGAATTATACCTGATCACAGGCAGTACTTGTACTGATCAACGGGGAACCGTGGGCCGTGTACCTCAATTCAACGAAAGTTATCAAAGACACTTTCGTGCACTTTATTGCTAACTGTTGTATGCATGTACGCCCGACATTTGCAGCTGATCAGAATGAAGCGGTCAATCCATAGCCGCATGCTCACACTACACATTCATCTCAAAAGAAATCATGATAAGTGCTTCAACGACTCTGATACTTTCACTCCATGCTTCTGCTATGCTGCTGCAAATATCATGAACCTGTAAAAGCTTCCGCTACTCTGATGAGTATATATCATGATCCAGAATGTGAGCATGTTGGTCCAAATGTCACAACATTACATAATACCAACACCACAAAGGAAGAGTCAGAGATTTATGTTAGCTAATGATCTCAATGCTGGCTCAAAACTCATCATCACGTGGATCAGTTAAAGACCTCCACTTGAAATTATCCAAACATGCGGAACATGAAGAATCAAAGACTACGAGCTACTGAGCAAATAACTTAATCAAGAATCCTAGAACAATCTAATGTAATACCTGTTTGTATTCATAGTAAATTGAGGTGACCTCCCTTAGGGGGAGATTGTTAGGAATTAGAAAATTCAGTCGTTAAAGAGTCGGGCACCTCAAGTATATGTATTCGTTAGAAAGCTCGTAGTCGTAGTCAAGTTATGTTAGCAAGTAGTTTGTTAAGTAACACCATGAAGGACGGACGGGTCTTTACCCACTGTATGCCTGATCCATAGCCCGTAGGTGGCGTTTATTTGTAAGACACTGTAAATACCCTCTACCTCCCAAGGTAGAGGGTTGGAGCTTCAATACCATTTTTTTTGTTTCACACAGTTCCCAACTCTCCTCCCTTTCTATCTCTAGAACTTTCTCTCTCTAAACATATAGAATGCCCCATGTGATTATGGTTTAGTGTGTTTGTGAAATCCTATATCTTACAATTACTAAGTCTAGGTGTCACAGATTAATAATGGTTTCGATAAGGAAATAATTAATTAAACTACTAAAGCAGATAAAAGCAAATAAAAGGTAAAGGATAAATCAATAGAGGAGAGTGATGCTAACCTAGTTAATCCTCCTAGCTAGTTAGGTCTACGTCTACTTACTTCCAATTTCTTCAGGTGGGGTCAAAGTCAATAGGACAGCATTTGGTCAATTCGCCCTAACCTATCATCAAAGATGCCACCGCAGGAGAAGTCAGGTGTCCCCTCATAAGTCCTATTGTTCCTGGTCCCCTAAGCCAAGTCATTAAGTACCGCTACATGATAGATTTATAATAGTGAGTGCCCGGGCGTTAGAAACTTAAACACTCACCCCCTAATTCTTAAGTTCATCCAAACGATAGGTGATCAGTTGGTCAAATCGCATAAGTAGAAAGGTTCGTCAGTTGGTCATATCTTACCCTTCCCTTCTCAGTCCGCTCACCTAGGGTCATTTGGTCATATCTCCAAGGCAATTGGCCTCTACCGCCATTCAAAACTACCGAACCAAGGGTAGCTACCAATAAACTATGCATGCATACACTTAGAAATAATTATGCGGAAGTAATGTAAACGCAAACGAAACAATTAAGGAATCATAACTAGGCCAGCACCAAGAGGTGCTTAGCCGCTCATATTAATCATACAAACCAATTCAATGTTCAAATGTACGAAATACATGAATTGAAAGTAAAGAAAATATAAAATGCTAATGCTTATCGCAGGGGAGTGATTTCTCCCTTGGAGACAGCTCCGTATACTCCTCTAGACCTGCCTTGAGCTTTTTCCCACGTTCTCTGATTGTTGTGTGTGGAATGGGATGATTAGAAATGATGGAATTCGTGGGGTATTTATAGGCCAGATCTGGGTTACGGCGTAACTATAACAAGAGTTACGCCGTTACCTTCAATTTCTTCGTATTTTGCACTTGATCTGCTAGTTACGGCGTAACCTTATTAGTGGTTACGCCGTAGTCTTCAATAAACTTAGTTACGCAGTAGTTTATGAAATAGTTACGGCGTAGTTATCAGCGGCGTGGAACCTCATTTGACCTAATATAGTTATGTCGTAGCCTTAGGAAAGAGTTACGTCATAACCTTCTGATGAGTTGGTTTTCTGAGTCATGCAATAGTTACGGCGTAATGTGAGAGAAGAGTTATGCCGTAACTTCTTCAAAATTAGCATACTATGATAAATCTTTAGATAATTCTCCAATTCCGCGTCTCTATAGCTCCAATGCTCGTAATTTACCTGAAAGTGGAAAACAATGGAAAACAAGCGTAAATCCATATAAATGATATAATTACAAGCATTATCGGGGGAAATTGACACTAAATATTCTGGACAATTTGATGTTATCAAATATCCCCCCACTTGAACTCTACTTGCCCTCAAGTAGACCTTATTAGAAAGATTCCTAAAAAGATATCTCCCATAACCTGGAAAATATAAGTTTACAAATCCCTTATGCTAGAATAAAACAAAGCCAAACACCTCACGAAAGGGGAATAAAACACTCAAATCTCTCAACTATTCTAAGTGTCAATTTTGGGGTGATCACTCAATCGCACAGTCATAACATGTATTCTATCATAAGCTTGGCGGTTACACAAATCTCCACCACTAGAGTAAAGGGCTAAACAATTCTCGAAGGCAATATGGGTAGACACGACAAAGGTTAAGGGGTGACTCGTCATTACTAACATATCACGGCGAAGTGGAAAAAATCAATGATACATGACCAAATCCATGGCCAAGACACCAAACATTGCTCGCTGCATCACCTAGACACACTTCATGACTAAAGGGTAGGATAAGACATGGGATATATAAATGGTGTAAAATAAAAAACAAGCATGTAGTCTAAATCTATAACCAAGTTATCACCACTTACCGTCCGCCCAAAGTTCAAGCTTTGAAGTCAAGAAACCGAATCATGAAATACAAGGTAGATGTGTCATTAGAGGACGTCGTGATGGGCACACTACCTTTTCGCCAACTGTAGGACCACGTTTTACACCAACCTTACGCGTATACCACCTTATCACAAGATGAACACACGAACTAAACTCAAACAATATGTGTAAAAGATGAAGAAGAAAGATGAGAAAGTTTGGTGACTTGATGTTATGTTATGCGTATGAAATAAGATGAAAGAAAACTTTATTACTTGAAAGAAAAACACACATACACACACACACACTTTCAAGCACACCCCTCAAATGACCATTTGAGGGGTATTTATACTCCTTATTCTAGATGCCCTAATGGGATTTCCATGGGCCTCGTGGTGGACTTGGATTGGATTGGGTTACAAGAACTTATACAAGGCTAGCTTTACATAACTTCTAGTCATTTAGCTTAGTCCAATCCACGAGCCCGTTGACTATTCTAATACGATATCTAACACACGATACAAAGTTCCTAAACGTGAATGACCATTACTTCTAATAAAAATGTTATGGCTAACAATCTCCCCCCAAGGGGTGGTCATTCAAAGGATGCTCCACTTGATTAGGTCTTTACTTTCCTTGAGCTTGAACTTTGCGTGTAGATATAGAATAGTCTTGATTCTTTGTTCCTTCATGCTTTGTGATCTATTAATGTGGTATAGAGCCATTTGTCAACTTCTTTGATGTAGGTGTCTCCACGTCTTTCTCCACCATGCTCATACTTCTATTTGTCTTTTGGTTACCAATGATGTAGTTCTCGAGTCTTTAAACTTTGTAGATTCTTTGACATTGATGAAGAATCATCTTTGACTTTGTGTTGCCTTTGATTTTGATGAGAACTTTTCATGTGTTGTTGGTATGAGCATGTGTAAAATCTGCACGATCTCTTCCTCCCACAAGCATCCATAAGAAGAAAACATAAAACATGGGTTAGAACAGCGCTTACAAGTTTGAACTTCGAGTGTGTTAACCACATAGTGTGAAAACACGTCTCTAATTCTCACAAAGGCCATTCCTGAACTGGAGTCCCACAAGTGAGATAACGCGATATACCGAAGTACATCTACAATTCAGATGAGTTGCTGAAGTACACCGAAGCATCACTCCACGACTGTAGACCGTTTGAGACACACTAAGCGTAATCCACGGGGAGTTACTGAAGTGACCTGTTGTTAGGGCTGCTTGATGTTGACCCTGGCAGGAGTTTCCATTCAATCATTGAAGATCACATATGTGAAAATTCTCATAAATGTTCTGGCAGATTGCTAAGATCTGCGTAGGACTCTAGAATATATCACTTGTGTCCTTATAGATGAAAAACAAGTGATGTCATGTCAAGTGTTCCTATGGGATCTTTTGATGAATCTGGTGGCTCTAGACTCAATAGTGCATTTTGGTTTTCCTGAGCGGACACTAGGGAGAGGGTCTCCTTCTTCAATACCAACAATCTCTAAGAGAAAGTCGATAGATTATGTAGGGTTCCCAGTGAGAATGAAACAAATCCTTTTAAGAGGAATTGAGTGGCTAGAAGGTTTATTGCAGTACGTCACTGTGTCCATGACGTCTTTGTCTTCAATACCGGCGTCATCTAAGTGACAACCAGTAGCATATGTATTGAACCCGGTTTCTGCCCTAAGGTTGATTATGGAGGGCTATTTCTTTTCACCCTTTTTCATTACATTTCTTTTTAATTCTTCAACCCCTTCTTTCTCCTTTCTCACATTACTCCTTTTTTCAATCATACCTAAGGACTTCTAATACTAATTATTTGTGATGTCCTTTGGGTAGATCCCTCCGGCTCTGGCGGATCATAGGACGGATTTACCTATCCTTAGTCACCTTATAACTCCATGACTGTCCCATGTTGCCATAAAACCATTTTTCTTGAAAATCTCTCAGAGTGTTTATGATAGAAAACATGTTTGAAACACTCCGTGAGTTTAATATTTTCAGAAATACTCCCCCTTCACATGTGCTTATAAGTTTTGACAGAAATCTGCACATAGAGCGTAGAGTTCGCACTTTTGGAATTGATCAACTTTAAATGAGCTAGACCGATTCAAGACATGTTTACATCACTAGAGAACTAGCTTGAAATTATTACCCGTCCTGGTCAAGTCCATAGAAAGTTTCTCGAGATGGTACAATTACTGACTTTGATTCCTTGTCAATTCATTGGTTTCAACTGAGTCAAGCTCTTTTGAGATTTAAACAACGATCATTAAACTTTTTGATCACATTTTAATCACGTCTCCTCCCCCTCAAAAATAGCATATTCGTGATATTTTTGATATCAACGGATTAAACAACATTTTTAGAATCTTTTGGGGAGACAAACAGATTTAATTTAAGCATGAATTTGGAACATTTTTATTTTATACTCCCCCTTTAATAAAGCATAATCAATTAAAGGGTTTTAGAAGGAGTTATCTTGAGCACAAAATATTTTGACAGATTTTGAAAGTCTTTTTGAACAATTTTGAAAAAGGTGCTCAAGATGATGATGATTTCTCACCAGTTTAAATGTAGTGCACTGAAGAATACACTTGATTTTTCTTTAAAAAACACGAGTTTTGATTTGAAATAATCAAAAGTCATCATTTTAGTCCGGGTTTCGTACTGAAGTATACGAAAGCCATTTTTGAAGAAATTTTTGAGAATCGACATGTTTTAGAAAGCATTTAAAGAACTCTCGCTCAAGCATATGTACATGCCCGTATCATTGTTGAATGACATTTCTAGAAACGTACAGAATATTGATTATACAAGAGACATGTCGTGAGAAGAATATTTTTGGATTTTTGATTTTAAATTGTTTTTGTATTTTATGAAAGTTTTATATTTTGCTTTTGTTTGTTTTTCAAATTTTGTATTTTGTTTTTAAAAAATATTTATAGCGAAGCTTTTTGGAAAATCATTTTCAAGAAGATTCGAGAAGACGTTCTAACTCCTCAGGGGTTAGGCTTCGCATTCCAATTCGTCAAACTAAATCGTTAAACCTTTCTTTTGAAAGGGCTTTAGTGAATAGATCGGCGAGTTGGTAATCAGTCTTCATGAAAAATAATTCAACAGTACCTTCTTCCACATGTTCTTTTATGAAGTGATAGCGGACTCTGATATGCTTACTCTTGGAGTGATGAACAGGATTGCATGATATAGCTATGGCACTTTTCGAGTCACAATACATAGGTATTTTATCGAAAGTGAAGCCATAATCTGTGAGTTGTGTTCTCATCCATAGAACTTGAGCACAACACGCAGATAGAGACACATACTCAGCTTCAGCGGTTGAAAGTGCAGTGCAATCTTGTTTCTTTGAAGACCAGCTTACTAACTTTTCACCCAAAAATTGTGCTCCTCCTGATGTACTTTTTGCTGTAACTTGATCACCTGCATGGTCCGCATCTGAAAAGGCAATTAGATCAAATCCAGATTCCTTCGGATACCAAAGTCCCATGTGAATGGATGTCTTTAGGTACCGAAAGATCCTTTTAACCTCTTTGAGGTGCAGTTCGGTAGGCTTTGCCTGAAACCGTGCTAATAAGCAAACATCAAAATAAATATCGGGTCGACTAGCAGTGAGGTACATGAGAGAACCAATCATGTTCCGATATTTCTTCGGATCGATAGGTTTCCCAAACAAATCAGCTCCAATTTTTGGTGATGTTACCATTGGTGTGCCAACAGAGTCACAATTATCCATACCATGATTTTTCAAAATCTCAGTTGTATATTTCGCTTGATTAATAAAAATTCCACGTAGGGACTGATGTATTTGTAAACCAAGAAAAAACTTTAGTTCCCCCATCATGGACATTTCAAATTTGCTTTTCATGAGATTTTCAAAATATTTTGAAAGTTTCGGATTAGTGGACCCAAAAATGATGTCGTCCACGTAAATCTGAACAATGAAAATGTCGTTTTTGCATTTTTGTGTAAACAAGGTAGGATCAACCGTTCCTTTGGTGAAATTGTTTAGGATAAGGAAAGAGGAAATTTCGTCATACCACACTCTTGGAGCTTGTTTCAAACCATAGATTGCCTTTTTGAGTTTGTAGACATAGTCTGGATGTTCCATGTCTATGATGCCTTCTGGCTGACTCACGTACACTTCTTCTTTCAGAGTTCCATTCAAGAACGCGGTCTTAATGTCTATCTGATAAACCGTGATGTTTTTGTGAGCTGCATAGGCTAAGAAAATCCCGACTACCTCAAGTCTAGCTACCGGCGCGAATGACTCTTCAAAGTCTATCCCTTCTTCCTGTATGTATCCTTTGGCCACAAGATGAGCTTTGTTGCGAATTATAGTCATTTCTTAATCCCTTTTGTTCTTCCATAACCATTTGAGATCAATGACGCGAATGTCAATTGGTCTTGGAACCATATCCCAAGAGTCATGTAGACGGTATTGGAGAAGTTCCTCCTGCATCACTTCTATCTATGCGGGTTCTGCCATTGCCTCTCGAATGTTCTTCGGTTCAATATTGCTAATTGAGCAAAGGTAAATGCACAAGTCGCAATCGGTGGCAAGTTGGCGTCTCGTCTGAATTGGCCTTGAAGGTTCACCAATAACTTGTTCAATTGGGTGGTCTTTTGTCCACTTTAGAGTAGAAGAATACCGTATGTTAAACGTATGCGAGTTAGATGGTTCTCGTAAGCTTGAAGATGATTCAGCTGATTCTGTAGCAAACGGGTTTTCAAATAAGTCTTCATCTAACGTTGCATCATTTTGGTTTTGAGTAGGTTCTTCTTGAAATGATATGCTTTGGTTTTGCTCATCAACTGCTGGTAAAACTGTTTGAAGAATTGGAGTTGTTGGAGTAGATGTAGATGATGTTGATGGAGTTGGTGCATTGGTTTCGACCGCTGTAGATGCATCTTCTGTTGGTGGTGGTGGATGATTTTGAGCGGGTGCAGCGGAATGATGGTTTTATGCATTTGTCGAAGTTCCACCATAGTATTCATCGAACATTAACTCGAAGAAGTTCTCCCATTCTTTTTCATGAGGAGTGCCAACAAAAGTTGATGGAGCTCTTTGTTGTACGAGTCCTGAACTGATGTGTCCAGAAGTCTTCGGGTTTGGTGCGGGTTCTAGAGCGAGTCTCTCAGAAGCCATTTGTGACAGTTCATCAAAATTCACATTCATCATCTCCATTATCTTCCTAGTTCTCCTGTTATACACCCTGAATGCCCTCGAGCTATCTGAATATCCAATGAAGATTCCATTATCACGTTTAGCTTTCAGTTTCCCTAGATCTTCTCTATCGTTTGTCGGATAGCACAAAGCGCCAAACACGTGAAAGTAAGAGATATCAGGTTTTCTGCTGTTCACTATTTCATATGGGGTTTTATTGAATCTTGGATGGATTAGGGATCGGTTCTGAGTGAAACAAGCAGTGGCAACAGCATCAGCCCATTAAAATAACGGTGCACTAGAATAAATTAACATTGTGCGAGCAGCTTCCATAAGAGTACGATTTCTTCTTTCAACTACCCCATTCTGCTGTGGAGTTCTAACAACTGATGTCTGATGTGTAATTCCAACATCTTCAAAGTAAGCTCTTAACTCCTGATTTGTGAATTTAGTGCCGTTGTCTATTCTTACAACCCTTACAGGAGTTTGAAGAAGTACTTGAATACGTTTCAGAAAGGTGATGATGATCCCTGGTGCTTCGTCTTTTGACCTCAGAAACCTAACCCATGTATATCTTGAATAATCATCGACGATAACAAGAATATACTTTTTCCCATTAATGCTTTCAACTCTCATTGGGCCACATAAGTCCATGTGCAACATATGCAACCTTGCTTTCGAACTAGGTACGGGTTTGGGTTTATATGATGCTCTTTTGCTTTTTCCTTGTTCGCATGATGGACATAGTGATCCTTGGTGTATTTGAACTTTGGAAGTCCGTTGACGATGTTGTCTTTGGCAAGTTTGTTGATAGTGTCTAAATTGAGATGGGATAATCTTCTATGCCACAACCAGGACTTTGTTCCAGATGCTCGTGTCATAAGACATATTGGTGATGAAGAGGCCATTTGGTTAATGTCAATAGCATACAAGTTTGTATCACGATTCCCAGTTAAGAGATCAGTGCCATTTAAGTTTCTAACAAAGCAAGCATTTTTCCTAAAAGCAACCTCTAAATCTGCATAACAGAACTGCCCGACTGAAAACAAATTTTGTCCCAACTCTTCAACATAGTAAACCCGAGTAATCAAATAATTTCCAAAAGGTAGATCTCCATAACCCATGATCGCTGCTACATGATCATTTCCGAAACGTACGGTTCCTATGAATTGCCAGACGAAATTGATCAGCAGCTTCAGATTCCTGGTCATGTACTTGGAGCAACCCGAGTCGACCATCCAAAGACATATTTCGATAACCTGCCAATAACAGAAGAAGAAGATTTTGGAAACCGTTTTGATTTTGGTTCCTTTGGGTTAGAGGTAAAATCCTGATCACACTCATAGAAGTTATCTATTGGTAAGACAGGTTCATCACTCATTCTACCATTCTGGAGTGTGAAAGTTCTACCCATGGGTTTCCAAATGTCATCCCTAAAGTAAACACTATGCTTCTTATCAGTAGTGTAAAGTCTAAGTCTTGCCACTATTCTTCCTATTCGTTTAGCAAAAGTTCTTTTGGGAACGTTCTTCAGAACAGGCTTATCATTCTCATTCTTAGAAACACAATCATCATGAACATTAGTTAAAGATTTCTTGCAAGTTAAACAAACATATTCATTAAACTTAGCAGAGTTCATACGTTCATTACATTCAGATGAAATGTCTTTCTTATTACAAAGCGGTAAATTCCTAGGGTGTTCTTCTACTTTCTTTTCTTTATTCAAGCGACTACTCTTAGAGGCAAGCGAGACTCTATTGTTCCTTGTATTGCTCTTAGGCTTTAGTCTGCTGCTCCTAGAGGTGCTTCCTAGTCCTGTAGAAGGTAAGGCACACTCATTAGGATTCACATTTTTATCTAGAGAAGTGGTTTCAGCTTTCCTAGTCTCTTTGGAGTGATTTTCTAAACTTATGTCGTTTGTTCCATATGGTTTAGATGTGGAGGCAGACGCATTAGTGGTACTCATCTTAAAAAGGAAAGGTGCTAAAACTTTTGGTTTCTCGATAACCGCTTTTCCTTTTTCAACATTATGTTTAGGCAAGGCAGGTGGATTGACTAATTTGGATAAATCATTTTTCTCATTGACTTTTGGAGGAGGCATAGAAACATACATTTTTGGTTTTAAAACCGGTTTGGGAACATTTACTTTCTCCTCAGTCAATGGTTTTGTAATCTTAGTATCCACAGCCTTTCCTTTTTGACATTCCAGCTGAGCCCTCAAAAGATCATTTTTCGCTTTCATGTCATTGTAGGCACGCTCATACGACAATTTGTCATACTTGCATTCCTCAGTTTTTCGATCAAGTTGTTTAAAATATTAGACATTTTCTTTTTCAAGTTTTTCAAGAGCTTTTTCATATTTTGAAACAATTTCAGAGGTCTCAGACTGGAGTCTTTCATGATCTTCAACAGAATATGTTTGTAAAATAATGGACATAATATCAGTAGTCAGAACATCTTCGAAGAGAGAATCATTTAAATTTTCCAAAACTTTGATGTGTTCAACACAGTCATTAGCTTGCTTTACAAGGGATTTATGGTCCTTGACAAAGTTAGCTGTTTCTTTCAAAAATGCTTGTTCAAAATGAATTACCCTTGAGTTGATGTTATTCAGCTGAGGGGCAATTTCAGTTTCAAAAAACTTTTTATTTTCATTATCAAAACTATTAAACCAGATGTTTGTTGCAATGTTGGTTTTAGTTTTAACAATCTCTTGAAGATCCGCAATTCGAGTTTTCACATTGTCTAAAATACTTCTCGCATCACTTGTGTTAAAAGGATTGTCTGAAGACATTTGTTCAATGTTCGAAAGAGATTTTGAGACAACAACCGGTGTTGAAACTGGTTTTGAAACTTGTTTTGACACTTTGTTTGAAACACTTGGTGTGATGGAAAACTTTGACTTTTCTTTTTGTGACACAAAAGTAATTCCATTAATTTTGTTCCATTTGTTATAATCAATTGGTTTGATTTCTGGAATTTTTTGTTTCATTTTTGATCTACTCTCCTCAGATAGTTCTAACGTTTCAAGAGAATCATGAGCAATTATGGGTTTATGCAAAGCATTTCCATTGTTCAAACATGCTGTTCTTTCTGAGCTTTCTTGAGGAAACAAGGAGGTTTGTTACCAAGGGCCCTTTTTTGTGTTGAATGAAAATACGGATTTGTTTTATCTAGAATTTCATCAAGAAGAGAGTCTTCTCGTTTTGAAAAATCAGTTATCAACAGCTTCTTCTCTTTTTCAAGATCAAAAAACGTTGCTTTTTGTTTAGAAAGTTGGTTATTTAGATCAGAAATTTCCTTGTTTAAAGATTTTATTTTCAAGTTCAAATTCACATCAAGTGTGTCATACTTGATTTGCAATTCTTTTTCTCTTAAAACATAATTTCGGTAACCAATTTCTAATTCTGATTCTTTGTTTTTATGAAATTCAAAGGATTTTGTGTTCTCCTTGTAACTCTCAAGCTCAGCGGTCAATTTAGCATTCGCTGCCTTAACTTCGCGATTGACCGTTCTAACTTTCTCGATTTCAATGCCACAGTTACTGATTAATGATTCAAAATAAGCACGTGTTTCCTCATCAGTATCAGTATTTTGTGCCACACAGCCTCCACTAGGATCCACATCTGGATTTTCAGAGTTAGTATTGCTACAACTCGGATTGTCCAAGTATGTATCATAAGTAGGTGCTGGCATCAAAGAATGCTGTTCGTCATGAGTAAACACATCAAATATGACATTGTTATAGCATAGATCAATGATTGGTACTTCAGATACTGCATTGGCGTCATAGATAGGAGGTGCATCAGAGTCCGTGTCGTACTTAGTCTCCTGAAGATTTGCCATGAAGATGCAGTTTGCATTGATTTCCTTGAGGTCTTCCAAATCATCCATAATAGCAAAAAAATCGTTTTCCTCAGCACTCAACTGTAGTCCTGCTTCAGTCTTCTGTGCTGACAGCAAAACTTTCTGAAGATACTCAGCAGTCTTCTTTTTCGGCTTAGTAGGATAATTCCTTGCCATGTGACCCAATCCTTGACAGTTATAACACTTAACCTGATCACCCTGATTCACATTTCCTTGATTCCCAACGACTGGAGCTGCAACATTTCCATTCTGATTACCCACTGCTCTATTCCCAACATTCTGCCCAATCTGATTTCCAACATTCTGACCCAACTGATTACCCTGATTCGGAACCGCCTGATTACCCATGTGAAATCCAGTAGCATATCCCTGTGGGTTCGCAATAACTCCAACCATTTTTCCTTGATGACCTATATTTACACCCGGCTGTGCAATTTGCCTGTTTCGAGTGTTTGATGAAATCCTTTGGTTGTTGTTAGTTGGTGTGGAATAGCGACTTCTGAATGCTTTACCTAAAAATGCAAATGCGTTTAACAGAGCTTGTTCTTGTTCAATTTCAAGATCAGTGATTCCTTGTTCCTGGTAATGTTGTTGTTCTGGTGGATAGATTTGTTGTTGGGGGATAACAGCTTGTGGTTGTGGAATGTATTGTTGCAAGTTGTTGTTAGTGGAAAATGATGAAGCTTGTTGTTGTGTATTCACTGGGGTTTGAGTCTTTGCAATTAGTGCCAATGGATCATGATTCTTTGCCATTCTTTCTTTCCTGACTTCATTCACTTCATTTTGGTTTTGTTTCAGAAAATCGTTGAGTTGATCAAAGTTCACTTGATGTAAGTCTTTTGTTTGGTTGACAATGGTGACATATCATCCCCATTCTTCTGGTAGATTGTTCAGGAACTTGATGTTGCTCACGATAGTTCTGGGTGTCAACTTGTTTCTGATCAGCTCATTCATTAAGGTGCAGAACCTTCCATAGTAGGATTCAATTGATTCTCCTGGAGTGGATGTAAACTTCTCCCAAGCAGTTAGCAGCTTATTCTCCGTATCTTGTTGACCAATTTCAGTTCCATGACAAAGCCATCTAACACGTTCCCACATATCGAAAGCAGTTTCACAACTGTCTACAGCAGCAAATATGTCTCTTGGTAAACCTAGTTGGACAATATGAATTTCCATGTCATCTGCTTCGACTTGCTTCTGATCCTCTTCAGTGTATTCTGATTCTTTTTTAGTACGAAAAGATGGTGGGACGGGAGGTGTTGCATCAGCATTTCCAGGGTCTTGGACTTTTCGAGGTATGAAGGGTCCATTCGTAATGGATTTAATCATCAATTTTCCATTAGGTTTGGTCTTGATGTAGCGAAGCATACGACTTGTCCATTAAAGATAACCACCTTTTTCCAATATAGGAGGACGGTTTTCAGCACCGGCTGCATGAATGTCTTGTTGAGTTTCCATTGATGAAGGTATAATATGATAAAGTTGATGTAGGATCGATTCAACGATAAAGGAGTTGTGTTTGATGAAGATTAAGCTCGGTTGTTGTAGTGAAAATTTGGTCTAAAAACTTTAAAAAAAAACCTCAATAATTTCTTTTCGGAGCGCTTTTAGGACTTGAAGGTTGACCCGAATGAACTTTAGTTCTCACGGTCGTTTTGATGGGTAGAACGCTGAAAACGGAGTTACGGTTCAAAAGTTATGGCCGTTTGAAGTTTTTACTCGTAATCCTTAAGCTTATGCGTAAGCTTTGGTTGCTTAGGCGTAAGTTTTGTTCCTTAGGCGTAAGAGTTGAACCTTAGGCGTAGATAGTGACCTTACGCGTAATAATTAATGCTCATGCGTAGAAATATTCTTACGCGTAAGATGTTACTCTTAGGCGTAAACAATATCTTACTCGTAAGTATTAATGCTTATGCGTAAAACACAATCTTAAGCGTAAGATTTAAATCTTAGGCGTAAAAACTCGCTTACGAGTAAAAAACGAATCGTATCTCTCTAACTTATCCAAACTAGTGAGATTTCCCAAGTTGAAGTGTTCCACAAACTTATCCAAGTGAGGGAAGCACTGAGTCACCGTTGTTGCACGAAGATTCTTAACCAAATGCTTATGCGTAAAACCTTATGCGTAGAAATAGGGTTTTGACTTTTTTCTTACACGTAACTCGAGGGTTTTGACTTTCTTTTCTTACGCGTAAAAAATGCCCAGATTTTCAAACAATTTCTTATGCACAAACAACTTCCAAAACACTCAAATACCAAGAAAGATTTAACCTTTATCACCCAAAGTGTTGTTTCTGCTTATGCGTAGAAAAGGACTACCAAATACACACGAGTTTAAAAGTGAAGAAGAACACGTAAAGCTTCGAACTTTTTTCAAAAACTAGAATCTTTAACACTATAGAAACCTTAAAACATAAAAATCTTGAAGATTTTAGTGCAAAAATTAAAGTTTTATGCGTGATAACTTTGAGAACGAAAAACCACGCGTAACACCACACAAAAAACTTCAACCAAAAACACTCCTAAACCATTGTTAGGCGATTGATACCAATTGTAGGACCACGTTTTACCCCAACCTTACGCGTATACCACCTTATCACAAGATGAACACACGAACTAAACTCAAACAATATGCGTAAAAGATGAAGAAGAAAGATGAGAAAGTTTGGTGACTTGATGTTATGTTATGCGTATGAAATAAGATGAAAGAAAACTTTATTACTTGAAAGAAAAACACACGCACACACACACTTTCAAGCACACCCCTCAAATGACCATTTGAGGGGTATTTATACTCCTCATTCTAGACGCCCTAATGGGCTTTCCATGGGCCTCGTGGTGGACTTGGATTGGATTGGGTTACAAGAACTTATACAAGGCTAGCTTTACATAACTTCTAGCCATTTAGCTTAGTCCAATCCACGAGCCTGTTGACTATTCTAATACGATATCTAACACACGATACAAAGTTCCTAAACGTGAATGACCATCACTTCTAATAAAAATGTTACGGCTAACACCAACTGTTGGCATAATTACCAACTCCAATCTTCAAATGTGACCGAGGTGGCTTCCTCGATACTAGATCTATAAAGCTCATAACATAGTGCTTATAACATCGCACTTTACAATAACTAAATCATAACAATTTTTTTTTTCAAAATAACAATAATAACTAAACATAATATCCCCCACTTGATATGAACAATAGGAATTCGGGGGGTCTTCAATGATCTTCAGGAATGTTGTCGATGAAAGCGTGATTTCCAAACCTTTCCACTTGAACCTTGAACTTAGGCAAATGATGATTTCCCAATCACAAATAAAGACTATAGGGTAGGTTAAGGTGTATAGGTGTAACGAAACAATATAATGGGTTAACAAAATGAAAGGAATGGCTCAGATGGGTGTATCTAGGGGTATCTTGCCCTAAAGGTGAGTGCAACAAAAGGGTTTCACATGGGGGTCGAGAAGTCGAGGTGACTAATCGATAGACACACAATGGTAGGCTATTTGGGGTGATAATCCTATGATATTGCCTTCTAAAACTGAAAAGTCCAAATACATTGAGCTAACTCAATATACCTCGTGTATGGTCTCAAAATGATGCAAAGGCCAAGCTTTAAAGTTTAAAAGCTATCGGCACATTCATAATTTGGTGGATTTGGGGTAAAATATTGGAAACGGATAAGGCTAATCTCACCATAATATATCAAGGGTTGTATGTGCTCGGCTAAGGTCTACTCTAGTTAAGTTAAGAAAAACATGTCAAAATTTTAAAAATGGCATAATTTTTTAAAATAAACTAGAAAAACGAGGGCAAAATAATGTTCAAGAGATAATTTTACTCCCGTCCCCCCACTTGAATTGTACAAAGTCCATTTTGTACTAAGCATTAATAAAGGTGAAGAGAAAAGTAGAATTAGAGCAAGAACTTCCCTGAAATTTGCTCCATAAAGAAAGAAGGCCCATGAAAAAGAGACGTGCCTTCGTATCATGAACAAACTTCAATCCCTGAAATCACACTACCGACAAGCATAATTCTACAAATAAAAATGAAAAATGAAAAACAAACCTAACTCACTTTCGTAGGAATCACGGTTGCATTTAGCATATGCAACAAGCCTTTTAAACCACTTGGTGTCCCAAGTGGACGAGTGAAGTCTCGTGAGGGTTTACAGGGAACACACCCACAAAGTTCATTTAAAATACTAATACAAGGTTATTGTGTTTTAAAATGAAAGAATTAAAGTAGAGGAAGGTTACGTCGTAACTTGTTGAAACGTTAGATCTTGATAGATCTTGAGCACTCGCAGATCGTTAGTATTGCTTATGTAATCACAAACAAACTAATAGACAATCTCTACGACTTATATTCTTTAGCGGAAATCAAATATAAGTACGAACACAAATAACTAAGAACACGTTGATCCTCTATGGATCTTTATATTACTAAAACTTTATTTTTCAACTCGTTTCATTCATCATACTATTGTGTTCTTTTTATAGACAAGGAACCCTAACTTGTTTCCTAAGAAACGTATAATAATAAAACTAAATAAGATATACATAATCACTTCCTAATAAAGCTCATGCATATCCTAACTAACTATAGAAAACACGGAATAACTATTTCCGCATAAACAAACTATGCTCTATATAACTTCAGCAGATTCTGTTCTTCAGCATATTCCTTGAACTTCAGCAGAATCCTTTCGGTAGAAACTTCAGCAGAATTCTAACTTAGTAGAATTCCCAACAATCCTCCCCTAAACTGGAATTTGACTTGGTTAAGTTCCAGTTTCTTGATAGATCTTCAACACTTTAGTGTAGTTTCATACTATTCTCATCACATCCAGGTGTGTTAACTCCTGTGAGAGGTGAATCATTAAAAATAATGGATTTGATGTCTCTTTACCAATAGCCATCACTACTGGAGTAGCCAAATGTTTAAGTTCGAAAACTATGGTACACTGATAACCATATGATTTATTAGAAAATCAGCAACCATGAACGGATTTGAAATGTCTTCACCTATAGCCGTTTGCTCAGGACTAGTCAATTCTTAGGATTGGTGAACTGATTACCAAATATGGTATTCCACTGCCTTTACCACAAGCCATATACATGTGGGCTAGTCAATTCTTGGATTCCAAAAAGGAATAAACAATGGTGAATTGATGACCATACAACCCTCAGCAATTAAGCATGGGTGGTTGCAAACCCTATGATTTTGAGCAAACCATTACAGCTATCAACAGATTTGATGTGTCTTTACCAAAGCTGTACCGTTTGGACTAGCCAACTCTTTGATATACACAAGGCACATCTGGTGAGTTAAAAACCATCAATAGTATACAACAAACCTGCAATAAAAGTTAGACAAACCAAAAGTATACAAACATTTTTTAACTAATAAAGAAATAACACAAAACAAATATATTACAAACTATACATAATACCATAATCAAGATGATGCTTTATGTTGCAGAAGCTGAGTCTTAATAATACCAACACATTGTTCAGCATGCAACTTATCATTACCAACTGGATCTGGAGGAACTTCCAACTTCTGTCTAAGCATTCTTTCCATCAGCCTCATAGGCAAGGGATAAACCTTATCAGCAAACATACAAACAGTAATCCCACCCTTTGTTTCCACCACATGCACACAAGGCAAAGGATAAAATCTCCAAGTCTCAACCTTCCATTGATGTGAATTCTTCCAAATATGATACCCTTTACCATTTGGAGATTGAGAATCAAACAACACTTGAAGATCACCCAACAAAAATAAACCAGAACCCTGTGGTGAATGAATAGCATAATGCTTAGTAACAATACCATACGGAGTATTCAAATCTTGCCTATCCACCAGATGAAGTATTTCCTTCATAGTAGTATAATCCAGACGATAAATAGTATTAAGCTCCCCATCAGTCAATGTCCAATTAATCAACACATCATGAGATCCTTCAGGAAAAACAGCAACAGATCCTTCTTGAATAAAAGTTGAATCAGCAGCTTTTAGATCCAAAGAACTACCTCTGAGAGACTTATGAATCCTAGACATGTATGTCCCATCTGATCTCACAGATCGCCTTAGAGTAGTGTGACTTCTTTTAGACATTCTTTTCATCCTCCTACCAGGTATATAAATCCCCATAGATGAGACATCCTCAGATGTTTCAGGAACATCTTTAGCTTGAGTGGAAGAAGTAGAAGAAGCCTTAATTGGAGCAATACCTCTCAATGTATACATTCTCTCAAGTATCACTCTGGCCTTCTTAGCTTTAGCAGCTACTCTTTCAGCTTTCTTACCCATATCTACTCCTTCTAGATCAATTAGCACTCTTACCTTCTTAACACTAGGTAATGCTGTAGAAGAAATAGTTTATGGTTCAGGAGATTGAACCCTTTCAGCTGAAGGTATAGCTGCAGTAGATGCTTCAGGAGTAATAATAGGAGAATTCATTCTTAGTGGAACATCATCAAAATTATCTACAATCTCCACTGTCTTAGGCCTCATCGCCTGTGGAGCATCTGTATTAGCAACAATTCTCTTATTAGAAGATGGTGCAGTCTGCTTCATAATCCTTTGATACATTCTATGCAACTCATCATCAGGTAAATTCCAGACTTGCCTTTTCTTCAAACCAGAATTAAAGATAGTAGAACTCTGATAAAGTACAATAGTTCGCATGTATGCTTTCTTCTGAGCTTCAGTAGGTGGTTTATCCCTTTTTTGCTTTATTCTTTTGAGCAACAAGAGCTTTCTTTTTGTCAGCTGCCTCTTGTTTTCGTTTTCATCCAAGATTGACCATTTGTGCAACAAAATTCTCACTGTCAAAGTCTGCACCTAATATACTCTGAGCAAGTGTAGGATTTGAAACAGCTTGCTGAGTATAAACATCCCATTGTGCATCAGGAATCTGAGTACGCAAGTCATCCAGTTCTCTTCGTCTCTCAGGAGTTAAATTTGAAGTAGACTCAGCTGTAAGCTTTTTAGCCAATTCATCACTTTTCTTCAACTCTGTACACTCAGCTAACATTCTTTCTTGTTCTTTCATCTCTTGTGCACTTACCAGATCTGGACCAAGCTCATCTTCAACCATTACTTCTTTCTCTTTATCAGCAGATATGTGAACATCATCAACTAAAGAAGTATCACAAATAGGAACTTCAGAAGAAACATCCAAATTAGCATCAGAAGAAACATATTGAGACATATCTTCAACATGTGTGGAAAATACATCAGCTACTGGATCCAAAACAAAACTTCTGCCAGCAAGAAAAACTTCAGACTGATCTGCTGAAGGTGTAAAAGCAGGTTGTGCTTGCACAGATGAAGCTTAACCAACTTTAAGAGCAATATCCATCATAGGAGTATCAGCAACAATATGCTCTTCAGTAGTTGCAACATCCTCTCTTTGCAATGTATCCTTGCTCAAAGATTGTCGTCTCCTCTGTCGAGTAAACAAAATTGGCTCCTTTTGCTTCACTGATTTAGTAACCATGGGAGTAGATTGTTGAGCCACATTAGCCAAAATATCCAGTGACTTAAATTGAGAATCCACTTCCTCCTCATCAGAAGAACCATCAAGCTTCCTTCTGCTATAATTCCCAAGTTGTTCCTCCAAACTCTTAACTTTACTCTTTAACTCCACAATCTCACCACCAAGTGAAGATTTAGTCTCTGCAAGCTCTTTTTTGAGATCAGTAACCTCAACCACATACCTGTTCACTAGAGCATATACAGATGTAAGCGTAATAGGGTCCTCAGCTCAACCAGCAGATTGCTCAGTGGTAACGGGAGCTTCATTGGACCTTTCAGGAGAAACATGTTCATGCTCAAAATTATCTGAACCTTCATTAAAAGGTTCCCTTAATGGACTAGGTGTGGGCAGTCTATTAACTTCATGCTCAACCTCATCAGAGGTAACATGAATAGGTGGTGGACTAGGACAAGATCTAGGTGATGGTATAGGTGAAGGTTGGTTAGGAGCAACATGAGATGCTTCAGCAGTATTAGAAGGACCCTCATCCATAGCAACTGATGGATTACCATCAGCAGCAACAGTAGTAGAGAGTGGAGATCCAACAACATTCCCTTCATCAGCAGCCTCATTGCCTTGAGGCAACATAGCTGCTAGCAAAGGATGATGTTCCCCCTCATAATTAGTTTTCATAGAAGCGAACAGTTTAGAAGATAAAACTCCTATGGGACAAAAGGCTTGGGCTTGGGTAGTAATGTCCAAAATTATTTGCAAAAACCTAGGGTACATAAAAAACTTAAACTTTTTCCTATGAATATTTTCAACCATATTATCAAAAATAAACCTAGAAAAATTATAAGTTAACCCCTGAGAAAGACAAACAATACCACAACCCAGTTGAGTAGAAAACTGGTCCCATCATCCTGATTTATTGCTGATACATTGAAGTAAAGTATGTACCAAAAACCTCCACATAGGGCAAAGCTTATTCTTGAACCATATGTCAGTTCTTGTACCCTGATATCCAATCGCTCTCAGCCCAGTAAGTATTTCCACCGAATTAGAGTGATAGACCCCATTCGCATTATCCAAGCGAAGCTTTCTTCTGATCAACTCCTCTATTACAACATGCTCTGTCCCGTCAACAATCACAACAATCTCTGTTTCATTCCGTTTCGAAGCAGATGCCCAAAGTTGTGTAACCAATGATTCATATATCACACTAGGAGAATGCGTTAAAGCATAATGAATCTTAGATCTCTTCAAGAACTCCACCATTGGTTCATACAAATCATCACCCTTAGCTTTTCCCAGAAAAGCAACCTTGTTATGATCTTTCTTCAATTGAAGCGCCATGATAAATTGAGATAATGGGTTACGATTTAATCAACTGAAAGTGTGTTTAAATCGAATGAAGTGGGAATTAGTTAATTTTAGACGAAGATATGCGAATAGGGTATAAGTAGAAATTTCCCAATTTTGGTCAAATTTATTAAGTTGTTGACCAAAGTGACGTGTAATGCAACTTTTACCAAATTTAAATTTCAACTTCAGCAGAAACAATGGTCATTCTGCTGAAGACTTCAATCAGCAGAAACAAATCACGTATTCAAGAAGCTTCAGTAAATATCTTTTTACTGTTTCACCCAACTCGCATTAAATCTCATTAAGCCTTGAAACCGTCTATAAAACAATCCCCAATGCACACTTAGCTCTCATTAATTACCCCCAAATATCTTCACAAACCCTAATTTCTCCAAAACCCACAATCAACCATAATCAACCATGAAAAACCAACCAGAGGTTATTGATCCAACCTCCTCTCCATCATCATCATCATCATCTAGTGATGATTTCCTTCAGGTTTTCCCATGTCCACATGACCCTCGACCTTTGAAATCCCCATTTCTCAGTTCTTCTGATGATGATAGTGTAGTGAATCCAAGTGCATCTTCTGATGACTCTAATGACTCCTACAAGGAGAGAACATCATACTCCCAACCTTCAGCACCTCAGCCTCAACAAAGGCCCCGTTCCGAAAGAGAGATGGTGCTCGCTCTTCCTGCGCCATGGTTTGGTGCTTCATCTCATATCGTATAAGGGAAAGGGATAAGGAAGATGGATTTATTGCTTTTTGGTGAAACCAGTAGATGAAGCACAAAGGAAATGTGTATTCATCTTCATCATCTATGGTTTCCTTAATCCATCCTTCCCATTTTGATCCTTAGCTTCTTCGTCGTACCGGTCATGCATATCCAGCCATCGGGATAGAAGATATGTAGGCTAGACGATGATAGGAGCTTGTATAGGTTAAGTAGATCATGTATAAATATGATCATGTATATCCTTATGAAGTTGATTATAATCTGTAAGCTGTAAACTGTTTCTTGAATGAATGAATGAACAATTAACTTCAGTACTTTTCTCTTCAGTAGAAACAAATATCTCACTCCAGTACTTAGCTTTCAGAAGAAACAATTTTTTAAGCTTACTTGACCATTCTCCAATGAACCAAACTTGATAAACTTGAACTGAAATATGCAATCTGCAAAACAGTCACAGAGAAACACACAAACCAAACCAAAACAAACAAAACTCACAAAACATTAGCTGGTTAGTGTTAGCAAAAATAAACTAATATACAAAGTTTACAACATAAATCCTCTCCTCAGGCATATGCCTCCCCTGAGGCCTATGCCTCCCCTTAAACTTTGCAGTTAAGGGTTAAGCATTCCAATATAGACCACAAGGTGTTGAAACCTTGGTCCATCAAAAGCCTTTGTTAACAGATCTACCACATTATCATCAGTGTGAATTTTAACCACTTTTATCAAATGTTTTTCATATGCATCTCTTATAAAGTGGTGCTTGATTTCAATACGCTTAGTTCTACTGTGAAAAACTGGATTTTTAACAATGCATATGGTACTTTGATTATCAATAAAAATTGTTGTGTTCATGAAGTTATACCCATAATCCAACAATTGATTTTTTATCCAAAGAACCTGTCCACAGCAATTTGCAGCAGCAACATACTCTGCTTCAGTAGATGAGGTAGCCACAATAGTTTGTTTCTTGCACTACCAAGAAATCAATCTCTTTCCAAGGAATTGGCAACCTCCAGTTGTGGATCACCTATCCAGATTTGCACCAGCATAATCACTGTCACTATATACTTCCAGCTTAAAAGGAGACTCTTTTGGGTACCAAAGGCCTAAATAGGGTTGGCCTTTCAAATACTTAAAGATCTTCTTGACTGCATTCAGATGGGAAGCAAGTGGAGTGACTTGATGTCTCGAGCAAGCACTCACAGCAAATGTAATATCAGGCCTAGAAGCTGTTAGATACATCAATGAACCAATCATAGATCTGTATAAATGAATATTCACAGGTAGATCTGGTTCATTGTTTGTCTTTGACTTTGGAGCTTCATAAGGTGTTGTGGCAGTCCTGACACTCTCCATACCAAACTTCTTCAAGATGTCCCTCACATATTTGTCCTGAATGATAAAGATACCATTAGGTTTCTGCTGAACTTGAAGACCCAAAAAGAAAGTAAGCTCCCCCATAGCACTCATCTGAAAGTCTCCCTTCATCAGCTCCTCAAACTCCCTGCACCAAGCTTCTTTAGTGGATCCAAATATGATATCATCCACATAAACTTGCACAAGAATAATGTCTGTGGAATCCTTCTTCAGGAAAAGTGTTTTATCAATAGCACCTCTTCTATAGCCATGCTTTAGTAGAAATGATGAAAGCCTAGCATACCATGCTCTAGGTGCCTGATGTAGTCCATAGAGAGCCTTAACTACCTTATAAACATGATTTGGGTGATCTGGATCTTCAAATCCTTTAGGTTGAGTGACATAAACCTCCTCTTCTATCTCACCATACAGAAATGCACCTTTAACATCCATTTGATACACCATGAAACCCATGTAAGATGCATAGGCCAAGAAAATATGAATGGCCTCAACTCTAGCAACAGGTGCAAACACTTCATCATAATCAATCCCCTCCTCTTGTCTAAACCCCTGAGCCACTAATCTTGCTTTGTTTTTAATCACAAAACCCCTTGCATCTCTTTTATTGCATACTTCCCTTCAGGTAGTGGGACCAATATCTAAACCTGCTAATTTTGGAACTGTTGCATCTCTTCTTGCATTGCTTCAAGCCAACTTGAATCATCCAGGGCTTGAGTAACACTGGTTGGCTCCACTTGAGAGAGAAAACATGAAAACAGACAATGCTCAAAATCTGTATGATTGTCCCTTTGCTGGTTTGAGACATAAGAGATAAAAGCTACTTGACCATATTTAGAACTTGTTACAGTGCCCCTAGTTCTAACAGGTGCATTAGGATTACCAATAATATTGGACTGTGGATGAGTAATGTTGATCCTTTTAGTAGCAGTGGTGTTGACATCAATGGAGGTATCAAGATTAGTCACAGTTGGCTCAAAATTACTGTCATAGGAAGGTGAGGTGAAGACTCCAGCTTTGGGTTAATGATTACCAAGATCTGAAGGTCTTGGAAAACGTGTATAAGGTTCCTCAAAGTCTGTGGACACTCTAGTAGAAATGGGAGTAGAAACAGCATAACCTTCAACAGAATTGGTGATGATAGGAGAAACAGGATCACTTTCAGCAGAAGTGTGATGTCCACTAATTGCTTCTCTTGTAACCTCCTCAGCATTCCTCTCAGCTTCTAGATTAGCTGCATACTCTTGTTTCTTAAGCCTAGCAAGGTCCTCTGCATAGTTGGACTCATCTTCACTCTCATCAGTGGTAACTTTGGAAGTGACACCTGAAAAATTATTAGGGGAGAAAGAAGGTACAATAATAGGATGTTCATCATCCTCAAACTCACTATCAGAATCAACATTCATGGTAGCAGCACTGTCAGTAGGTGACTCTTGTGAACCTGCATTTTGGTTAGCCACATGTCTAGAATAACCCAAATAATCAGTTAAGTAATCAAGGTCAAAAGACCAAACATGACCTTGTCCTTGAACATTAGGTTTGTCTTCTAGAAATCTCAGATTCAAAGTCTCCTCAATCTTCTTAGCATTCAAATTGTATACCCGATACGCCTTACTATGAGCCGAATACCCGACTATATATCCCTCATCAGCCTTCTCATCAAATTTACCCAGTGGATCACTAGTATTCAAAATAGTCACTTGACATCCAAAAGGTTTAAGGTAGTGAATAGCAGGAACTTTCCCATAGAGAAGTTCATAAGGTGTCTTAAAATGAGGTCTAGTGATAGATACCCTGTTTAGAACATAACAAGCTGTGCCAACTGCTTCAGTCCAAAACATTGTGGGTAACTTAGAGTCTACAAGCATAGATCTTGCTGCCTCTATAAGGGTCCTATTCTTTCGTTCAGCCACCCCATTTTGTTGAGGGGTTCTTGGAGTGCTATAGTCCCTTTTGATTCCTTTAGACTTACAGAGTTCTATCAATACTACATTCTTGAACTCTGTCCCATTATCACACCTGATGCCCTTAACCTTTTTATTCAGCTGATTTTCAACAAGGGTAATAAACTCTCTTAAAACTGGAGATGTTTCATCTTTTTTTCTAAAAAAGAACACCCAACAAAACCTGCTAAATCCATCAGTGATTACCAGACAAAAGTATTTGTGATCAATACTGCGTACTTGAGTTGGACCAAAAAGATCCATGTGAAGCAACTGAAGAGGTTCTGAAATAAGGCTCACTGCATTAATTGCTTTGTAAGAGGCTCCATGTAGCTTTCCTTTGTTGCAGGCAACACAGTTATGTTCATTGGTGAAAACCTTTGAAGGAAGTCCTTCAACAAGACCCTTTTTAGATAGTTTTTTTATGGTCTTGAAGTTCACATGAGCCATCCTTCTATGCCACTTTGTAGACTCATACATGGATGCTTTAGCCACCAAACAAGTTAAGTCACCTTCTGGTTGAACATCATTCAAGTTGAATGTGTATAAATTGTGAGTACGAGGAACTCTTAGCAAAATTGATGTATCTTCTGGAAGTTTGAAGTCTTTAGACAGCACAAGACATTCATCCTCAGAGAAGAGTACTTGGTTCTTTGTGTCACAGATTTGTGAGACTGAGAACAAGTTGAAGTGTTGTAGTTCCTTGACATAGTACACATTCTCAAAGTCCAGTTGAGGTGTTTTGATGGTCCCTTTCCCAGTGATTCTACCATCACTTCCACCAAAAGTCACATTGCCTCCTCCTTCTATGGGTACGAAATTATGCATCATATCTCTGTTTCCTGACATACTTCTTGAGCAACCACTATCAACAATGCCAACTTCCTTGTGCTTAAGAGGATGATCCTACAACAACAACAAAAATATATACAAAAATTAGTACACTATTGAGGCTCAAGTCATTACTGACTTGAACCTGCCTTTTGGATCTTTAGATTTAGGCCATGTAGATTTATAAGATCCACTATTGTTCTTGGGTTTCCATTGAAATTTAGGTCCCCTTTGTGTCCAAGAACAATCTGCTGAGGGCTTCACAGCAGTATTCCTATAACCCTTCCCATCATTCATTAAGTCAACATATCTAGGCCAATAACCATTTTTAAAATATGAACTTGTTGGTTGCACATATGGTCTAGCAACTAAGCTTCTCCAAGTAAAAGGAGGAGATGCACAGTTTGCTTGTGGAACATAAGGTGGTATAGCATTAACATTAGTCCACATTGGTCTAGATTTCCCAGCACATACACCCATTCTTTGTTCATGAAAATCACAATCCTTAATTAAATGAAATTTACTTCCACACACAAAACATGTCTTCTGTTTAGAAGATTTATTCAACCCAAAAGATGTTCTATTACAAGCAGAAGTATTCAAACCAAAACCATGAAAAGAATTGTTTTTAACAGAATTATTATTCAAAGAATGAAAAGACAAGTCTTTAGAGGAAACTGTCTTGGAAGAGGATTCCTTAGCAGTAACTCTAATAGGCTTGAAGGTAGGCTTGGGTGCAGGCTTGGGTGAGGTCTTGGGTAGGTCTGACTTATCACTTGAATCACAGCTGGCATAAGAAGTAGACCCTTGATCAGAAGATTTGTCACTATCAAAGCTAGAGACAAAATCATTAGATGAAGAATCAGGGTCTGGCAAGTCTTTTGACTTTTTGCCATACAGATGATGTGATCCATCAAAGTCAACAGTAAGGGAAAGGTCAACAGGCATAGGTATTCCTCTAATAGATCCACGTACTGCATGTAAATCACCTTCTTTTACAACGTTAGCTAATCCTGCTGGTGTTGATTTACGTGTGTCCTCTCTAGCTTCTAGTCCTACATATTTCTTAAAGCCTAAACCTATAGAAGTATTAGGAGTTTGACTAGAATAGAGCTCTTTAGCTAGATTTAGACCAGATTTTAGCCAAGAATTATGTCTAGCTATTTCTTTATCTAATTTTTCTTTCAACACACTGTTTTCAGACACCACATCAGCTTTCAATTTCTCAGACCTTTTTAAGTCATTTTTAGTACATTCTAGATCACTTTCTAACACTCTAATCTTTTCATCATAAGCTATTTGATTCTTCTGAAACCAAACTTTTTATCTTTCTAATGTTTTTAATGCCTGTTTATAAGCTTCAACTTCAACATAGCATTCATTATATTTAGGTTTCAAAATATCATAGGCTTCTTTAAGTTCATTATAACGTTCACTACAACCAAACAAACAATTTTGTACCTGAGAGAGACCCATCAAGGCAATCTGATCATGCCTATCCTCTGAAGTACAGCTAGCCAGCAACCCAATATTATCAGCACCAGAACTTTCAACTCGTTACATTCTATCCAGTCTACATTAGTATCCATAGTGACCATAGCAACTGAGGATCCATTCTTCGAAGTGCCAGCATCCCTCTGATTCTGCTGATAAGAAGAATATCTTACCTCCTCACCAGACTTCCTATCTTTGCACTCTCTGGAGAAGTGACCCATCTGATGACATGTAAAGCACTTGACCTTCTTTTTGTCAAACCTTGCTGGATCTCTTCCCTGAAATCCAAACTTCCTCCCAGCCTTACGCTCAAATCTCTTGATGTCCATAGAGAGCATGGCCACTTGCCACTTCAACTTCATCTCCTCCATCTCCAGTGGGTCAACCTGATCAAAATCCTCATATGCAAGTTCCTGCTGAGGATCATAATCAGCAAAGAAGGATCCAAGCACATCTTCCATTACACCACTAGATTTAGAGTGAGAACTTGATGGAGTGGTAGTGTAAGATGATGATGAGTAAGTGAGACTTGGAGCATGAATCAACTTAGGGGTAGAGGCCCCAACAAATGCTGTGTGATTAGCAGTGGAGGATGAATGGAAAGGACTTCTCACATCATGCTCAAGAGCTTTAAGTTTGTTGTACAACTCATCAAAAGTAAGCATATCCAGCCCACCTTTAGTTTTGAAAGCAATGCTCACTTGTAGCCAGGATTGAGGTAAAGATCTCAAGAACTTAGAATTACAATCATCATTATCTGGCTTTGCCTTTAGCTGATTCAACTGGCTTAAAATCTTGTGAAATCTGTCATAGCCCTTGTGAATTCCTTCCTCTTCAGAGACTTGAAAGTCTTCAAACTGTTGTCTCAGCATCAATTTTCTCATTCTCCTAGACTCCTCATTCCCTCCAAACTTGGCCTTAATAGCCAACCATATATCCTTAGCATTCTGCATGAAGTGAAAATCACTCAAGTGATCCTCAGCAATAGCTTGAAGAAGAATCGTTTTCACTTTGGTTTCTCTCTGAACCACCAGTAACTCTTCAACAGTTTTAGGAGGAACGAAAGTCATGTTACCATCAGCATCTGTGGTAGTCCTCTTCAAATTGTTTCCCTTCCTTACAACCTCCCACATATTCCAATCAATGTTGGAAATCCAGTTTTGCATCTTCATTGCCCATAAATCATATTCTTCCTTCTTTAGGTAAGGAAACTTAGCGTTGCTGTTTTGAGAGACTTAGTTGTTGCAGATGGGTGTTGTTTTGGTTGTTGGTGACATCCATACCATCATCTGATCCAGGCATGGTGTATGTTGTTTTGGTTGTATGGGTGATTAGAAAATATTGTTCTTAGTATCGTAGAGACTCTCTCGAAGCTCTGATACCACTTGTAAAAACCAAGATCCGGACTCAACTAGGGTATCAATAACATTGAATAAACACAACGGAAATGATAAGAGCATCAATGTTACTAATAAGGTTTTATTTATTGAAACATAAAGAAACTAATACTACTACAACTACTACACGCTCTATGTGTTAATCAGACTCTCATTGGGAGAAGTCTTCTATGAATAAAATGAAAAGGATGGAAGAGATCATGATAAACTAAATGCCTACCCTCTTTATATAGAAGATGGAGGTTACATAAACCCTAATTGTAGCTTACTAACAAAGCTACATAATTATAAAATAGACCCTCATTGTTTCTTCTTTCTTCATTCTTGCTCGTAGTTTTGTATTCTTCATAATTCCCAACATAACTCTTTTGAGGAAGTTACGTTGTAACTAGCAAAACCTGGCATAAGCTGCAAAGCGAGTGGTTACGGTGTAACCACATAGATGGTATTACATCGTAGTTAGTAATGCGTTAGGAATTCTACTGCAAAAAGTTGGTTACGGCGTAACCACATAGATGAATTACACCGTAACTCTGGTCAGATCAGCAAACTGCATCAGCAATTACTTCCTCGTTTCCTACCAAAATGGTTAGAAAACACAAAACCCTACAGAAATGGAAATAAAACAAAAGAAAGGGATAATTTGGGTTGTCTCCCGAAAGAGCACTTTTCTTTATTTATGAGTCTTTAAGTTAGACTCAGATCCGCGGGGCTTCTATGGGGGCCTTTGGACTTTCCCGACTTCCTCCATGTCTTTCTTAATTGAAGAAGGCTGGTCCCAAACATGTGGAGAAATAAACCGAGTCATGGTGTATCTTTTCTGCAGAAAATTAGCTTGTGCCCATTCGTAACGAAATTTAGCCTCTTCGTCCCATTCTATTTTAGCATATCCAAATTTTACTCGTAACCAATTTTCAAATGAGATATCCCTGTATCCTACTTTGCTTCTCTTATCTTCGTCAAAACATGCCCATTCCTTGCGTTTGAGCCATTTAGGTTCAGGGAATTCTCCTCTATCGCAGATCTTTCGATCGGGGTTGCATGTAGGCCCTGCCATGGTGTAGTCATTAGTCATGATAGCTGGTTCACAAAAATGAATGGTCCAATCAATCTCGGTGAACCATTTGCTAAAAACAATATGCCCTTGTAACCACTTTTTCCTGATAAGCTTCTCGTCTTCCCAGCACCACCGAACTTCCGCAGCCTCTTTAATAATTCGAATCAGATGTTTTCCTCCTCCATTGCATCTTTTCTGAAAAGGAGAACACGTGGGCAATGTTACCTTGGTCCCATCAACTAAACAAGTATCAGGAGCACAACAGTGAAGCTTTCCCGTAACAACATAACAGGGTACAGAAGGTGGGATCTCTTCCTCATTGCTTTCATCATCACTCGATTCGGTCCCCTGTAGATGGCCAAAATATGAAGGTGGGAACCTATCGGAATCATCTAATTCAATCCTTGGTGAATCTTCATTTTTAACAATTCTATCCGGTTCAAGGCATAAAGTTTTGTCTAATTTAAACTCCACTATATCGCCATAGTATCCCCCGTAACGTACTAATGAGTCAAGGAACGACTTACCAAGAATCAAATGTTCCTTTTTGTTTTTTCCATGTCGATGACTACAAATTCAGGTGCTGAAAAAATTTATCGACCTTGACACAAGTACCACCTATAATACCTAAAGGGGTGACCTTGGTGCCGTCAGCTGAATTAATCGAGATATCCGATTCCCAAAGATGGATAATCTTAAGTTGTAAGAATATGGAAAGTGGCATGATGTTTGCACACGGTCCAAAATCTACTACCCCCAAGATATCAATACTCCCAACAGAACACGGAATGACTAACCCGTTTACGCTAATATCCTTGACTGAAAATAAACCTGTGTCAAACCTGGATACGTCTCTTGCATCATGGTTACATCGTAACTCAGGGATATGGTTACAGCGTAACTTTTCCTTATTGTCGACAATCGTGTTCTCAAAATTGCCGGTTGTGGAATTGCATTCCTCAATCTCCTCTAGCGAATTATTGGCGAAAACAACATTGCATTCCACCATGGGCTTTGGTTCATTAAGTTCAATGTCTTCTATCTCAGCACTGAGTTTAACTATCATTGCTTCAAGATTTTTTAGGGTTTCGTCGTGCTTGGAAAGATTTTTATTTGTGTTCTCCTGGAAATCTCTTAACCATTTATCTTGTTCTGTTTGTTTTTGGGCTGAAGTTTCCAGGAACTTGTTAATTGTTTCTTCAAGACTGGGCTTTCTTTCTCCATTAGGCCCACGGTTGTAATTTCCACGATACCCGTTACTATTTCGATTATCTCCGTAAAACGGTCGATTTTCTCCATACTTGGCTTCTTCAGTTATATTTTCTTCATCGACATGAGGACAATTCTTCGTGAGGTGTCCTCCTCCACAGCTTTCACAACCCACTTGGATGGCATGAACGGTTTCTCTGACCTTCAGCATATCTCGACTAAGATTTTCAATTTTACTAGCGATTGCGGCAATTCCGTCAAAATTTTCGCTTTGGTTTCTTTTACTTCCTCCGTCGTGCCATTTTTGAGAGTGATCAGCCATTTTTTGAATGGCTTCAATTGCAAGAGTAGGATTCACGTTCGGGATAGGTCCTTGATAGTCCAACATTTGTCTTGTAGTTATGTTAATTCCTTTGTAGAAAATGTTGACCTTTTGCTGGTTGTTCAGATCATGAGTAGGACATTTGTAAAGCAGATCGTTGTATCTATCCCAGGCTTGATACAATGTTTCGTCGTCTTCTTGCTTAAAATTATGGATCTCCAATAGCTGGTAAGAAATCTTCGATGGCGGACAATATCTCTGAATAAAGTGCTTCTTAAGTAGAGCCCAAGTATTAATTGCCCCGGCGGGCAATCTTTCGATCCATCTTCTGGCAGCTCCAGTAAGAGTCATAGGGAATACCCTTAGCATAACAGCATCATGAGACACGCTCGGAATGTTGAAAAGGCTAGCGATGTATAGGAAATTTTCAACGTGCTCATATGCATCTTCGTCCCTGTTTCCTGAAAAAGGGTTAGCACGAAGCTCCCTCATAAATTGGTCTTTGATTTCGAAGCGGACATCCGCTCCAATTGCCGGTCTTACGAGACCCGGCCCTTGTTCCGCTCTTGCCAACGCCAAATATTCCTCAAGAGTGAGGTCATCGATGTTAACAACTTCCATGGTACCTGAAAACTCGAATAATGATCGTGAGAATAGTAGAAAAGTTTAAAATGAATGAAAGACTTAATATTAATCCTAAAATAACTCTCCAGCAGTGGCGCCAAAAACTTGATGCAGGTTTTACTGATCAGGTTTTAATATTTATAAAGTCTCGTTATACCTATGGTCTACCCTAGTGCACTAACGGGCAGTGTAACCGGTCGTGTGTAGTGTAGTAATCGGTAAAGCTGAGGTCGTCCCAAGAGCTATGTGTGTTGGATTATTACTAAGTCTAGGTGTCACAGATTAATAATGGTTTCGATAAGGAAATAATTAATTAAACTACTAAAGCAGATAAAAGCAAATAAAAGGTAAAGGATAAATCAATAGAGGAGAGTGGTGCTAACCTAGTTAATCCTCCTAGATAGTTATGTCTACGTCTACTTACTTCCAATTACTTCAGATGGGGTCAAAGTAGAGAGGACAGCATTTGGTCAATTCGCCCTAACCTATTAGCAAAGATTCCACCATAGGAGAAGTCAGGTGTCCCCTCATAAGTCATGTTGTTCCTAGTCCCCTAAGCCAAGTCATTAAGTACCGCTACATGCTATATTTATAATAGTGAGTGCCCCGGCGTTAGCAACTTAAACACTCACCCCTTAATTCTTAAGTTCATCCAAACGATAGGTGATCAGTTGGTCAAATCACACAAGTAGAAAGGGTCATTAGTTGGTCATATCTTACCCTTCCCATCTCAGTCCGTTCACCTAGGGTCTGTTGGTCATATCTCCTAGGCAATTGGCCTCTACTGCCATTCAAAAATACCGAACTAAGGGTAGCTACCAATAAACTATGCATGCATACACTTAGAAATAATTATGCGGAAGTAATATAAACGCAAACGAAACAATTAAGGAATCATAACTAGGCCAGCACCAAGAGGTGCTTAGCCACTCATATTAATCATACAAACCAATTCAATATTCAAAGGTACGAAATACATGAATTGAAAGTAAAGAAAATATAAAATGCTAATGCTTATCGTTGGGGAGTGATTTCTCTCTTGGAGACAGCTCCGTATGCTCCTCTAGCTTTTTCCCACGTTCTCTGATTGTTGTGTGTGGAATGGGATGATTAGAAATGCTGGAATTCATAGGGTATTTATAGGCCAGATCTGGATTACGGCGTAACTATAACAAGAGTTACGCCGTAACCTTCAATTTCTTTGTATTTTGCACTAGATCTGCTAGTTACGGCATAACCTTATTAGTGGTTACGCCGTAGTCTTCAATAAACTTGGTTACGCCGTAGTTTATGAAATAGTTACGGCGTAGTTATCAGCGGCGTGGAACCTCATTTGACCTAATATAGTTACGTCGTAGCCTTAGGAAAGAGTTACGCCATAACCTTCTGATGATTTGGCTTTCTGAGTCACGCAATTGTTACGGCGTAATGTGAGAGAAGAGTTACGCCGTAACTTTTCAAAATCAGCATACTATGATAAATCTTTAGATAATTCTCCAATTTCGCGTCTCTATAGCTCCTATGCTCGTAATTTACCTGAAAGTGGAAAACAATGGAAAACAAGCATAAATCCATATAAATGATATAAATTACAAGCATTATCGGGGAAAATTGACACTTAATATTCAGGACAATTTGATGTTATCAGACCTTCAAGGATGACCTTCTTCAAAAACTTACCATGTGGCTTCTTGAGATCACAAAACCTAAAGAATCTTATCACCCATTGATCGTAGTTTCCGGGAGTGAGCATTGGAGGTCTGTCAAGGGATCCAGCTTCATGAATGGATTGTTAGCTACTTAAAGCTTCACAAATCTTTGCAAACCAAGATGGTTCCTTTGGTTTTGTAACATTCATAACATACTTGGCGGGATACTGATTTTGAAAGTATGTGTAATGTTGTATTTGTTGATGAGGGTTAGGTGGAACCATTTGTGGTGGAAGAGGGTTTGCTCTATGAGGAAAGTGATGAAGTTGTTGTTGAAATTGTTGCACTTGTTGTGGATATGGTGGAGGGTATTGTTGATAGATTTGTTGTTGAGGATACTCATGAGGAAAGTAGCTAGAGTATGTTGGTTAAGACATCTTGAAACTTGTGTTGATGATGGATCTTTGTTGTCGAATGAAACTTAGAATTTGTTGATGAAGTAACCTTAAGCGTAGAAACAGCTTATGCGTAGAAAGTACCTTATGCGTAATACCCAACTTACGCGTAGAAGAGACCTTACGCGTAGACTTGAGGAAAAACTTAGCTTAGGCGTAAACCAAGGCTTAGTAGTAGAATCCTTATGCGTAATATTTGCTTATGCGTAAGACAAGCTTAGGGGTAAGAAATGCTTAGGCAAAAGAGATGCTACGCGTAAGAGTTTAGCTTAAGCGTAAAACTAGGGTTTTGCCCAAAAATACTTTACACTTATCCAAGTGTAAAAAATATCCAAAGTCGAAGTGTTTTCAGGCTTATCCAAGCAAGAAAACACTGAGTAAACCAAGAGCACTGAAGATCAAATGATAAGAAGCTTACGCGTAACAGACTGCTTAGGCGTAGACTTTAGAGCTTACGAGTGAAACTAGGGTTTTGTTACGAGTAGAAAGTACAAACTATCACCAAAACTGATTTTTATGCCCAAAAGTGTTTAGAAACCTGAATTTGATGATGAAATAACTTCAATATCACCAAAATAATAAGAAAGTTTGAAACTTGATGATCCAAAACAAATTTTCACCTTATGCGTAGACAGATGTATACGCACAAAATCAAGCTCAAAAACTATTCTACATACGTAAAGTTTCAAACTTGATGCTAAGAACTTAAACTTTAACATTAAATAAACCTTAAACCACAAAAATCTTGAGTTTTAAAGTGTAAAATTTGAAGCTTTTAAGCGTATGAAAGAGTTATGCGCAAAACCCACGCGTATAATACAAATCTTCAAAAACAAAAGTGTTTCACCCAACTAGATAGCGATTGATACCACTGTTAGGTCACCATATTGTAACATAAGCATCAATATGTAAGAAATATAGATAAGAAGGTGATCGGTTGAACCCTAAACAAACATACACGTATGATATGAGAAAGAGTTATGCGTAGGATAGAATGCAAAGTGAACAACCAACTCCCAAATGGGAGTTTACAACATTATTTATAGGGGAAGGGACTAGGACAACACTACAAGTTCCCTTCCTTCCTTATTGGACTTGGGCCAAGGCTCATGGGCTTTCTACATAAGCCTTGCCATTAATTCTAACATAAAAGCCTAATTAAGCAACCTATTACATATTGATTACAAACACTTGAAATATAGTTTAGGAGTGATTCCAACACAACATATCTGCTCTCTTTTGTAAACCCTAATTCGTGTTCTTGATTGTCTTGATCAAAACACTTGATACTACTATTGTTAGTACTTGATTAAGATCAAGTATATTGTTTCTTTTGGTTAAAATATTTTAGAACAGTTTCTCGTGATTGTATTCTTTGTTTATAAAGTGATAAAAGTGTTTTGATATCAATTGAATCTATTTTTCTTCACTTGGTCACCTTCCAACCTATTACATGTCTAATTATCCTATGCCCTCTACCATTGTTAAGAAGCTTGACTCTTTGCGTAATCAGTTCTTTTTAGGAGGTGAAACTGTTGAGAGGAAAATGTCATGGGTGCAATGGAACCAATGTTTAGCTAGAAAATATTTTGGAGGCCTTGGCATTGGGAGTATTTTCGGGATCAATATCGGGCTTTTGTTCAAATAGATTTGGAGATTTCTTTGTAGCCCTTCCGCTCTTTGGGTGAGGGTTATCAAATCTATACATGGGCCTCATGGCAGCATTAATGATACTTCTTCTCATCGCCTTAGCTACAGCACTTGGGGAGGTATTCTTTATTTCATTAAGCGTGTTGAGCTTAAAGGTATTGACTTACTTTCTTACTGTACTCGTAAAATTGGTAATGGTGCTACTACCAGATTCTGGGAGGTTGTTTGGTGTGGTGAACAACCCCTAAAAACCCTGTTTCCTCGTATTTATTTGTTGGATTCACATAGACATAATTTAATTAAGGATCAAATTCCTTTCTAGGATGTGAGATCTGTTCTCAAGTGTCAACCGTGAGGGGGTATTGAGATGGTTGATAACATCAAATAATCCTGAATATTAAGTGTCAATTTCCCCCGATAATGCTCCTATTTTATATCATTTATATAGATTTACGCTTGTTTTCCTCTATATTTCATTTTCAGGTAAATTACGAGCATTGGAGCTAATGAGAGTTGATTTGGAGAGTTTATTAAAGATATATGATAGTATGCCCATTTTGAAGATGTTACGGCGTAACTCTCCTCTCACATTACGCCGTTACAGAAGCGTGGCTCAGAAAATCAACTAAACTTAAGATTACGGCATAACTCCCTCCTAGGATTACGTCGTAACTAATTAGGTCAAATGATGTTCCGTGTCGCTGCAAGCTACGCCGTAACTCATTCCACAAATACAGCGTAACCATGATTTATTGAAGATACAGCGTAACTCATTCCTAATGTAACGCCGTAACCAGCTTTTCTAGAGCAAATTACGAAGAAAAGGATCTTACGCCGTAACTCTCAACTTAAGTTACGCCGTAACCAGATTTGGCCTATAAATACCACCCAAATTCCAGCATTTCTATTCATTCACTCAACACACCAAATCGGAGAACGTGGGTAGGAGGTTGAAGGCAGATCTTGAGGAGCATACGGAGCCAACTCCAAGGGAGAAATCGCTCCCCTACGATAAGCATTAGCAATTTATCATTTCTTTTACTTTCATTCATGTTTTTCATCATGATAAACATTGAATCGATTGTTTTAGTTAATATGAGCGGCTAAGCACTTCTGGTGCTAGCCTAGTTATGATTCTTTGATTGGTTTGTTTATGTTTACATTGCTTCCGTATAATTGTTTCTAGTGTATGCATGCATAGTTTGTTGGTAGCTACCCTTGTTTCGGTAGTTTTGAATGGAGGTAGTGGCTAGTTACTTAGGAGATATGACCAAGTGACCCTAAGTAGGTAGACTAAGTGGGAAGGGTAAGAATTGACCAACTGACGACCCTTCTTCGCTTGTGCAATTTGACCAACTGATCATCTACCGTTCGGATGAACTTAAGAAGTTAGGGATGACTGTTTAAGATGCTAGCGCCCGGGTACTCATTGTTATGAAGGCTTAGGGGACTAAAAACAACTGGACTTACAAGGTTAGTAGCTTGTTCTCCGGTGGAAGGCCTTTGCTGATAGGTTAGGACGAACTGACCAAATGCTGTCCTAGCGACTTTTACCCCCACTTTAAGCAATTGGAAGTAATTAAACGTGAACTAACATGATAGGATGACTAACTAGGTTATCACACTTCTCCTTTATTGATCACAACCCTCGCCTTTATTTGCCTTCTTTATTTTATTGTCTTTAGTAATTAATTAATCATTTCAACCTTAAAATCTATGACACCTAGACTTACCAAATACTACACTACACACGACCGGGTACACTGCCCGTTAGTGCATTAGGGTAGACCATAGGTATAACGAGACTTTATAAATATTAAAACCTGGTCAGTACAACCTGCATCAATGGTTCAATTTTCTGATTTAGATGCTAAGATCCAAAATATCATGCTTTCTGATGAAGGAGATTCTTGGCTCTAGTCGTTGGATTCTTCTGGGTTCTCCGTTGCATCTGTTTGGCATTTGGTTGACTCCAAAACTTTAGACACGGCTCCTAATGCTACTCGTTGGATTAGCCACATTCCAATTAAAGTCAATATTTTTATTCAGAGATTGATGCTTAACAAACTCCCCTATAGGGCAAATCTTGATAGAAGAGGTATTAACGTTGGCTCGATTCTATGTCCTATTTTTCAGGTGGAGATTGAAATGATTAACCACGTATTTTTCTCCTGTGAAATGGCGTTGGATTTGTAGGCTAAATTAGCTAGATGGTGGGATCTCGACATTCCCATTTGTGATAATATTTTCGAATGGTTTAGTTGGATTGGTACGTTGCAGTTCTCAAACATGGTAAAGGATTCTCTTGAAGGCTTGGGAGGGACTCGTATGTGGTTTATTTGGAGTTTTATAAATCACTAGATCTTTTCTAATACTCCTCAGAAAAAAGCGGTGCTTTGGGATTCCATTGTTTCTCAATCTTTCTTGTGGATTTCCTCTAGAAATCCGAAGTCTAAGATTAGTTGGGTAGATTGGTTAAGAAATCCTATTGTTTCAATAACTCACATGTAATGTCGCTTTTTCTAGCTTTTGCAAGTTCTTTTATATATTTCCACTGTTAAAAAAAAAAGATAAATACATTTGTACATTTAAGTATTGATATCGAGATTATCTAATATCCCCCCTCAATTGAATGGGTGGCGGACCAAGACATAGCATGGATTGAAAGTGTTTAAACTGGGGACACGTAAGACTCTTGTTGAATATATCTTCCACCTGAAGCTTGGTTGATATGAACTTGGTATAGAGTTTGTTGGATGCAATAGGTTCTCTAACAAAATGATAATCAAGGTCAACGTGCTTTGCCCGTTTATGAGAAACTAGATTTTGAGACATGAATAGAGAGCTTTTATTGTCACAAAAAGTGTCAGTCGATCAGGTAGTAATGCATGTAATTCTTGAAGCGGATGAGTAATCCAAACTATTTACGCGGTAGTATTGGCCATGGCTCACTGTTCTTATTCACAGCTAGATCGTGAGACAGTCGGTTGTTTCTTGGCACTCCATGAAACTAAATTACCGCTAATAAAAATAGCGTAGGCATAAGTGGATCGGCGAGTTTCAATACAGCAATCCCAATCAGCATCCGAGTAGCCCATAATGGAGTTGGAATGAGGCCGACAAAATGTTAAACCAAAGGCTATTATTCCCTTGACATATCGCAAGATGCGTTTGACAGACTGAAAGTGGGCATTGGTTGGGGCATGAAGAAATTGACTGGCTTGATTTACTGCATAGGATAAGTCAGGTCTGGTGATGGTTAAATATTGCCAGGCTCCCACGAATGATCGATAGAGAGTTATGTTAGAAAAGTAAGACCCATCCGAGGTGAAAAGCTTATTTGTAGCTAATGGAGTAGAGATGGGTTTTGAGTCTAGAAAATCTGCTCATATGAGAATATCTTTAGCATATTTTTCTTGACTAAGAAATAGACCATCATCAGTATAAGCCACTTCCAATCCAAGAAAATAGCTGAGATCACCAGGATCTTTTATGGCGAATTCATGGTTAAGACGAGTAGTGAAGGAAGTGAGCATAGATTCATTGTTACCGGTAAGTATCAAGTCATCAACATAGACAAGTAAATACATGATACTGGAGTCTTGAGCAAAGACAAAAAGAGAGGTTTCAACGCGACTACAAACAAAAACATTTATGAGTAAGAAGGAGCTAAGACGATGAAACAAAGCTCGCGGAGCTTGCTTTAGACCGTACAGTGCCTTAGACAACTTACACACATGATTGGGAAATTGAGGATCAATAAACCCCGGTATGTATACTGTTTCAGTTAATTGGCCATGTAAAAACGCATTTTTGACATCTAGTTGGTGTAGGCGCCATTGATGAAGAACAGCGAGGGAGAGAACAATGTACACAGTAGATGCTTTTACAACTAGACTGAAAGTATGTGAGCAATCAAGGCCAGGGATTTAAGTAAAGCCTTGAGCCACTAGACGAGCCTTAAAGCATTCAACCGATCCATCCGAATTGTATTTTGTTTGGTAGACCCACTTGGATCCGACAACATGTAAAGCGTACGGACGGGGAAGAAGAGTACATGTACTCTTTTGATTTAGAGCATCCATTTCATCATGCATGGCTGCCATCCAGTGAGGGTGTTTTGCTGCAGATTTATAGCCTTTTGGTAGAGCAGTAGAAAAGAGTGTTGGCCTTGTAACGGATTTATGGTCTTAACGTTAATCACAATATACCAAGTAAAACAGGGATTAAATGAAACGTAAAATGGTTTTTATTAATCTGTCATCATCTTTCTTACATAATATGTTTACAGTATATATACTAAATCAAATGGTTCATAGTGAACCATTGTGATGGTTCAAGATATGGCAGTTATGTTATAACTGTTTTTTGTAACTGCCTGAGTTGGCTTTGAGGTTTGACTTTTATTGGTTGAATTTTGTTGACCAGGTCATTGTAGGTTTGAGATGGGTCGATTGATGATTAACCCAATATTCTCCCCATTAATCACAATCGTCTTGTTGCAGATCTTTGACTCCAATTAGTTGTCTTATTGTAAGGAATCTGATCTTCGGTAGTGCTTTTCCGAGTATGTCAGCCTTATGAAATTCTCCGCTTATGAATTCGACTTGTAGATCTTCTCTTTCAACGCATTCTCTTATAAAGCGGTATTTTATATCGATGTGCTTACTTCTTTCGTGAAATACGGGATTCTTCATTAGTTCGATGGCAGACTTGTTGTCGACCAGTATTGTAACCTTTTCTTCTTATGTGTGTGTAAGCTTGCTGAGTAATCTCTTTAACAATAATGCTTGTGTTGTTGCTACTGTTGCTGTAATGAATTCGGATTCACATGATGATAGAGCTACCGTGGCTTGCTTTTGTGTACTCCAGCTGATTGGTGATTCACCGTAGTAGAAGATAATTCCAGATAGTGCCTTTGCCTTCTTGAGTGTTGACTCCGTAGCTACTGTCACTATAACCTTGTATATGGTTTCCTCCATTGTGTTTATAGGTGATTCCATAGTCTTTTGTTCCTTTAACATAGCGTAGTACTTGCCTTATAGCTTTCATGTGTTGTTCCTTTGGTTCTTGCATAAAGCGACTAAGTAATCCAACGGAATAACTTAAGTCAGGTCTTGTATGTAGCAGATATCGTAAGCATCCAATTAAGCTTCTATATTCAGTTGAGTTGACCGTTGTTGCTTCATTGTTCTTTGTTAGCCTTGTTCCTGGATCCATAGGTATTAAAGTTTCGTTGCAGTCTAGCATTCCAACTTCCTTTAAAATCTTGCTTGCGTAGGCGGATTGCTTTATTGATATGTCACCTCTAGTTTGTGTGACTTCAATTCCTAAGTAGTAGGATAGTAATCCTAGGTCACTCATCTCGAATTTCTTTTCCATTTGAGCTATGAACTTGTCTATTTCTTTCTTTGGTGTGTGATAACGCTCAGATTGTACATGTTTCTAGTAGCGTTATGTGTGCTTTTGTATATGTTATTTTGTTATATTTGCGTGATTTCAGTGCTTAATCGCATCAAAAGATGTTTGTCTAGTGTTTATAACCAAGTGCAGGGAAACTGAAGGAAAAGTAAAGTAATGTTCAACAAATAGAAGATTCTCGTTTTAGTGAAGCATGACAAGCACAAATCAGTATCTCAAGTACCTTTGAAGACAATAGTGATTGAAGAACCAAGTTCTACAAGATAAAAGATCAATTTTCCGTAACTCAGGAAATCCAACCATATCGGTTGCGAGTGCAACCGGATCGGTTGGAAACTGACCAAATAGTGCCAAGTTGCCATCACCAACCGTTCGGTCGCCACCCGCAACCGGAACGGTTGACCCATTTGTAGAAGACCAACCGGATCGGTTGGTCATGTAACCGATCCGGTTGGAGGAGCTGTATCTGCCAAATCTTCATCACTAAGTTTCCCCTTTGCATCCAAACGATTCTAGGTCCTTCTCTTGGTGTATTCTAGTCCCTTCCTTACTCCTTGGAGGCCAAGTTCAGCATTTAATACCCTAAGCTTTAGAATTAGTATAAATAGAGGCCATTTGTGAGCATATGAGACACACACTTCAATACAAATCTCTCTACTCATCAAACAAAGCTCTTAAGCTCTCAAATTCGTCCTTAGAAGTCCAGGAAAGTTTGGAGTTCCAGAAGTTCCACATTTGGAGGCCAAATCACCAAAACGTCTACCCCAATACTTTGGGAATCATTACTTCACCATTTGTAATCTTGTTCCAAGCATTGTAAGACTTTTAATCATGTTTTCTAATGTTCAAAGTTCTGAGTTTATGTTCATGTTTGCTATGAGTGGCTAGTTTCTTTATACACTTGCTTAAATGATGTTGATTATCATATGATTAGTTAGTGATTGTGTTAACATGTTTTAATTCAATTTCAAGTTGATTCTAAGATCCAATTGTGCTAAAGTTTCATGGTGACATTTGTTAATCAAGTTTGACTAGTTGATAGTAATTGTAGAGGTCGAAAGAACTTATTGTTATTCAACTAGTTATAATCATTTTGTCTATGGATGATTGTTTTTACCCATTATTCTTGATTATACAAAGGAACTAAGGTGTGGTTGTAATAAAAACTCTTTTTGATTATCTAATTGGATTGGTTGGAAACATCTAAACGGTCGTAAGATTAGTTGTTGAGAATCAATTGTAGCCTTTTGTCTATGATCGGTAACCTTTTGTATTGACCATTTCTTAAGCAATTTGATGAAACAAGTGGATGTTTTTGTGTTTAAGTTTATGCAAGTAAACTTATGAAACTTGAATTGATCTTGAATTGATTGGTTAAACGTAATGCTTGTTTTTATGAACTAAAATCTTGACGAAGGTTTAACTTGTAAGAACAATAGATTAGTACACCAACTAATTATCATAACCAACATGTTAAGAGGTTAACACAATCACATTAATCTAGGATATGAAACTAGTTTAAGAAAGTGTAGTTTTTAATCATCTGAATTTCATTATACCTATTTGCTTTGTTATATGTTTTTGATAAACACTGTTGATTCGAACTTGTTCTTAGATTCACTCAAATCCCTGCGAACGATCCCGACTTACCTTCATAATCTTGCTATAACGAGCGAGTATACTTGCTCGTATATGTTATTGGTAATATTGGTAATTCACCTTTTATAAATTTAAAACTTGTACACACGTAGCACATCAAGTTTTTGGCGCCACTACTAGGGATTTGATTGTGTTTCAGCAAGTTTTTGAATCCCCATCAGTCGATTCACCGCAAAAATTTTCTCTCAGAAGCTGCAACCGGATCCGGTTTCCATTCAACTGAACCGGTTACGTTTTTAACCATATCAAACTAATCTAACCGATCGGTCGCAACCCGCAACCGATCCGGTTACCCCATCTGTCTCAGAAAAACTGTTTTCGTTGTTTGTCCGTGTGTTTAGGTATTGCCTGGATTCTCTAGGGCATTGTATGAACACTCGTGCAGCGGGAATAGAACCAATTACACCTCTTACCAACCCCGAATGTTTGATTCGAAGAAGAAGAAGAACACTTTTCATACCATTGGAAAATCGTGTACCAAGAGTACCAAACCCACCATTTGATAACCTCATAGAATCCAAAGTTTGTTTACAACCCTTTCACCAATTTACCTTTCCCCATGGCGGACGATCAACCCATGTGGGGAACTAACCGAGCCGTAGCACCAACCCCCGGAAGTGCTATTGTTGCTGTCAACCTTGGTGACAACTTCACCGTGAAGGGTCATCACCTTTCTATGATCAAAGACCGTCAATTCGATGGCCGTGCGCGGGCCGATCCGCATAAGCACATTGCCGAATTCATCGAAATTTGCGGCATGTTCCGTTATGGCGACACCGATGTCAATGCCATCAAACTCAAGCTTTTTCCATCATCACTCGCCGGAGATGCTAAAGTATGGTACAATGAATTAACCCCAGGAATTATCAATACTTGGGAGGAGATGAGGCAAGCTTTTGTAAGCCGATTCTTTCCACCTGCCATGTTTGATCGATTAATGAGAGAAATTCGTGCTTTCACACAAAATCCAAATGAATCACTTGTCGAAGCTTGGCTTCGAATGAAAGATTTGCTTCATAGTTGTCATGGACATGGACTATCCAAAGGAACCATTATCCAAATCTTTTACCATGGACTAGATGAAATCTCTCAAGGCATCCTTGATGCTGGAGGAATTTTTTCTATAAGACTCCCAACGATGCACACCAATTGCTTGAAGATCGAGTACTTCTCAAACTCGATTGATCTAAAGATTCCAAAACTAAACCTCTCCGAAAAACTGTTGCTTTTGTCAAAAACACTGATACCTCAAAACTCATGGAGAAAATGGAAGCCTTAACCTCAAAAATCGACTCACAATACAAAGATATCAAGGATGAAATGAAGGAAATGCGAGACGTATGCAACAATTGTGGAGGAAATCATCCATCATCCGAGTGCGACGATAAGTCTATGGGTGGACCTAACAAAGGAGAAGCGAATTACGCCCAAAGAGGATACCGTGGAGGAGTATATCGTAGTAACTATTACGGTCGAAATTCTAGAAATTGGCAAGATCGCCGACCAAGGGATGACAACCGTGATTCTCAACCACAAACTGAAAATCCACCACCACAAAACCCCGACAAAAAGATGGAAGAAACCGAATTCGAGAAAACCATGAGAGAATTCGTGGCTAATCAAAAATCTGCAAATGATTTTATCAAAAATCAATTTTTCAATCTCAAAGCCAAAGTTGAGCAAGGACAGAAAAATCATCAAGCATCTATCCAAGATCTTGAAAACAAGTTTGGCAGACTTTATGACCAACATTCCTCTAGACCCTCTGGTTCATTTCCAAGTAATACCCAATCCAACCCAAAACCATCAAATGATAAGACGTACCGTCCACCACAAACAAGAAATGAGCATATCAATGCTGTCTTCACAAGAAGTGGTCTCTCGTACGATCCACCACCAAATCCTAATGAAAATACTCCTACCACCAATTATAGTGAGGATGAAGCCGAGGAACCAAACACAACTCAAACCACCAAAAAGAAAACCATCCCATCTGTCAAGGCGTATACACCAAAAATTCCTTATCCTCAACGCCTGAAGAAAGAAAAAATGGAAGAGCGTTATAAGAAGTTCATTGAAATAATCAAAGAGGTTAGACTCAATGTTCCTCTCGTTGATGTCTTAGCCGGAATGCCCAATTATGGGAAATTCTTGAAAGAACTTCTTAATAACGAAAGCAAGCTAGAGCAAATATCAGCTACTTTCCTCAATGAAGAATGCTCAGCTATTATCCAAAACAAGATCCCACCAAAGCTTGGAGATCCTGGGAGATTTCTTATTCCATGTACTTTCGGGAATAATATTAAATGCGATGCTTTAGCCGATCTTGGCGCGAGTATCAATTTGATGCCTTATTCGTTGTATTCCAAGTTGTGCAACAACACCCTAAAACCAATAAAAATAAGCATTCGATTAGCAAATCATTCTTATCAATATCCTGTGGGTATTGCCGAGAATATTCTTGTTCAAGTCGGTAAATTCATTTTTCCCGTGGACTTTGTAATCTTAGAAATGGAAGATAGTAAAGTCCCACTCATCTTAGGAAGACCTTTCCTAAATACCGCTGATGCAATCATCAAAGTGAAAGGAAATGAACTCAACCTTAGAGTTGGAGCAGATCGAATCACTTTTCTAATCGATAAAGCGATGTACTACCCACATTCCAGTGATGACACTTGTTTCAACATCGATGTTATTGATGAAGTCACTGACGAAGAATTGGACGCATTACTTAACAAATCCGATCCATTCATGACTACTTCTGAAAAAATCAATGAAACAGACTTTGACAAAGAGTTTGATGATTTCATGAAAGTAGAGTTCGAAGGAGATAACTTGGAAGAAGAAGAAATGGAGGAAGAAGAAGGAAACTTTTAAGAGATAACTTTCAATGATGAGATGCGAATTAAATCCTCTATCGAAGAACCACCCACAGATCTCGAACTCAAACCTCTCCCAGATCATCTTGAATATGCTTACTTGGAGGAAAACTCACTTCTTCCAGTAGTCATATCTTCATTGCTCGAGGACAATGAGAAAGAAAGTTTAGTTTCTATCCTCAAAAACCACAAACAAGCTTTCGCTTGGAAAACATCCGACATCCCAAGAATTAGTCCTAATTTCTGCAAACACAAAATCAATTTTGAAGAAGGGATTAAACCTGTGGTAGAACGTCAACGTCGACTCAATCCCAACATGAAAGAAGTTGTTAAAAAGGAAATCATAAAACTTCTCGATGCTGGTATCATTTACCCAATTGAGGATAGCCCTTGGGTAAGTCATGTTCACTGTGTTCCAAAGAAAGGAGGAATGACGATTGTGACTAATGAACGGAATGAACTAGTTCCAACTAGAACTGTCACTAGCTGGCGCATTTGTATTGACTATCGGAAATTAAACAAAGCCACTAGAAAAGATCACTTTCCACTCCCATTCATGGATCAAATGCTTGAAAGACTAGCAGGAAATAAATTCTTTTGTTTCCTCGATGGATTTTCAGGATATTTCCAAATTCCAATCGATCCTAACGATCAAGAAAAGACCACTTTCACTTGTCCTTTTGGAACCTACGCATATCGGTGTATTCCTTTTGGCCTTTGCAATGCGCCTGCGACTTTTCAAAGGTGTATGATCGCCATATTCCAAGACAAGCTAGAAACATCCATGGAAGTTTTCATGGATGACTTTTCGATCTTCGGAGACTCATTTGAAGCTTGTCTTTCTAATCTTGATAAAATGCTCGAAAGATGCGAAGCTGCACATCTTGTCCTTAACTGGGAAAAATGTCACTTCATGGTGACTGAAGGAATTGTGCTTGGCCACAAGATCTCTAGTGCAGGATTGGAAGTAGACAAAGCAAAATTCAATGTTATCTCGAAACTTCCACCACCAACTAACGTCAAAGCCATTATAATTTTTTTAGGACATGCTGGTTTTTACCGCCGATTCATAAAAGATTTTTCAAAAATATCTCGTCCGATGACAAAACTTCTTGAGAAAGAATCTATCTTTGACTTCAACACCGATTGCATAAAAGCTTTTGAAACATTGAAATCTCAACTAACTAGTGCTCCGATCATGGTTTCACCTAATCGGTCACTACCTTTTGAGCTTATGTGCGACGCTAGCGATTTTGCTGTTGGAGCCGTCTTAGGCAACGTGAAGGAAAACACTTTCGGCCTATATATTTTGCTAGCAAGACACTGAATAGTGCTCAGCAAAATTATACCGTCACCGAAAAGGAATTACTGGCCGTAGTTTTCGCATTCGACAAATTCTGATCCTACCTTGTGCTCTAAAAAACAGTCGTTTTTACCGATTATTCAGCACCTAAATATTTGTTCACCAAGCAAGATGCTAAACCACGTCTTATTTGATGGATTTTGCTACTCCAAGAATTTGACATCGAAATCAAAGAGAGCAGAAAATCTTGCTGCTGATCATTTATCTCATCTTGAAAACCCCGGTCTTGAGGAGTTAAAAGAAAAAGAAATCGATGATTACTTCCCCGATGAAACTCTCATGACCATCGATGGAACTGACGATCCTTGGTTTGCTGACTTTGCAAACTATCTCGCTGGAGGTATTCTCAGAAAAGGTTTAACTCATGCTCAAAGAAGCAAATTCTTTTCGGAACATAAATACTATTTTTGGGAAGAGCCATATCTTTTCAAAATGTGTCCTGACGGAATGATCCGAAGATGTGTTTCTGGTTCTGAAACCCTCAAGATTCTTGACGAATGTCATCATGGCCCAACTGGGGGACATTATGGTCCTTCTACCACAGCTAAAAAAGTTTTTGATGCTGGATTCTACTGGCCAACAATATTTAAAGAAGCACATACACTTGTTCAAAATTGTGACGCTTGCCAAAGAACCACTAATCTTTCACGAAGAGATGAAATGCCATTGACAAGCATCCAAGTGTGTGAAATATTCGATATTTGGTGAATTGATTTCATGGGACCTTTTCCTAAATCTCACAAATTCGAATACATTCTCGTTGCTATAGATTATGTGTCCAAATAGGCAGAAGCTGAAGCTTTACCAACAAACGATGCTTGTGTCATCTTTAATTTCCTCAAAAAGCTTTTCGCTCGTTATGGAATTCCCAAGGCCTTGATAAGCGATCGTGGAACCCATTTTTGTAACCAGCAAATGGAGAAAACCATGAAAAGATATGGAGTTCATCATCGATTCGCGACTGCCTATCATCCACAAACCAGTGGGCAAGCTGAAAACACCAACAGAGCTCTCAAAAGAATACTCGAGAAAACAGTGAAGGACAATCCTTCAGTGTGGGCAAAGAAACTTGACGATGCTTTGTGGGCGTTTCGTACGACTTATAAAACTCCAATTGGCACAACTCCTTACAGACTCCTGTATGGGAAGACTTGTCATTTGTCATTCGAAGTTGAACATCATGCTTACTGGGCACTTAGAAACTGTAACACCGATCTCTAAATAACTGGAGAAAAGAGATTCCTGCAATTGCACTAACTCGATGAATTAAGACTCCGAACTTATGAAAATTCCAAACTGTATAAAGCTAGAACAAAAGCTTATCACGACAAAAAGGTAAGAGTTCGAAAATAATTCAAAGCCGGAGATAAAGTTCTGCTTTTCAACATGAAATTTAAATTTAAAGCTCCTAAATTACAACTAAGATGGTTTGGACCATATATCGTTAAACATGGATATCCATCCGGGTATGTCGAACTCTATGACAAACAGGGTGGAAGTTTCATTGTTAATGGGCACCGAATCAAGTTATATTATGACAAGGAGCAAATGAATGAAGTTTCAGTTGCAACAGTTTCCCCAGAAAATGAATTCGAAACAATCACCTTTATAACACCCTTTCCAGGAAGAATCCCACAAATTGTTCCTTGGAAACCATCTGCTGAGTTCGTCTGGGACGATATTGAAGCTACTGGTGAAGAATTCATGTATATCCCCGAACTTTTCAAAATGTTCCAGGCTGCTTCTGTGGCCAAGTGAATTCGGGAAGATTCGAGTCAGGCTGATGACTCGGTAATAAAACAAGCGCTTCTCGGGAGACAACCCGTGTGTTTCAGATTTGATTTTCTGTGGTCACGCCCCAAAGTTTAAACCCTTGGTTGAACTTATGTGTGGGGGGTGCCACCTTTTAATAAAACCTTTTGTTTGTTTATAAGATTTTATGCAGGTAATGATTTCTCCAATGGATGCTAGGAATGAAGAAAAATTAAGCTGACAAACTCATTGGCATATCTGGTTTCATCTTTATTTTCCCTATTTCTATACTTTGAAGTTTGTTTTTCGCATTGAGGACAATGTCTAACTTAAGTGTGTGTGGGGGGGGGTGAATAGGAAAAATTAGAGTTTTCATGCTTAAATTTAAAATTTTGTTTGCCCTTGTGATCTATTTGTTTTCACGCTTTTAGGATAATATATTAGAATAACTGGATCAAACCACTGGTAAAACTGGTAATATTTGAAACTTCGATATGTGTTCCGATTACTATTGCAATCCATTCTGGGATCGATAAACATTTGCTAGCACATATTATAACCCTTTCCACTAAAATTGTGAGGATTTGAAGCCTGTTCTATAAGAAGCATATATCTTTTATGCTTGGATCTTTTGCTATGAGTGTGCCGGTGATTTTATTTATTCTAGAACTTGTACTTGTAAATCATTACCAGACCGCAGTGAGATCGCATTCATGCGATATAAGTAAATTTGTGTGATAAAGAGGCACCTTAGGATTTAACCCAAATGGCCTTCCATTTTTTATCATGTTATATTAGCTAGCCACATCGGTTAGTTAACCACCCACATGGACCCATTTGTAGTGCTCATTTTTAGCACTAGATACCCCAGTTACACCCTCTGAGCCATCCTTTTCATTTTTGCTTCACCCAGAAAATACAAAAAGATTTTACACTTTAAACCTTAGGCTAACCCTTATCAATGTCTAAACGGTTGGTTGCTAGTCACCTGGAAAGTGAAGATTGTTCAAATGATTATGAGTACCACATCTTGTGAGATTGATTGAGCCATGTCTGAGTTACAATATATATATATATATATATATATATATATATATATATATATATGTGTGTGTGTGTGTGTGTGTGTGTGTGTGTGTGTGTGCGTGTGTGTGTGTGTGTGTGTTGAAAGTATGGATATAATAGCCAATGTGCTATGTTCGAAGAAAAATTGTCATGGCAAAGCAAAGCAAAAAGCTGTGGAAAGCCAAAAAGAAGAAATTGAAGCTATAATCATTTATTGGTTCGTGGATTGTTTGGTAGCTAGCAACACGGATATTAGACTTGATTTTATTTTTATTTTAACACCAAATTCATAAATGTTGAAACAAACAGACCTTGATAGATCTTGAGCTCGTGGATCGTTATATATGCCTATGTAATCACAAGCACAATAAAAGACAATCTCTACTACTTATATTTATCAGCGGAATATAAACACAAGTAACAAATAACTAAGAACTCTGTGATCCTCTATGGATATTTATATTAACTAAAACTGAGTTTTTCAATTCGGTACCTAACTCATTCTAATGTGTTCCTTTTATAGATAAGGAACCCTAAACAAAATAGCTAAACCGTTTCCCAAGAAACGTATAAACATAAAACTAAATAAGATATACACAATCACTTCCTAATAAAGCTCATGTATATCTAAACTAAATAACTAAACACGGAATAAACACTTTCGCAGAAACAGATTAATAACTATTATCCTTCAGTAGATTATGTCTTCGGCAGAATCCACTCTTCTTCAGTAGAAACACTTCGGCAGTAGTATCAGCAAATCCAAACTTCACGTAATTCCCAAAAATCCTCCCCTAAACTGGAATTTGACTTGGTTAAGTTCCAGTTTCCTGATAGATCTTTAACAAAAATAGCTCCAGAGGATTGTATACATCTCTATGATGAAGAAACTCTGAAACTCCATATCTTTGCAGCAACAAATGACAATAGATACATCAAAACAAATTAGTTTCATACTATTCTCATCACATCCAGGTGTGTTAACTCTTGTGAGAGGTGAATCATTGAAAATAATGGATTTGATGTCTCTTTACCAATAGCCATCACTACTGGAGTAGCCACATGTTTAAGTTCGTAAACCATGGTACACTGATAACCATCTGATTTATTGGCAAACCAGCAACCATATAAACGGATTTGAAATGTCTTTACCTGTAGCCGTTTGCTCAGGACTAGTCAATTCTTAGAATTGGTGAATTGATAACCAAATATGGAATGCCACTGCCTTTACCACAAGCCATATACATGTGGGCTAGTCAATTCTTGGATTCCAAAAAGGAATAAGCCATGGTGAATTGAAAACCATACAACACTCAGCAATTAAGCATGGGTGGTTGCATACCCTATGATTTTTAGCAAACCATTACAGCTATCAACAGATTTGATGTGTCTTTACCAAAGCTGTACCCTTTGGACTAGCTAACTCTTTAACATACACAAGGTATATCTGGTGAGTCAAGAACCATCAAAAGTATACAACAAACCTGCAAGAAAAATTAGATAAATCCAATTTTTTTTTTTAACTAATAAATAAAGAAAACAAAAATTACAGACTAAACAAAATAGTACAATCAAGATGAACCTTAATGTGACAGAAGCTGATGTTTAATCAAACCAACACATTGAGAAGCATGAAGCTCATCATTGTCAACCGGATTAGGAGGCACTTCCAACTTCTGTCTCAGCAACCGTTCCATAAAAGTATCTGATAAAGGATAGAGCTTATCCGATAGCATACACAAAATCATGCCACAGGTGGTCTGAACCACATGAACGCAAGGCAGAGGATAAAATCTCCAACTCTCAATCTCCCACAGATGTGACTTCTTCCAAATAGAATACCCTTTACCTTCTGAAGATTGAGAATCAAACAAAACCTGAAGATCACCCAACAAATATAAACCAGAACCCGTTGATGGATGAAACTTATAATACTGAATGACATGTTCATACAGCATTTTCAAATCATGTCTAGTCACCAAATGAAGAATGTCCTTCAAGAAATAGAACTCAATAACAGTATCATCCAGTCGATAAATAGTGTTAAGCTTCCCAGCTTTCCAATTTACCAATACCGAATGAGTTCCTTCAGGAAAAACTTCAACAGGTCCAACTTTAATAAAGGTAGATTCATCAGCCGTGAGATCTAAATAAGAAGTCTTTGAAGAATGTTTCCTAGCCAGTCTGACAGAACTCCTTAAGGAATTGAGTTTCTTTTTAACCAAGCTTTTCTGCCTCCTACCAGCTATTGGATCCGTATCAAGCTTTAGAGCATCATCCTGATCCACACTTGGCAATGCTTCAGAAGAAACCAAAGAAGATTCAGCAGAAACAACCACATCAGAAGAAGGATGAACTTCAGAAGTTGTTTCAGAAGTAACAACTGGAGAGATCACCAGAGGCAAAACATCATCAAAATTATCCACTATCTCAACTGTTTTATGTCTCTTAGCTTTAGGAACATCCGACATTGAAGCAATTCTTTCCAATTGAGAAGAAGAAGTAGAACCAGAAGAGGAAAACTTCATAATCATATTATACTGTCTAATCAAAGCATCATCAGACAAAGCACAGATTTGCTTCATTGACATACCGGAATTATACATAGCAGAATTCTTCACAACACGCCTCATATAATTCCTCTTCTGAGCAATAGTCATAGGTTTTTCTCTTTTGGCTTTATTTCTTTGAGCAATCAGAGCTCTCCTCTTTGCAGCCGCTTCTTGCTTCCTCTGATTACCCAGACCCACCATTTGATCCGCAAAAGTCTCATTATCAAAAGCTGCTCCTAATATAAGCTTTGCAAGATTTGGATCAGATACACCTTGAGTAGTATAAGCATCCCATTGATCATCAGTGATCTTAGGAAGTAATGCATCAAGCTCTAATTTTCTTTCATCAGACTGATCTTGAAGAAATTTAGCAACAACACGACTCTTCTGCATATTCTCATAATCAGCAAACATTCGAGCCTGAGCTTGATTTTCTTCTTCAGTCACCATACCTGAATTAATCATATCATCAATCACATCTTCCTGTCCTTTATCAGAAGATGTCTCAGCAGAACCAATTTCAGCAGAACCAATGAGAGCTTCAGAAGGAACAATCAAACCAACATCAGAAGTAACATGTTGAGACAATTCCTCAACAGGTGTAGAGAAAACTTCAGAGGAAGAATTCAACTTATACATTCTCCTAGCAATAAAAACTTCATCATCATCTGCTGAAGGTGAAACATTTGGTAGTTCTTGTAGAGATGAGGTTTGACCATGATCAGAAGCAACCTCCTCAACTATAACATCAGCAGATGCAGCAACAACGTTTGGCTCCTTTGAAGTTTCAGCAGATACCTTATTCAAATATTGTCTTCTTCTTTTTCTAGCAAATATAATAGGCACCTTGCTCCTTGAAGATTCAGCAATAGGAGAAGAAACATCAGATGTAAGAGCTGCATCAGCCAAGATTCCAAGGGATGCATGAAGATTCTCTTCGTCCTCTTCTTCAGAAGAAACCAAACTTCTCTTTTTACCCCTCAGACTCAGCAATTCCTCCAAGTTCTCAACTTTAGTCTCCAATTCCACAATCTTATTACCAAGAATAGACTTGGTCTCTGCAAGTTCTTTCTTAATATCAGCTACCTCACCTGCATACTTATTCATCAGAGCATATAATGAGGTAAGTGTAACAGGATCCTCATCTGCATCAGCTGATTGCTCAGTTGTAATTGGAACTTCATTAGACTGTTCAGGAGTAACATTAACCTGATCAACATTAGAACAACCTTCACCAAATGGAATCCTAACAGGACTCGGTGTAGGCAATCTATCAATATCAACCTGAACCTCATCAGTATTAACCTGAACCTCATCAATAGAAACTTGTACCTCATCAATAGAAACATGTGTAGGTGATTGACTAGGACATGGTCTAGGTGAAGGTATGGATGCCTCAGCAACAACAGAAGGGCCCTCATCAACATCTACTGAACGATTACCATCAGTAGTATTAGAAGAAGGTAAAATAACAACATTAACCTCATCAGCAGTCTCATTCTCCTGAGGTAACATGGCAGCTAATAAAGGAAAATGTGTCCCCTCAAATTTAGTTCTCATCGAAGCAAATAACTTAGAAGTCAAAACACCTATGGGATAAAAAGCTTGGGTGTGGGTAGAAACATTCAATATCATCTGTAAGAACCTAGGGTACATCAAAAACTTACCCTTTTTCCTAGTTATGTTCTCAGCCATATTAGCAAAAATAAACTTAGAAAAATTAAAAGTCAAACCCTTAGATAGACAAATAATACCACATCCCAATTGAGTTGAAAACTGATCCCATCCTCCAGACTTATTGCTTACACACAGAAGCAACGTATGAACCAAAAACCTCCACATAGGACAAAGCTTATTTTTCAACCACATATCTGTCCTCGTACCTTGATATCCAATCGCCCTAAGCCCTTCAAATACCACCGCAGAATCAGAATGATAAACTCCATTCTCATCATTCAAACGAAGTTGTCTTCGTATCAGTTCTTCAGTCACTACATACTCTGTTCCATCAACTGTTGCAACAATTTCAGTATCACTTCTTTTCACAGCCGACGCCCAAAATTGAGTAACCAAGGATTCATATATAGCATTTGGAGAATACGTTAAAGCATACTGAATCTTTGATCTTTGTAAGAATGCAATCATCGGCCTATACAACTCATCTCCCCGAGCAGTTCCGAGAAAAGCGACCTTATTATGATCATGTTTGAATTGAAGCGCCATTAGAGATTTTGAAAATTAGGGTTACGATTTGCACAAATGGAAGTGTTTTCAATGAGAGTAATAAGCAAATCACTTAAAATGGGATGAAAATATGCCAGTAGAGAATAAATACAAATTTCCCAATTTTGGTCAAAGTTGACCAATAATGACGTGGACTTCTACTTTTACTCATATTCACTTTTAACTTCGGTAGAAACTGAAACCAATCTGCTGAAGTATACCAATCAGCAGAACCAGATTAAGTATTCAAGAAGCTTCAGTAAATATCTTTTTGCTGTTTCACCCACTCGCATTAAATCTCATTACCACGGAACCGTCTATAAAACAATCCCAATGCACACATACCTCTTCATCAAAAACCCCCAAATATCATTCCAAACCCTAATTCCACCAATACTCCAAAATTAGCCCTAATAACCATGAGTATCAAACCTGAGATCATAGATCTCACAACATCATCCTCATCATCATCATCATCATCATCAAGTGAAGATACCAATCCATGGCTTCATTACTTTCCAAAACCATATCCACGACCAAAGAAATCACCCTTTCTCCCTTCATCCGAAGATGACAGTGTAGTGAATCCAAGTGAATCTGCTGATGATTCTGATAACTCCTATAAGGAGAGAACATCTTACTCCCAACCCCCAGCACCTCGGCCTCAACGAAGGCCACGAGCCAAAAATCCACCACTTCCAAAAGATAGAGAGGTGGTTCTCGGTCTTTCTGCATCAGGTTTTGGTGCATCATCACATATCATATAAGGGAATACCTTAAGGAGGGTAGATGGATTGCATTTTGGTTGAAATAAATAGATGAAGCACAAAGGACACATTTGTTTTTCTCCATCATCATTTGTGGTCATTATCATCATCAACGTTTGTATCAATCCATCCTCTCCATTTTAATCCTTAGCATCTTCTTCATACTGGTCATGCATCTCCAGCCATCAAGATAGAATGAATGGGTGGTTATGCAAGATTTCACGAATGCATATCCAGCATTTAGTGTGAAAGATGTGAGCGATCATGCCTATCCAACAACCTGTTAGATGTTGGAACGGATGATATGTAATAGATTAGGATTAGTAGATCATGTAGATGCATTTGATGTTGTTAGTACTCTGTAAGCTGTAAGCTGTAAACTTTTTCTTGAATGAATGAATGAACAATTTGCTTCAGTAATTCTTTTGAATGAATCATATAACTTCAGTACATCATCTTCAGAGGAAACAAATAACTCACTTAAGCACTTTGAATTCAGTAGAAACAAGCTTAAGCTTACTTGACCATATCCCAACTGATCAAGGACAACCACTCTGCAAAACAGAACAAACACAGAAACATACACAAACCAACAAAGAAACACACTAAAATTACATTAGCAGGTTAGAGTTAGTTAGATAAAAGCAACCAAAGCAAACAAATATACAAAATTACATAGAAAAATGCAAAGTATACACAAATCCTCCCCTGAGGCATATGCCTCCCCTGAGGCCTATGCCTCCCCTTAAACTTTGCAGTTAAGGGTTAAGCATACCGATATGGACCACAAGGTGTTGAAACCTTGGTCCATCAAAAGCCTTTGTTAACAAATCTGCCACATTATCATCAGTATGTATTTTGACCACTTTTATTAAATTTTTATCATATGCATCTCTTATAAAGTGGTGCCTGATTTCAATATGTTTTGTTCGACTGTGAAAAACTGGATTTTTAACAATGCATATGGTACTTTGATTATCAATAAAAATTGTTGTGTTCATGAAATTGTACCCATAATCCAACAACTGATTTTGAATCCAAAGAACCTGTCCACAGCAATTTGCAGCAGCAACATACTCTGCTTCAGTAGATGAGGTAGCCACAATAGTCTGTTTCTTGCATTGCCAAGAAATCAATCTCTTACCAAGGAATTGGCAACCTCCAGTGGTGGACCTCAGCAAAAGTAATATCAGGCCTTGAAGGTGTTAAATACATCAAAGAGCCAATCATGGACCTGTACAGATGAACATTCACAGGTGGATCAGCTTCATTGTTGGTCTTTGTCTTTGGAGCTTCATAAGGTGTAGTGGCAGTCCTTACACCCTCCATACCAAACTTCTTCAAGATGTCCCTCACATATTTGTCCTGACTGATAAAGATACCATCAGGTTTCTGCTGAACTTGAAGACCCAAAAAGAAAGTCATCTCTCCCATGGCACTCATCTGAAACTCTCCCTTCATAAGCTCCTCAAACTCCCTGCACCAAGCTTCCTTTGTGGATCCAAAAATAATGTCATCCACATACACTTGCACAAGAATAATATCTGTGGAATTCTTCTTAAGGAAAAGAGTCTTATCAATGGCACCTCTTCTATAACCATGCTTCAGAAGAAATGTAGAGAGCCTAGCATACCAGGCTCTGGGTGCCTGATGTAGTCCATAGAGAGCTTTAACTACCTTATAAACATGATTCGGATGATCTGGATCTTCAAATCCTTTAGGTTGAGTGACATAAACCTCCTCTTCAATTTCACCATACAAGAAGGCTCCTTTAACATCCATCTGATAGACCATAAAACCCATATAGGATGCATAAGCTAGAAAAATCCGTATGGCCTCAACTCTTGCCACAGGTGCAAACACTTCATCATAATCTATCCCCTCCTCTTGTCTATAACCCTGTGCAACTAATCTGGCTTTGTTTTTAATGACAACACCTCGAGCATCTCTCTTATTCTTCAGAATCCATTTAGTCCCAATAGCATACTTACCATCAGGTAGTGGTACCAAAATCCAAACCTGCTGATTTTGAAATTGTTGCATCTCATCCTGCATTGCATCAAGCCAACTTGAGTCTTCCAGAGCCTGAGCAACACTGGTTGGTTCCACTTGTGAGAGAAAACAGGCAAACAAACAATGTTCATAGTCTGTGTGATTGTCTCTCTGCTGATTGGAGACATAAGAGATAAAAGCCACCTGACCATATTTAGAACGTGCTACAGTACTTCTTGTTCTAACAGGTGCATTAGGATCACCAATAATATTGGTATGTGGATGAGCATTGTTGATCCTGGTAGTAGTCATGGTGTTGACATCAATTGAGGAATCAAGATTAGTCACAGTAGGTTCAAAGTCAGAATCATAGGAAGGTGTGTTGAAGATCCCTGCTTTAGGTTGATGATGACCAAGATCTGAAGGTTTTGGAAACCTTGTATAAGGTTCTCCAAGGTCTGTTGACACTCTAGTAGAAATAGGAGTAGAGTCAACATGTCTTTCAGCCAAATTGGAGAGATGAGGAGAAACATAATCACTTTTAGCAGAATTGGCATTTCCATTGATTGCTTTATTTGAACTATCTGCAACATTCCTCTCAGCTTCTAAATTGGCTGCATACTCTTGTTTCTTCAGTCTGGCAAGGTCCTCAGCATAATGAAATTCATCTTCACCCACATCAGTAAAATCTTTAGAAGTGTCACCTACAAAATTGTTAGGGGAGAAGAAAGGCACTACAATGGGTTGTTCATCATCATCAGACCCACTGTCAGAATGAGCATCCAAAGTTCCTGCACTGGTAGTTGGAGATGCTTGAGAATCTACATTTTGATTAGCCATATGTCTAGAATAACCCAAGTAATCAGTCAAGTAATCAAGGTCAAATGACCAAACATGACCCCGTCCTTGAACATTAGGCTTGTCTTCTAGATACCTCAGATTCAATGTCTCCTCAATATTCTTAGCAGATACATTGTAAACCCTGTATGCCTTACTATGAGCAGAATACCCCACAATGTAACCATCATCAGCTTTCTCATCAAATTTGCCCAACGGATCACTTGTATTCAAAATTATCACTTGACAGCCAAACGGTTTAAGGTAATGAATAACAGGAACTTTCCCAAAAAGAAGTTCATATGGTGTTTTAAGGTGTGGTCTAGTAATGGACACTCTATTGAGTACATAACAAGCTGTACCAACAGCTTCAGTCCAAAACATGGTTGGAAGTTTAGAGTCTGCCAGCATTGATCTTGCAGCCTCTATTAAGGTCCTATTTTTTCGTTCTGCCACCCCATTTTGTTGAGGGGTTCTTGGAGTGCTGTAGTCCCTTTTGATTCCCTTTGACCTGCAGAGTTCTATAAGTATTGCATTTTTGAACTCTGTCCCATTATCACACCGAATTCCTTTCACCTTTTTGTTCAACTGATTCTCAATGAGGGTAACGAAGTCTTTCAACACAACAGATGTTTCATCTTTGGTCCTTAGAAAGAATACCCAACAAAATTTGCTATAACCATCAGTGATCACCAGACAAAAATATTTATGATCAATGCTTCTCACTTGAGTTGGACCAAACAGATCCATATGAAGCAGCTGAAGAGGTTCAGAAATAATGCTTTCTGCTGTAACAGGAACACCTTTGTAGGAGGTTCTATGCTGCTTCCCTTTGTTGCATGCAACACAGTTATGATCATTGGTGAAAACTTTGGAAGGTAGACCTTGAACAAGACCAAGTTTTGAGAGCTGATTTATGGTCTTGAAGTTGACATGGGCCATCCTTCTGTGCCATTTGGTGGACTCATCCACGGATGCTTTAGCCACCAAACATGTTAAGTCACCTGCTGGTTTGACATCTGATAAGTTGAATGTATAAAGATTGTGACTGCGAGGAACTTTCAGCAGAATTGAAGTTTCTTCTGGGAGTTTGAAGTCTTTAGATAGCACAAGACATTCATCCTCTGTGAAGAGTACTTTGTTCTTGGTGTCACATATTTGTGAGACTGAAAACAAATTAAAGTGTTGAAGTTCCTTGACATAATATACATTCTTAAAGTCCAGCTGAGGTGTTTTGATGGTCCCTTTTCCAGTAATTCTGCCATCACTTCCTCCAAAGGTTACATTGCCTCCTCCTTCAATGGGCACAAAGTTATGCATCATATCCCTGTTTCCGGACATACTTCTAGAACAACCACTGTCAACAATTCCAACATCTTTATGCTTAAGGGGATGATCCTACAACAACAACAAAAATATACAGAAAATTAGTACACTATGGAGGCTCAAGTCATTGCTGACTTGAACCTGCCTTGTGGATCATATGAGTTATGCCATGTAGAAGTATAAGATCCACTATTCTTCTTGGGTTTCCAATGAAACTTAGGTCCCTGTTTATTCCAAGAACTACCTGCTGAGGTCTTGACAGCAGTGTCCGAGTACCCTTTCCCATCAGTCATTGGTTGAACATATCTAGGCAAAAAACCATTTTTAAAATATTCACTAGTTGGTTGAACATATGGTTTTACAACTGGTTTCCTCTAAGAAAAAGAAGTATTGGTATAAGTTGCTTGTGGAACATAAGGTGGTATAGCATTAACATTGGTCCACATTGGTCTAGATTTCCTAGAATCACCACACCTATTCATTCTTTGCTCATGATAGTCACAATCCTTAATTAAATGAAATTTAATTCCACACACAAAACATTTCTTCTGATTAGAAGATTTATTCAAACCAAAAGATGTATTATTACAAGCAGAAGTATTCAAACCAAAACCATGAAAAGAATTGTTTTTAACAGTACTATTATGCAAATAATTAAAAAGTAAGTCTTCAGAGGCAACTGTCTTGGAAGTAGATTCTTTGGCAGCAACTCTGACACTCTTATTGGTAGTCTTGGGTGCAGGCAGGGGTGAAGACTTGGGAAGGTCAGACTTGTCATTTGAATCACACTCTGTTGACCCTTGCTTGGAGGACTTGTCACTGTTAACACAAGAGACAAGGTCATTAGAAGAAGTATCAGGGTCTGGCAAGTCCTTTGACTTTTGACCATAGAGATGGTGTGATCCATCAAAGTCAACTTTAATGGAAAGGTCAATGGGCATGTGTTCACCTCTAATAGGTCCACGTACAGCATGTAGTTGACCTTCTTTGACAAAATTAGCCAATTTGGCTGGTGTAGATTTACGTGTGTCATCCCTAGCTTCTAAGCCAACATATTTCTTAAAACCTAAGGCCACTGTAGAATTAGAAGCTTGACTACTATAAATAAAACCAGCTAACTTATTTCCATTCATTATCCATTCTTTATGTCTAGCAATTTCCTCATTAAGTTTCTCCTTAAGCTCTAGATTTTCTGACTCTACATCTGCTCTTAACTTCTCAGACCATTTTAACTCATTTTTAGCACATTCAAGATCCCTTTCTAAAACACCTATTTTCTCATCATAAGCTATTTGATTCTTCTGAAACCAAACCTTTTGTCTTTCTAGTGTTTTTAAAGCCTGTTTATAAGCTTCAACTTCCACATAGCATTCATTATATTTAGGTTCCAAAATATCATAAGATTCTTTGAGTGTATTATAACGTTCACTACAACCAAACAAACAGTTTTGTACCTGAGAGATGCCCATCAAGGCAATCTGATCATGCCTGTCCTGTGAAGTGCAGCTTGCAATTAAACCAACATTATCATTACCCGGACCATCATTATCATCCTGCTCATGTTGCTTCCAGTCCACATTGCTATAAAGAGTGATCAAAGCAGCTGGTCCCTTTGAAGTTCCTGCCTCCTTCTGATACTGCTGATAAGAAGTGTATCTTGTCTCATCACCAACTTTCCTGTCTTTGCATTCTCTAGAAAAGTGACCCATCTGTTGACATGTGAAGCATTTAACCTTCCTCTTGTCAAACCTTGCTGGATCTCGTCCTTTGAATCCAAACCTTCTTCCAGCTTTTCGTTCAAAATTCTTGATATCCATGGAAAGCATGGCCAACTGCCACTTCAGCTTCATGTCTTCCATCTCAAGCGGGTCCACCTGATCAAAATCCTCATAGGCCAGATCCTGCTGAGAATCATAATCAGCAAAGAAGGATCCAAGAATATCTTCCATTATGCCACTTGATTTAGGATGAGAGCTTGATGAAGGAGCAGCATAAGATGATGAAGGATATGGGCTTGGACCATAGCTAGTCTTTGGAGTAGAAGCTCCAACGAATGATGTGTGACTGGCAGAAGAAGATGATCGAAAAGGGCTTCTTACATCATGTTCAAGAGCTTTAAGTTTGTGATACAGCTCATCAAAGGTAATCATGTCCAAACCACCTTTAGCTTTTAAAGCAATGCTTACGTGTAGCCAGGATGGAGGTAAAGACCTCAGAAACTTAGAATTACAATCATCATTATCTGGCTTTGCCTGCAGCTGATTCAACTGACTTAAAATCTTGTGAAACTTATCATAGCCCTTGTGTATTCCTTCCTCTTCATAGATTTGAAAGTCCTGAAACTGTTGTCTCAGCATGGACTTCTTCAGTCTCCTAGACTCCTCATTCCCACCGAACTTTGCCTTAATAGCTAACCATATATCCTTTGCATCTTGCATGAAGTGAAAATCACTCAAGTGATCCTCAGGAATAGCTTGAAGAAGAATGGTTCTGACCTTGGTTTCTCTCTGAACTGCCAGCAACTCTTCAGCAGTTTTGGGAGGAACATTCATCATCTTTCCCGTAGCATCCGTAGTAGTTCTCTTCAAACTGTTTCCCTTCAAGACTATCTCCCATAGATTCCAATCAATGTTGGAGATCCAGTTCTGCATTTTCATCGCCCAAAGATCATATTCCTCCCTTTTAAGGTAAGGAAACTTAGCATTGCTATTAGACAGACTTAGTTGTTGCAGATGGATGGAGTTTTGGTTGTTGGTGATTTCAGTATCAACATCTGAACCAGGCATGATGATTTTGGTATGGTTGTATGGGTGTTCAGAAAAAATTGTCCTTAGTATCGTAGAGACTCTCACGAGGCTCTGATACCACTTGTTGAAACAAACAGACCTTGATAGATCTTGAGCTCGTGGATCGTTATATATGCCTATGTAATCACAAGCACAATAAAAGACAATCTCTACTACTTATATTTATCAGCGGAATATAAACACAAGTAACAAATAACTAAGAACTCTGTGATCCTCTATGTATCTTTATATTAACTAAAACTGAGTTTTTCAATTCTGTACCTAACTCATTCTAATGTGTTCCTTTTATAGATAAGGAACCCTAAACAAAATAGCTAAACCGTTTCCCAAGAAACGTATAAACATAAAACTAAATAAGATATACACAATCACTTCCTAATAAAGCTCATGTATATCTAAACTAAATAACTAAACACGGAATAAACACTTTCACAGAAACAGATTAATAACTATTATCCTTCAGTAGATTATGTCTTCGGCAGAATCCACTCTTCTTCAGTAGAAACACTTCGGCAGTAATATCAGCAAATCCAAACTTCACGTAATTCCCAACAATAAACATTCCCATGCCTTATCCATACCCTTAACCCAGAGCCTATCATTATAACCTTAATAAAAGTCCTCTTTAGATGTTTTTACTTGGTGCTCACGCCACGTCGGTGGAGTTTTGTTTCTTGTACAAGCTTATGGTAATAATCTAATCATGACTGAGAAATGAGTGTGATTTATCTTGTTACTCTACTAAAATGAGTGATTGAGTGAATTATATTTCGTTCCTTTTTCGTGAGGTGTTTTGAAATGTTAATCATGCAAAAAAATCATTGGATATTGTCTAACATCTTGAATGTTTCACCTTTATAAAGCATAATTGATGAATCTTCTCTCGTATTTGTACTTGGTTGATTTGCATCACATTTTTCGTAATCACGATCTTGTACCAGTGGATGTTTTTCCTAGATTTGCTTGAGGGCAAGCAAAGTTTAAGTGTAGGGGAATTTGATAACGCTCAGATTGTACATGTTTCTAGTAGCGTTATGTGTGCTTTTGTATATGTTATTTGGTTATATTTGCGTGATTTCAGTGCTTAATCGCATCAAAAGATGTTTGTCTAGTGTTTATAACCAAGTGCAGGGAAACTGAAGGAAAAGTAAAGTAATGTTCAACAAATAGAAGATTCCCGTTTCAGTGAAGCAAGTCAAGCACAAATTAGTATCTCAAGTACCTTTGAAGACCATAGAGATTGAAGAACCAAGTTCTACAAGATAAAGAAAAGTAAAGATCAATTTTCTGTAACTCAGGAAATCCAACCGGATCGGTTGCGAGTGCAACCGGATCGGTTGGAAACAGACCAAATAGTGCCAAGTTGCCATCACCAACCGTTCGGTCGCTACCCGCAACCGGAACAGTTGACCCATTTGTAAAAGACCAACCGGATTGGTTGGTTATGTAACCGATCCGGTTGGAGGAGTTGTGTCTGCCAAATCTTCATCACTAATTTTCCCCTTTGCATCCAAACGATTCTAGGTCCTTCTGTTGGTGTATTCTAGTCCCTTCCTTACTCCTTGGAGGTCAAGTTCAGCATTTAATACCCTAAGATTTAGAATTAGTATACATAGAGGCCATTTGTGAGCATATGAGACACACACTTCAATACAAATCTCTCTACTCATCAAACAAAGCTCTTAAGCTCTCAAATTCATCCTTATAAGTCCAGGAAAGTTTGGAGTTCCAGAAGTTCCACATTTGGAGGCCAAATCACCAAGAAGTCTACCCTAATACTTTGGGAATCATTACTTCACCATTTGTAATCTTATTCCAAGCATTGTAAGACTTTTAATCATGTTTTCTAATGTTCAAAGTTCTGAGTTTATGTTCACGTTTGCTATGAGTGGCTAGTTTCTTTATACACTTGCTTAAATGATGTTGATTATCATATGATTAGTTAGTGATTGTTTTAACATGTTTTAATTCAATTTCAAGTTGATTCTAAGATCCAATTGTGATAAATTTTCATAGTGACATTTGTTAATCAAGTTTGACTAGTTGATAGCAATTGTAGAGGTCGAAAGAACTTATTGTTATTCAACTAGTTATAATCATTTTGTCTATGGATGATTGTTTTTACCCATTATTCTTGATTATACAAAGGAACTAAGATGTGGTTGTAATAAAAACACTTTTTGATTATCAAATTGGATTGGTTGGAAACATCTAAAAGGTCGTAAGATTAGTTGTTGAGAATCAATTGTAGCCTTTTGTCTATGATCGGTTACCTTTTGTATTGACCATTTCTTAAGCAATTTGATGAAACAAGTGGATGTTTTTGTGTTTAAGTTTATGCAAGTAAACTTATGAAACTTGAATTGATCTTGAATTGATTGGTTAAACATAATGCTTGTTTTTATGAACTAAAATCTTGACGAAGGTTTAACTTGTAAGAACAATAGATTAGTACACCAACTAATTATCATAACCAACATGTTAAGAGGTTAACACAATCACATTAATCTAGGATATGAAACTAGTTTAAGCAAGTGTAGTTTTTAATCATCTGAATTTCATTATACCTATTTGCTTTGTTATATGTTTTGGATAAGCTCTGTTGATTCGACCTTGTGCTTAGATTCACTCAAATCCCTGCGAACGATCCTGACTTACCTTCATAATCTTGCTATAATGGACGAGTATACTTGCTCGTATGTGTTATTGGTAATATTGGTAATTTACCTTTTATAAATTTAAAACTTGTACACATGTAGCACATCAGTGTGCCAGTGATGATAAAATCATCCACATAGACTCCTACTAGAAGTATTTAGTCTTTTGATTTCTTTGTGTAGACGGCTTTTTCCAAAGCGCATTTCTTGAAATCTAATGACTTCAAGGTATTGTCTAATTTTATGTTCCAAGCACGTGGTGCTTGTCTTAAACCGTATAGAGGTTTTATGAGTCTGTAGACTTTTCCATTATCTTTTATAAATCCTTCGGGTTGTGTAACATACACTTCTTCTTTTAAGTCTCCATGCAGAAATGCAAATTTGACGTCTAGGTGATGTACTTCCCATTTGTTATTAGCAGTTATGGCTAATAGTAATTGGATTGTTTCCATTCTTGCTACAGGTGCAAAGACTTCTTCAAAGTCTATGCCATGCTCTTGTATGTAGCCATTTGCTACTAGTCTTGCTTTATGCTTGACTATATTTTCATTAGCATCTTTCTTGGTCTTGAATACCCACTTTAGTCCAATGGCTTTATGTCCTTTTGGTAGAGTGGTTAGTTCCCATGTATTGTTCCTATTAATGGAATCTAATTCGACCTTCATTGCTTCGATCCATATTAGATCGTTCGATGCTTCCTTGTAATTCTTAGGTTCATCTTCAGCCAGTAATAAATGCTCGGGTAAGACCTCCTCGGTGTTATCGTATATATCATTCAACGTTCTAAAACCTCTTAGAGGTGTATGATCAAAGTTTGGATGTAAATTCCTAGTTGTACTTGAGTTACTTTGATTGGTTGAACGTCCTGAGGTAGGGTGTGTAAATTGAGTATTTATTCTTGATGAAATTGTAGATGGTGTGCGAAGTGTTTGTGATTATGAGGGTGAGTTTGTTGATGATGTTGCATATTCATCATCATCATTTGTAGGAATATCATCGTCTTCTTCATTTGGTTGGATTTCGTGTTCTTGATGTTCATTTGTGGCTTCAAGGTTTTCTATTTTGAAGTCAAACCATTCGGGTTCATCATTGGTGTGTTCATTCAGGTAATCCTTCCAGTCCCATGCTTCATCCTCTTTAAACTTCACATCTCTACTAACACATATCCTTTGTGTTGTTGGATCAAACAGTCTGTATGCTTTTGATCCTTGTTCGTTTCCTAGGTATACCATTTTGTTGCTTCTATCATCTAACTTTGTCAGATGTTGTGATGGTACCTTTGCATATGCTATGCAGCCAAAAACTCTTAGAGTTTCTATGTTTGGATTTCTTTTCTTAATTGCTTCATATGGAGTGATGTCTTCTAAGGCTTTTGTAGGAACGCTGTTTAGAATGTATATTACGTTTCTAACAGCTTCAGCCCAAAATTTTTGAGGCATGTTGGTTGCTTTCATCATGCATCTCGTTTGTCTTTCAAGTTTGCTAATAAGCAAACAGGTGTGCCTATCTTCAGACTTGCTTTGTATAGATGGTTTCTTTGTCTTGTGACTTTCATGAAGATTTCGTTGTCCATGTCATAAAGTCGTAATTCATCATCATCCATTACAACTTTGCAACCAATTTCGGTGAATTGTCCGAGGCTAAATAGGTTGCTTTTCAGGCTGGGAATGTAATAGACGTGAGATATGATTATTTGTTTCTCGTCATCACATTCTATTAGAATTTAACCCTTTCCTATAATCTCTATGTGAGATCCATCTCTGAATCTTACTTTTCCACTAACATTCTCATCTTGCTCTTTGAAGTGTTCTCTTATCCTAGTCATATGGTTTTGCATAACACCTAGATGCATATTAGTGTTTGGTTTTGCATAACACTTAGATGCATAATGACCCATCTTATTGCATTTGTAATATTTTACTTTACTAAGATCAACATTTGATTTGTTGAAGTGATTGTGAGAATTTTCTCCATCCTTCTTCTCATGGTTATATTTATTGTGGTTTCTTCCTTGTAAGAATTTGTATTTTCCACGTCCACGTCCTTTGAAATGTTCCCTCTATTGTCATGTCGTGTGAACATCAGTTTTTATTGATTGTCCACTTTTTTTCCTTTCTTGAACTTAATCCTTTCTTCATAGGTCTTAAGTCTTCCAATTGCCTCTTCCATTGTCATTTTACTTAGATCAGAATATTGTTCTATAGATGCGACTAATTGCAGATACCTTTCAGGTACAGCATTTAGTAGTTTCCGTACTAAGGTTTCATCTTCTATTGTGTGTCCTAGACTAGCGGCTTTGTTTACGAGAGTTGTGAGTTTTGTGGTGAAGGTGTCGATTATTTCGTCTTCCTTCATATATAATGTTGGAATCACTCCTAAACTAGATTACAAGTGTTAGTAATTAATATGTAATAGTTAGCTTAATTATGGCTTTTATGTTAGTAATTAAGGCTAGACTCATGTAGAAAGCCCATGAGCCTATGCAAAAGCCCAATAAGGAAAGGAAGGGAACTTGCATGTTGCCCTAGTTCCTTCCTATAAATAATCTTGTAAACTCCCATTTGGGAGTTGGTTGTTCACTTTTCTATTTCACTCTAAGCATAAACATTCCATAATTATTCGTGTGTTTGGTTAAGTGTTCATCCGATCCATTTTTCATCTCATTTTTTCATATTGATGCTTGTGTTACATAAATGGGAACCTAACAGTGGTATCATTCGACAAATAGTTGGGTGAAATTTATTTTGTTTTTGAAGTCTTTTTTCTCTACGCGTAACTCTCGGTATTCAAACATTCATACGCATCAAAACTCAAAATTTTTCACTTTAAAATTAAAGATTCTTGTACTTTAAAGGTTATTTGGTGATAAAGTTTAAGTTTTTGGCATAAAGTTTGCAACTTTACGTGTGGAGAAGTGTTTTTAAGCTTGGTTTTATTCATGTCGTCTGTTCTACGCGTAAGGTGAGAAAGTGTGTTGGATCATCAAGTTTCACACTTTTGTGTTATTTTGGTGATATTAAAGCTTTTTCATCATAAACATCAGATTTCTAAACATCTTTGTGCTTAAAAATCAGTCTTGGTTAAATTTGGCTATTCCTACGCATAGCAAAACCCTAATCCTACGCATAAGCTTCTAACGGTTTGATCTTCAGTGCTATTGGTTTACTCAGTGTTTTCTTGCTTGGATTAGCCTGAAAACACTTCAATTTTGGATATCTTCTACACTAGATAAGTGTAAAGGATTTTTTGGATAAAACCCTAGTTTTACGCCTAAGCATAAAAGCTTACGAGTAAAAAATCTTACGCCTAAGCATTTCCTACGCATAAGCACGTCTTACGCCTAAGGAAATATTACGCATAAGTTTCTTACTACTAAGTCTTTAGTTTACGCATTACCTAAGGTTTAACCAACCCTATACGTAAGCTAATCCTACACGTAAGCTCTCTTTTTACGTGTAAGTTGGTGTTTTTACGCCTAAGGTTTTCTCTATGCTTAAGCTGATTTCTACGCCTAAGGATACTTCATCAACAAAGTTTCATTCGACTACAAAGATCCATAATCAACACAAGTTTTCAAGATGTCTCAACCACCATACTCTAGCTACTTCCCTCATGTGTATACTCAACAACAACAACAACAACAACAACTCCATCAACAACAACAATTTTATCAACAACTACAACAACAACAACAACAACAACAACAACAACAACAACAACAACAACTTCAACAATAATTTCCTCAAGGAGTTATTAAACCACAAATGATTCAACCACCACCTAGTCTTCAAGTACAACCTTACACAAACTTTCACAATCAACATCCATCCAGGAATACTATGAAGGAACCGTCTTGGTTTGCAAAGATGTGTGAAGCTTTAAGTAGCCAACAATCCATTCATGAGGCTGGATCACTTGATAGACCTCCAATGCTCACTCCCGGAAACTACGATCAATGGGTGATAAGGTTCTTTAGGTTTTGTGATCTAAAGAAGCCACATGGAAAGTTCTTGAAGAAGGTCATCCTGGAAGGTCCGTTTTAGATGCCTACTGTCACTACACCCGGAGATCCAAATGCTAATCCACCAAGAGGTGATGTCACCAACGTTGTCAGTCTTAATGAAATCACTACTGATCAACTTCTACACTTTGAAGCCGATGAACTGGCAATGCAATACATCTTTTTGGGATTACCTAATCTGATACTTTGAAGTGTTGATGCTCAAAAGACTGCTAAAGCAATGTGGGAGCATATTCATCATCTCAAGGAAGGCACAGAACTCAATCAAGAAGACATGGAATCCAAAATCTACTTGGCTTATGAACACTTCATGATTGAACCAGGGGAGACATTAGAGTCATATCATCATCGATTCTCAGATATCATCAATGACTTGGACAAACATAACATCATTATGCCAAGAATTGTTGTCAACACTAAGTTCCTGAGTAGTCTATGTCCTGATTGGGAAAAGTATGTCATTTTCATCCGTCAAGCAAAGAATCTTCATCATGCTACATACGGATTGTTGTACGACTATTTGAAGCCCCACAAAAAAAATGTTGACAAAGAAAGGGTTATCCGTGGACTCCCTGTCCCACCTTCACTTCCGGATAATCAACAATTAGCGTTGTGGGCTCAAACTTGTTATCCTCAATTCCCGACTTTACAAACTGTCTTCACAAATCCTCCACAACCAACTGCAACAATTACACCATATGATCCATCACAACACCAATCTCAAGAAACTCAATTGGTTCCATACAACAGCAACAATGATCAAGCACTTTACAGTGAATCTAATGAGGATACAGAAGCTTTCGATGCATTGCAACAAGGGTTTGTCATGATTGCTAGAGCCTTCAGCCGATATTCAAAAAATCCAACAATCGCATTCGTACCTCATCAAACACAAGGAATCAGGCTGTTGTTAACAATGGACGTGTTGAAGTTCAGAATCGTGGTAATGCTCGTTAGATGGGCGGTGATCAATGGTTTAATCCAATTGGAAGGAATAACATGGGTGCTCCACAACAACAAAGGGCTCAAGTGGTTGAACAGGGTAATGCTCAGAATAGGATTAATGGTCTTCGTTGCTATAACTGTAATGAGAAGGGTCATCTAGCTAATGCATGCCCAAAGCCGAGGACAAGAGGCAGCGCTTATCACAAAGAGGCTTTACTCTTGGCTCTTAAGGATGAAGCTTGTGGAACTCTTACGAACAAGGAACAGAGCTTCAAGGCAAATGCAGATTCTTATGATGATATGGAGGACTTGCAGGCTAATGCAGCAGTTATGTTGATGGCAAACATTCACGAACTCCACATGAGTGATACAGGCCCAGTGTATGACACTGACAGCTTGGCTCAGGTACCAGATCAAACTATATTCATTACTGATCTGATATCTCCGCCAATATCTGCATCCGACAAGGATCAGAGTGTTCAACATGAGTCATCTACATCTCATTCCGATGATAATCAAATAGATCCCATAGTAATATTTGACGATCAAGATGACCTTATGGTTACCATTGATAATCAAGTTGACTCCGTGGTTATACTTGATGTGACAACTCGTATTTTCAGGTCATATTACAAAACATTATTCATGTTTCACTATTTCATCATTTATCGTAAACTAGGTTTACGAGTTTCAAATTCGCGTAACCTTAATGGTTTAGCTGCGAATTCATGATCATATCATCACGGACATTTCATATAGACTAAGTTTAGTCTACATTTCATTAACATCATTTTCATCATGTTAGTTCATTCATGATTTTGCATTTCACCTTAAACGCGTAAATTTCATATTAAATAAACGTTATCGCGTAAGTTATTATTTTGAACATTTAATCCGATACTTCCAAAAATTATCCCGATATATTTTTATACTTACATTTAGTTTATAAAAATAATATTATGAGTTTACTCAGTGTTTTAAATTTATTTGGTATATAAATTGTTAAATTTATATTATTACGACGTTTTCTTAAAAACTACACGATAATTATTATTTCACTCAAATTTTGTAAGAAATGTATTTTTATAATTTTTATGACCTAAATATATTTTATCTTGGCCCGTGAAAATTTATTTTTATCCAACGCTACCCTAAATATTTACAAATGACTACAACTTATCACTTAACTCATTTAATTTTAAGGAGACAAAAAGGACTTGAAGCCATGCATTCTTTTCTTTTTTTTTCTCTTCCGTGTGACAGTTGATAACCCACACCAAATCTTCACTTATATCTTTGTGGTACCATCCTTCTAATATTAAAATAAACTTTCTTTTGCTTCTTCTCTATATAACTGAGCTTCATTCAAGTCTCAAAGACTAACACGTCACTTTTAAACACTCCTTTGAAACAAACATAAAAGTTGTGGAAGCTAAAGTGATCGGTTTCATATTTTTGGAAGCTAGTCGAGATTCTTTGTTCCTTGGCCTTATCTCTCATTCATAAACCTCACCATATCACTAGTAAGCATTCATATTCATATTATTATTTCATATTCATTTTTATGGTCATATCATTTTATTTGAGAAACATGCAAGTCTCATGATGTTTATACCATTTTTAAAGGTTTTTAAGGTTTTATGTGTTAAATACATATATAAGTCATCCTATAATTTATCCCTTGTTATATATTAGTCTTGATGATGTTTAGGAACCCATGACACCCTAAGAAGGTGTATGGTAGGATTAGAATAGCTTTGGAGTTGTTTTGAAGGGATTGGAATAGGTTTAGTACGAGAAAAATCCATTTTGACAAGTCTAAGAAAGGGTCTGATCTTATTTTGAAATTCTGGAAAATCCGACTGTAGACATAAAATTTTGGCCTAGATATTTAGAAAATATACTTTAAAACGAATCCGTGGCCGCTTGAACGGATTAAAACGGAGCTATAACGAAGAAGTTATGAATTTTTCAAGTTTGACGACGAAATATATTAATCCTGAAAATTTCAGCAAACTATTTTTGTTTTGTACGAGTCAAAAACGAGCCTTAAGCTTTATAAATTATTTCGACTTATCAAAAATATATTAGTATACTTTGATACGAAGCTAAGGACGTATAATACGTAGAAAACGGATTAGTAACGACTAAAATATACACGTTTTTACAAAATTGCCGTAACTTTATTAGTTAAGAAAAACTATATTTTTTTTATTAGACAAATGTTACGGTAGACAAACGACCATATTGAAGGCTATTTTTAACGTTGACGTAGAACTTTTTGTAACGAGATGTCTTCTAATAAAAGTGAGATTATCAAGCATATTTTCCAAAACGACCAACCGTTTGTATAGCGGAGTTGTAATGAATTATTTACGGTTGCTTAAACTTTGCCGAAATTCACTTTTAAACTACATTTTTGGACAAAAACACCCTACTTAACCTATATTTTTCTCTATGAACGAGACCTCTAGGATAAAAACTTAAATGCCAAAACTTTGAGATTATGATACAAGCTTTCCAAAACCGTTGAGTTCGTTTTCTAACGTTCAACGTACACCATTTTACGACTAGCTTTTCGAGGCCATTTTTGTCACTTTCATGAAATTTCCAACGACATTATTTTACGACGAAAAGTTATAATTTCACAATAAACCATTAAGAAACTATTTTAGGATGACATTATGACGTAAATACTTGTAAAGTAATTTAAGAATGGTCAAGACGTCAAAAGTGTATTTTTCGACGAAGAGTATTATTTTCAAAATTCACAATTGGTATAAATAACATACGAAATGCATGCATAACATTTCATCATAACTCATTACGTATCATATCATTCATAATAGGTCATTTTCGAGATTCACGCTACATTTCAGTGTATTCACTTTTGTCATCATAACCATTGCAATAGGTGAGTTTTCATAGCCCCATTTTCAATTGTTTTTATACTACTTTTGGGGGAGATACATGCTTAACTATTTTCACAAGTACTTTATCTTTTTAAGGATAACTTCTATCATGGTCATCATTGTTTCAAACTGAATGTTGCACTATATTAGTTGTTCTTGTTTGTTTGGTATAGTTCTACGTCGTATAAAGTTCTATGTCAGTTGACTACTGATACATCGTCGTATAAAGTTCTATGTCAGTTGACTACTGATACATCGTCGTATAAAGTTCTATGTCAGTTGACTACTGATACATCGTCGTATAAAGTTCTATGTCAGTTGACTACTGATACATCGTCGTATAAAGTTCTATGTCAGTTGACTACTGATACATCGTCGTATAATGTTCTAAATCAGTTGACTACTGATACATTGAGTCTAGTCCTATTGATTAAGTGCTATTGTTCTACGTCGAGTTAGGTACTATTGTGAATTCATTTGACATCATGTGTTTGAACATAAACTATACACATTTTGGCAGTGGGTTGTGAACACACAGGTTGCAAGTTTTGTATGGGCGGAACTTGGAACTGGGTGGATTTACAATGCCTTTGCTGCATAAACGATTTTGAAAGGCTTTACGTTTCAACACAAACTCTATGAACTCACTCAACCTTTGTGTTGACACTTTTAGCATGTTTTATCTCAGGTATCTAAGGCATATACTTCATGGCATGCATGTGGACACATCATGGAGTCGCGGTGACGACTCGTCTCACTTAGGTTTTACGCACTTTAAAACATCGTTTGAATTGTAACAAACTTATTTCCGCACAAGTTGATTTTCATTTGGGACCTATACTTTGTAACTCTGATTATTTTATTAAATCAAACGATGTATTTTCCAAACGACACTTTAGGTCGTTCAATATAACTGTGATTGTGATGCTATGACAGTCAATCCCCAGGAATTCCATTCCGCTGCAAAACAGGTAATTTGGGGGTGTGACAGATTGGCATCAGAGCTTCGGTTATAGAGAACTAGGTTGCATCATTGACCCTAGACTATAACTACATCATCATAGCATCTCATCATTTCATCACAAGTGCATATTCACTTTACATGCGGTTTATACGTATTTTTTTTCAAGTTATTTACTTTCATTTCAAAATAGATTGTCACATTGATGCCTTCAAATACACATCCCATCATACTCACATCAGACTCCAATGTGGAGAATGCCCTGTCATTCCCTATCACAATTTTTTTCACCAAGTTGACTTAACACCTAACATCATATGAGTCGATTAGTCCAAGCATTGCATAGTTACTCCTAAATTATACATAGCCTGATCACCTATGTCTAATTCAGGAAGAATCATGCAATGAAGGGAGTAGTAGGCTTATATGTGTAAGCAATTCTATGAACGAGCCAAATTTTCAAAAGAACCGTTACTCGAACCGATTTAGCCTAATCTCATGACAGTTCTTGTTTGATGAGTTGTGAGATTAAGTAAAAATCGGTTACCAAAAAGTCTTTTGAGGGTTTTGCTCGAGAATGGGAAGGCTTGCCTCATCAAACCCTAACCCTGAGAGACCAACATGAACTGAATTCAGGGACTGAATTCCTTTTTGGTTAGGCGAATGTGACAACTCGTATTTTCAGGTCATATTACAAAACATTATTCATGTTTCACTATTTCATCATTTATCGTAAACTAGGTTTACGAGTTTCAAATTCGCGTAACCTTAATGGTTTAGCTGCGAATTCATGATCATATCATCACGGACATTTCATATAGACTAAGTTTAGTCTACATTTCATTAACATCATTTTCATCATGTTAGTTCATTCATGATTTTGCATTTCACCTTAAACGCGTAAATTTCATTTAAATAAACGTTATCGCGTAAGTTATTATTTTGAACATTTAATCCGATACTTCCAAAAATTATCCCGATATATTTTTATACTTACATTTAGTTTATAAAAATAATATTATGAGTTTACTCAGTGTTTTAAATTTATTTGGTATATAAATTGTTAAATTTATATTATTACGACGTTTTCTTAAAAACTACACGATAATTATTATTTCACTCAAATTTTGTAAGAAATGTATTTTTATAATTTTTATGACCTAAATATATTTTATCTTGGCCCGTGAAAATTTATTTTTATCCAACGCTACCCTAAATATTTACAAATGACTACAACTTATCACTTAACTCATTTAATTTTAAGGAGACAAAAAGGACTTGAAGCCATGCATTCTTTTCTTTTTTTTTCTCTTCCGTGTGACAGTTGATAACCCACACCAAATCTTCACTTATATCTTTGTGGTACCATCCTTCTAATATTAAAATAAACTTTCTTTTGCTTCTTCTCTATATAACTGAGCTTCATTCAAGTCTCAAAGACTAACACGTCACTTTTAAACACTCCTTTGAAACAAACATAAAAGTTGTGGAAGCTAAAGTGATCGGTTTCATATTTTTGGAAGCTAGTCGAGATTCTTTGTTCCTTGGCCTTATCTCTCATTCATAAACCTCACCATATCACTAGTAAGCATTCATATTCATATTATTATTTCATATTCATTTTTATGGTCATATCATTTTATTTGAGAAACATGCAAGTCTCATGATGTTTATACCATTTTTAAAGGTTTTTAAGGTTTTATGTGTTAAATACATATATAAGTCATCCTATAATTTATCCCTTGTTATATATTAGTCTTGATGATGTTTAGGAACCCATGACACCCTAAGAAGGTGTATGGTAGGATTAGAATAGCTTTGGAGTTGTTTTGAAGGGATTGGAATAGGTTTAGTACGAGAAAAATCCATTTTGACAAGTCTAAGAAAGGGTCTGATCTTATTTTGAAATTCTGGAAAATCCGACTGTAGACATAAAATTTTGGCCTAGATATTTAGAAAATATACTTTAAAACGAATCCGTGGCCGCTTGAACGGATTAAAACGGAGCTATAACGAAGAAGTTATGAATTTTTCAAGTTTGACGACGAAATATATTAATCCTGAAAATTTCAGCAAACTATTTTTGTTTTGTACGAGTCAAAAACGAGTCTTAAGCTTTATAAATTATTTCGACTTATCAAAAATATATTAGTATACTTTGATACGAAGCTAAGGACGTATAATACGTAGAAAACGGATTAGTAACGACTAAAATATACACATTTTTACAAAATTGCCGTAACTTTATTAGTTAAGAAAAACTATATTATTTTTATTAGACAAATGTTACGGTAGACAAACGACCATATTGAAGGCTATTTTTAACGTTGACGTAGAACTTTTTGTAACGAGATGTCTTCTAATAAAAGTGAGATTATCAAGCATATTTTCCAAAACGACCAACCGTTTGTATAGCGGAGTTGTAATGAATTATTTACGGTTGCTTAAACTTTGCCGAAATTCACTTTTAAACTACATTTTTGGACAAAAACACCCTACTTAACCTATATTTTTCTCTATGAACGAGACCTCTAGGATAAAAACTTAAATGCCAAAACTTTGAGATTATGATACAAGCTTTCCAAAACCGTTGAGTTCGTTTTCTAACGTTCAACGTACACCATTTTACGACTAGCTTTTCGAGGCCATTTTTGTCACTTTCATGAAATTTCCAACGACATTATTTTACGACGAAAAGTTATAATTTCACAATAAACCATTAAGAAACTATTTTAGGATGACATTATGACGTAAATACTTGTAAAGTAATTTAAGAATGGTCAAGACGTCAAAAGTGTATTTTTCGACGAAGAGTATTATTTTCAAAATTCACAAGTGGTATAAATAACATACGAAATGCATGCATAACATTTCATCATAACTCATTACGTATCATATCATTCATAATAGGTCATTTTCGAGATTCACGCTACATTTCAGTGTATTCACTTTTGTCATCATAACCATTGCAATAGGTGACTTTTCATAGCCCCATTTTCAATTGTTTTTATACTACTTTTGGGGGAGATACATGCTTAACTATTTTCACAAGTACTTTATCTTTTTAAGGATAACTTCTATCATGGTCATCATTGTTTCAAACTGAATGTTGCACTATATTAGTTGTTCTTGTTTGTTTCGTATAAAGTTCTATGTCAGTTGACTACTGATACATCGTCGTATAAAGTTCTATGTCAGTTGACTACTGATACATCGTCGTATAAAGTTCTATGTCAGTTGACTACTGATACATCGTCGTATAATGTTCTAAATCAGTTGACTACTGATACATTGAGTCTAGTCCTATTGATTAAGTGCTATTGTTCTACGTCGAGTTAGGTACTATTGTGAATTCATTTGACATCATGTGTTTGAACATAAACTATACACATTTTGGCAGTGGGTTGTGAACACACAGGTTGCAAGTTTTGTATGGGCGGAACTTGGAACTGGGTGGATTTACAATGCCTTTGCTGAATAAACGATTTTGAAAGGCTTTACGTTTCAACACAAACTCTATGAACTCACTCAACCTTTGTGTTGACACTTTTAGCATGTTTTATCTCAGGTATCTAAGGCATATACTCCATGGCATGCATGTGGACACATCATGGAGTCGCGGTGACGACTCGTCTCACTTAGGTTTTACGCACTTTAAAACATCGTTTGAATTGTAACAAACTTATTTCCGCACAAGTTGATTTTCATTTGGGACCTATACTTTGTAACTCTGATTATTTTATTAAATCAAACGATGTATTTTCCAAACGACACTTTAGGTCGTTCAATATAACTGTGATTGTGATGCTATGACAGTCAATCCCCAGGAATTCCATTCCGCTGCAAAACAGGTAATTTGGGGGTGTGACACTTGAGGATCTGACTAATGATCATGTTGAGACTCATGTTGAACAAGCTGAACTTCCGTCTAATCTAGATATTGAGCTCATGACCTTACTTAAAGACCAAGAATCTCGACTGGAAATATGCAAGGACATCAATAAGCAATTAAAGGAAAAAAAGGCACTGCTGACTAAGGATAACGAATGCTTAAAATATCAACTCAACATTTTTCAAACACAAGAAAAACGTGAAAAAGGTTTTGAAGTCGCTTTTGCTAAATCTTACCAAAATGAAAAATCCTTAGAACAACAGATACGTGATCTAGTCGCATCCAAAAATGCTTTGTTGTCTCAAATAGAACAACTGAAATATGATCATAAACAACAACTTAACGCTCTCACTTCGAAAACTAACAAGGCCAAGTCTGAGTTGTTAACTTGTCAAAAACAGTTCTGTGAGTACAAAAAGCATTCTACGAAACAAATAGATGCCTATCTTGAAGAAATTGTCGACTTACAAAACAAAATCAAAGAGTTTCGAAATGTTGTTTATAAACATGGTGAGTCAATCACAACTAGTCAAATTTTTACTTTTAAACCAAATGCAAATGGATATGGACCGAATCTTGCTGATTACAAATCAAAGTTTTCATATAGAGCATTCAAACCAAATCCTGAAGTTTACAATGCAGAAAATAGAATTGATGTTTCCATTATGAGTGTTGTTGATTATAATCGTCAAGAGGAATTAGATGCAGAAGACGAGAGTCAATCAAATATTGAAAATGTTGTTTATAACAAAGCATTTAACTATTCAAAGGCCATAACTTTCGTCGCACAACAAGATAATTCTAACACACCTTGGGTTATAACGTGTTGGAATCACTCCTAAACTAGAAATCAAGTGTTAGTAATTAATATGTAATAGTTAGCTTAATTATGACTTTTATCTTAGTAATCAAGGCTAGGCTCATGTACAAAGCCCATGAGCCTATGCCAAAGCCCAATAAGGGAAAGGAAGGGAACTTGCATGTTGCCTTAGTTCCTTCCTATAAATAACCATGTAAACCATCCTTAGATGGTTGGTTGTTCATTTACTTTCATTTCTTACGCCTAACTCTTATCATATTCATACGTGTGTGTGCTAGTATTTCTTCAACCGATCACTCCTTTATCTTATCTCTTATATTGATGCTTGTGTTACAAACATGGTGACCTAACAGTGGTATCAATCACCAAATAGTTGGGTGAAACGATTTGTTTTTTTGAAGTTTATGTGATACGCGTAACTTTCGGTACTCAAACTTTCATACGCATAAAAACTCATTTTTTTACACTTTGAAATCCAAGATTCTTGTACTTTCAAGGTTTTTAGGTGTTAAAGTTTAAGTTTTTGGCAAAAAGTTTCAAACTTTACCTGTATTTCTTCGTGTTTAAGCTTGGTTTGATACGTGTAGTTTGTTCTACGCGTAAGGTGTATTAAATCTTTGGATCATCAAGTTTCACACTTTTGTGTTATTTTGGTGATATTGAAGCTGTCTCATCAAAAAAATCTAGTTTAGAAACACTTTGGGCAGAAAATTCAGTTTTGGAAAATCCTACGCGTAAGCAAACCCTAATCTTACACGTAAGTTATCCTTGGTTTGATCTTCAGTGTTCTTGGTTTACTCAGTGTTTTCTTGCTTGGATAAGCCTGAAAACACTTCAACTTTGGATATCTTTTGCATTAGAATAAGTGTAAAGGATTTTTTTGGCAAAACCCTAGTTTTACGCCTAAGCATAAAAACTTACGAGTAACATATCTTACGCATAAGTTTTTCCTACGCCTAAGGAAAAATTACGCCTAAGTTTCTTACTTCTAAGTCTTTAGTTTACGCATAACCTAAGGTTTTACTAACCCTACGCGTAAGCTAATCCTACGCGTAAGTTCTCTTCTTACGCGTAAGTTTGGTGTTTTCACGCCTAAGGTTTTCTTTGCCTAAGCTTGGTTTCTACGCCTAAGGACTCTTCATCAAAAAAACTTCATTCGACTAAAAAGATCCATCATCAACACAAGTTTCAAGATGTCTCAACCACCATACTCTAACTACTTTCCTCATGTGTATCCTCAACAACAACAACAACAACAACTCAGTCAACAACAACAACAATTCAATCTACAACAACAAGTTTATCAACAACAATTTCAACAACAACATTTTCCACAACAAGGAGCAATTCCACCACAAATGGTTCAACCACCACCTAGTCTTCAAGTACAACCCTACACTAAATTTTACAATCAACATCCATACAGGAATACTATGAAGGAACCGTCATGGTTTGGCAAGATGTGTGAAGCTTTAAGTAGCCAACAATCCATTCATGAGGCTGGATCACTTGATAGACCTCCAATGCTCACTCCCAGAAATTACGATCAATGGGTGATTAGGTTCTTTAGGTTTTGTGAACTAAAGAAGCCACATGGAAAGTTCTTAAAGAAGGTCATTTTGGAAGGTCCGTTTTAGATGCCTACTGTCGTTACACCCGGAGATCCAAATGCTACTCCACCAAGAGGTGATGTCACCAACATTGCAACTCTTTCTGACCTCACAGCTGATGAACTTCTACATTTCGAAGTCGATGAGCTAGCAATGCAATACATCCTTTTGGGATTACCCAATCCAATCCTTCGAAGTGTTGATGCTCAAAAGACTGCTAAAGCAATGTGGGAACATATTCATCTTCTCATGGAAGGCACTAAACTCAATCAAGAAGACATGGAATCCATTATCTACCTGGCTTATGAATAGTTCATGATTGAACCCGGGGAGACATTAGAGTCATATTATCATCTCTTCTCAGACATCATTAATGACTTTGTGGAAAACTAGAATGGGGGGTTGAATAGTTTTACCAATTTAAAACTTCCTTTTAAATATTTAGATCGACTTATGTCAATCTATTTGGTTGTTTATGTTGGACGTTGATAGATAGATATATAAACATGTAATGAAAGATAAAGAGTAAGAAGCACATCACCACGACACAAGTTATTTATAGTGGTTCGGCTACAAGGACACCTTCCTTGCCCTACTCCATCCCCGAGTCACCTACTCGAGAGTTCGTAAACACTACACCAACTCCTTATGGCGGAGAAGCCTTCACAACGTCGCTTAACCTTTTTCCGGTACAAAGCTAAATACCGAGTTCCTTCACACCAAGGCGAACCACACCTAACACAACGTCGCCTACCCTTTATACGGTGCTAGGCTAACCACCGAGTTCTTTCACACCAAGGAGAACTAATCCTATCACAATGTCGCCTACCCTTTATTAGGTACTAGGCTAAGTACCTAGTTCCATTACTATGGAGGAACTACTACCCTTCACGACACAACACCTAATCTCAAGGAGATCCACTCCTTGTTACAACATCATCAAGGATATCACCATCCTTGGAAATAAACGAATACTTATATGTATAACGATGCACCTCATCGATTATACGACCTAGGCATTCTTTTCAAATGCACCTTGATTTGATTCTTCGGCATCCTTCACTAATTCCTTTGACACAACGCTTGGCACCCTTCACTAATGCCTTTGTCTTGACACCGTTGGCATTCTTCACTAATGCTTTCATCTTGACACTTTCGGCATTCTTCACTAATGCCTTCAACCCAACATCTATGGAGAAAGAAAGAACTATCAACAAGAGAGCCTTAGTTATCTTGATGACGACGAAGCATGGCAACTCATGGACTTGAGCTTGCTCGTCTTCAAGAAGTGGTGATCTTGCCTTTAAGAGGAACCTAGAAGATCACCTAAAAACAAAAGACAAACTACATAGATCACTTGGATCTGAGGTTAGAGGGTTATAATACTTGGGGAAGTATGTATGTGAAGTGATAAGTAGAAAGGAAGAAATGGCTCTCGATTTATAGATAGAATTCTCTATTGTTCCCCGGATCCCACGGATCCCTTCCACTTGTGATCCGGCTAGCACAAAGCCAGGGATCCGTGGAACGCTCCTCTTTGCCCATGGGTATTTTTGGTTATGGGTCATGGGTTATGGGTTGATCCATGGTTTTCTTTCTAGATACAATGTATCTTAAGTATACAATGAACTTGGTTAAGTGGTATATATAAAACCATGGGTTATGGGTCAATACCATTTGCTAGTTTTTACCCATTTTAGTATACTTAGTTTAAGTATATGCTAACCCAATATGTAAACACTAGTTTTTGTACATATGCATTTAAATCATAAAATCACTTATACTTGTTTTAGTGTTTTATGTGAAAACGTAAGTGTGTTAGGAAACTATTAACTCAAACTATTTACGTATTCTATTTGTTTCGTTAAAATGATTTTACATTTGTTATCGACAAAACATTAGAAGATCGTAAAATATAAATAAACGTTTTTACGCCTTATTTGTATTAACAGACTTGGACAAACACAACATCATCATGCCAAGAATTGCAGTCAACACTAAGTTTCTGAGTAGTCTTGGTCCTGATTGGGAAAAGTATGTCATTTTCATCTGTCAAGCTAAGAATCTTCATCATGCTACATACGGATTGTTGTACGACTATTTGAAGCCCCACTAAAAAGAAATTGACAAAGAAAGGGTTATCCGTAGACAACCTGTTTCACCTTCACTTCCGGACAATCAACAATTAGCATTGTGGGCTCAAGCTTGTTATCCTCAATTCCCGACTTTACAAACGGTATTCACAAATCCTCTACAACCCACTGCTCAACCAACTGCAACAATCACACCATATGATCCATCAAAGCAACAATATCAAGAAACTCAATTGGTTCCATACAACAGCAACAATGATCAAGCACTTTACAGTGAATCCAATGAAGATACAGAAGCTTTCGATGCTTTGCAACAAGTGTTTGTCATGATTGCTAGAGCCTTCGGCCGATACTCTAACAAATCCAACAATCGCATCCGTACCTCATCTAACACAAAGAATCAGGCTGTTGGTAACAATGGACATGTTGAAGTTCAGAATCGTGGTAATATTCGTCAGATGGGTGGTGGTCAAAGGTTTAATCCAATGGGAAGGAATAACATGGGTGCTCCACAACAACAAAGGGCTCAAGTGGTTGAACAGGGTAATGCTCAGAATGGGGTTAATGGTCTTCGTTGTTATAACTGTAATGAGAAGGGTCATCTGGCTAATTCATGCCCAAAGCCAAGGACAAGAGGCAGCGCTTATCACAAAGAGGCTTTACTCTTGGCTCTCAAGGATGAAGCTGGTGGAACTCTTACCAACAAAGAACACAACTTCATGGCAGATGCATATTCTGATGATGACATGGAGGACTTGTAGGCTAATGCAGCAGTGATGTTGATGGCACACATGCAAGCTCTCCACATGAGTGACACAGGCCCAGTGTATGACACTGACGGCTTGTCTCAGGTACCGGATCAAACTTTACTCATTAATAATCTGATATCTCAACCAACATCTAAATCCGACAAGGATCAGAGTGTTCAACATGCGCCGTCTACATCTCATTCCGAAGATAATCAAATAGACCCCGTAGTTATATTTGACGATCAAGATGACCTTATGGTTACCATTGATAATCAAGTTGACTCCGTGGTTATACTTGAGGATCTGACTAATGATCATGTTGAGACTCACGTTGAACAAGATGAACCTTCGTCTCATCTAGAAGTTGAGCTCATGACCTTAATTAAAGACCAAGAATCTCGATTGGAAATTTGCAAGCAATTAAAGGACAAAAATGCACTGTTAACTAGGGATAATGAATGCTTAAAAAGGCAACTCAACGTTTTCAAAACTCAAGAAAAATGAGAACAAGGTTTTGAAGTCGCTTTTGTTAAATCTCATCAAAACGAAAAATCATTAGAACGACATATACGTGATCTAGTCGCATCCAAGAATGCTTTGTTGTCTCAAATAGAACAACTGAAACATGATCATAAACAACAACTTAACGCTCTTACCTTGGAAACTCAAAAAGCCAAGTCTGAGTTGTTAACTTGTCAAAAACAGTTCTCTGAGTACAAAAAGCATTCCACGAAATGAATAGATGACTATCTTGAGGAAATTGTCGACTTACAAAACAAAATCAAAGAGTTTCGAACTGTTGTTTATAAACATGGTGAATCAATCACAACGATTCAAAATTTTACTTTCAAACCAAATCCAAATGGATATGGACCGACTCTTGCTGATTACAAACCTAAGTTTTCAAACAGAGCATTCAAACCAAATCCTGAAGTTTACTGTGCAGAAGATAGAGTTGATGATTCTATTATGAGTGTTGTTGAATATAATCGTCAAGAGGAATTAGATGCAGAAGACGAGAGTCGATCAAAATTAGAAAATGTTGTTTATAACAAACCATTTAACTATTCAAAAGCCGTCACTTTCGTTGCACAAAAGGATTTTTCTAATACACCTTGGGTTATCACACCTACTTCTGAGGGTCCCCTTTCCAATACTGTACAAATTAATGGTCCTTTACCTTCACTCAGTGAAATAAAACCATTAGCCGAAAAATGTAAAGTTATAAAATATTTTGAAACATTCATTTCGGACATCAAACTTTTGGAACATGAAATTGAATTTCATTCTGAAATAAAAGTTGAACATTTTCAATCGCCTCTTGCGCGTGCACAAAGAGATATTCTTCAGAAAAGAATTTTAGCTCATGTCCAAAATTTGAAAAATTGTTCTATATATTGGGAAAGGGATTTTCACAAGGAGCTTGGACTTATGAAAAGAGTTTTCGAACAAACTGAAACATCGATTTCAAATACAAAACGTAAAAAGAAAATGTTACGAAAAGATGTTGATCGACTCTTGGAAGATGTTATCTCTGGTGATATCCATAATGTTGTGTTATTACATTCTTTTGCATATGCATTTAATTTTATCACTGCTGATTCTGTTGAAAATGTTGAGAATACTGATACTGTATCACAAATCAAGTCTTTAAAAGTGGAAAATGAACGTTTGTTAAACGACCTTTCAAATGCAAAATGTCGTCTTCAATGGTGTCAAAAAGATTGTCATAATCGTGAACTTGCTTTGCAAAACAAAATCAACCAGTTGCATACCAAAACTCTTTGTCCTAAACTTGAGCAATTGGATGACCAAAATGTGTCTTTGAAGTGTCAAATCTCAAAATATGAACAAGAAATTTCAAAAGTGAAAAAAGAATATAGTGTCATATTTGATTTACTCAAAAAGACTCGTGCTAAAGCGTCAAAAGATGTTGATAATCATCTGGCATATACCAAAGATGTTTTACGACGAGACGGACTCACTCGTTCTGAAAATCTAGATTTGTTACACAAAATCCATGATCTAAAGGCAGAGTTGGTGATACTTAAGCAAGATAGGGATAGTAACACAAAAGTAACTGCACCTAAACAGATTCAAAATGACTCTAGAACATCTAATGACAAACCACAAGAAACTAATGTGCTTCCCTCTACTAAAACAGGAATAGTTGCCTCTTTTCCCAACGCCTGCACTTCACAGCCTAGGAGCAATACAAGGAAGACTAGGAAGTTGCAACGTAAGAAAAGAACAATAAAGACTACTGAAGTAGAAGAACACCCTAGGACTTTGAATAAAACTCAAGTTGCACCCACTTTAGATATTGCGTCTGACAAATGTAATGGAAAAAGTGATGTAACGAATGATGAACCTTTAAGTACTTTTGATGTTAAATCTGAAGCTTCTTGTATTATATGTCGTAAAAGTATGCTTTCTAATTGTCATGATAAATGTTTTGCTAAAACTATCTTGTCTCGTTTACGGAATCCTAAGAAATGGAATACCTCTAGGCCCACTAAAGCTTCTAAGTCTGTGCTTGGTAAACCGCCCTCTTTAGATTCTAAGAAAAGCATTGATGTCCTTATAGCTCCATTATCACCTCCAAGGATCGTAGTACCATCTAGTGCATTCACTAAGACTAAATCAAAGACTAGTTGGAGATGACAGAAATGGTTACATAATACACTTGGCTTTACATGGATACCTAAAATCATGAACATGTGTGTTTCATCTATATCTGCATTGGAACCCTATAACTCTTCGGGTTCCACATCTACTTCTATTCCATCTGTGTCGTCTGTGTTGAATGCAGGTGATACAGATCATCCTCTAGGTTGTTGATAGCGAATGTTCCCGACACATGACAGGCAATCTCAAACTGTTATCCAACTTTGTATCAAAGTTCATTGGCACTGCCAGATTCGGGAATGATCACTTCGCGAATATCATGGGCTTCGGAGATTACATCAATGGGAACATCAAAATTAGCAGAGTTTATTATGTGGAAGGTCTCGGTCACAATCTCTTCTCAGTCGGTCAATTTTGTGATGGAGATTTGGAAGTTGCTTTTAGGGAGAAAACTTGTTTCACTCGTTATCTACAAGGAAACGATCTTATGTCTGGTCAACACACATCAAGTCTTTAAACAATCTCAATGCAAGACATGATTGCTTCATCTCCCATCAGTCTACTTTCTAAGGCTACATCTACAAAATCCTGGATATGGCATCGTCTCTCACATCTAAACTTTCAAACATAACCAACCTTGCTCGATACAAACTATGTCACACCCCCAAATTACCTGTTTTGCAGCGGAATGGAATACCTGGGGGATGACTGTCATAGCATCACAGTTACAGTTATATTGAACGACCTAAAGTGTCGTTTGAAAAATACATCGTTTGATTGAGTAAAATAATCAGAGTTTACAAAGTATAGGTCCCAAAAGATTTTCAAAGTACCAAAATGAATTTCTTACATTCAAACGATAATTAAGTGCATAAAATGTATGTGAGACGCGTCAACTCAGCGACTCCATGCAAGCCATGATGATACGCTAATACCTGAGATAAAACATGCTTAAAATGGTCAACACAACGGTTGAGTGAAATCCATAGGTTTAATTAAATCGTTTGAACATAATATTCGTAGTGTGAGTTTCGTTGTTTCACACTCATCGTTGAAAACAAAACAACATTGATTTCACTAAGTTCATGACAACCAAAGCGTAAACCTCGTACCAATAGAAATTGGTAAAATCATTTCATCGCAGCCCTAATAGTTAAACTTGCCAACTTACCTTAATGATTCAAATATAGTGCGTTCGATTTTCCCTAGCTGGGTCAATAAGAACGGGAGTGTTAATTCCAATAGGCCTATTCACAATATTCGCACTCACTCGCAAGTGACTGATGGTGCATGATGTAGGGACTTCAAACATGGCAATTGATTATTTAGTGACAATAAAACATTTGGATATAGCATACAGTCCAAAGCATTTGTGTTCGATTAAAAATATAGCATGTATCTCCCCCAAGAGTTTGTAAAACAATTAAGTAATAGAAAGTGGGGCTATGAACTCACCTGATGCAATGTTTATGATGACAAGAGTGGATACACTGAAATGAGGTGCAATCTCTAACTGCAACCTATGATGAATGATATGTTCTAATATAAGTCATGAAAAAAAATTTCGTACATACAAATTCACATGATATCCATACCACTTGTACATTTTTGAAAATGAAGTTTATCGTCGAAATATATGTTTATGACATCTCCTGATGTTATAAAATACTTTACAAGTATTTACGTTGAAACAACATCCTGCGATAGTCGTTTAGTGATTTATCAAGAAATTATAGCTTTTCGTCGCAAAACAATATAATTTGACAATTCATGAAAGGGACTAAATGGCCTCGAAAAGCTAGTCGTAAAATAGTGAATAACGAGTGTTAGAAAACAAACTCAACAATTTTAGAAAGCTTGTTGCATTATCTCAAAGTCTTAGCTTTTAAATTTTTATCATAGAGGTCTCGATCATGGAGAAAAACATAGGTGAAGTAGGGTACTTGTACCAAAAATATTGTTTAAGGGTAATTTTCGGCAAAGTTTGAGTGACCGTATTTTATTCGTTACAACTCCGTTTGACGAACGGTTGAACATTTTGGAAAATAGGCTAGGTGAACTTACTTTTACTAGAAGACATCGTTTTCTCAAAATTATTCTATCGATGTTAAAAACGACTCTCAACATGGTCACTCGCGACAATAATTTTTGTCTAATAGGAAAATATATGTGTTTCATACTTGCATAAAAAGTTACGATAACCTTGTTTAAAATGTGAATAACTTAGTCGTTATAAGTCCGTTTTCTACGTTTTATATGTCCTTAGCTTCGTGTTAAAGTATACTAATATATTTTTGATAAATCGACTCATTTAGATAACGCTTAAGACTTATTTTTTACCCTTAAAAATCTGGATAGCATGCTGTTTTTCCGGAAAAATATAGTTTTCGTCGTTAAACTTGAAAATATCATAACTTCTTCGTTATAACTCCGTTTCAACCCGTTCAAGCGACCACGTTTTCGTTTTAAAGTATATTTTCTGAATATCTAGCCCAAAATATTTTGTAAACTGTCGAAATTTCCAGACTTAGCAAAAATGACCAGACCTTATTTTATAGTTGTCGAAATTGATTTTTCTCGCGTAATACTTATTCTAGCCACTTCAAATCAACACCAAAGCTATTCTAAACCTACCATACACCTTCTTAGGGTGTCATGGGTTCCTAAACATCATCAAAAATGATATGTTTCAAGGGATTAATTATAGGATGGTATATACTAATTATAAGTACTAAAAACATTAAAAGTGGTATAGATACTCATATAACTTGCATGTTTTCTTCAAGCATGATAAAAATAACCAAAGAATGAATATGGAAGATTAAAAATGATCATGAAATGCTTACTAGTGTAGTGATGAGGTTTTTAGAACAAGGTTTTTCCTAAATACCCTAGGTTTTTATTTCAAAACCTTAATTAAGAGTATACTAGAGTGTATAAAATAGTTTGATCCTTGAAAATTTTGGCTTCCTTGTTGCTCTTCTTCCTTGGCCGGTTTATACAAGAGAAAATGGGGAGAGTGATATATTTTTTTTTCACCAAAAGATATGTGCTAGTATGTGTTAACATAGTATATAATTAAAATTAAAACAAGTGTAGGTCTAGTTGAATATGTGTATTGGCTAGGTAAGATATTTTTACATCAAATGTGTTGAGTCATGTATTTTGGTCGACAAGGAGGCAGAAGAAGATGTGGTGATGTATTTTGTTGAGTAAGTGTAGAAATGTGTAAGATTAGTTAGTAAGTTGTAAGTTAAAATAGGTGTTTAGAGTAGCGTTAGCTAAAAATAAATTTTAACGGAACAAAATAAAATATTTCGATGTCATAAAAGTTATAAAAATACATTTCTTACACAAATTGAGTGAAATAATAATTATCGATTAGTATTTATGAAAAACGTCGTAAATATCTCTATATTATATATAACAGGAGGCATTTGGCATTAATGCCACCTCAATGCCACCTCAATGCCACCTCATTGCCACCTCAATGCCACCTCAATGCCACATAATCATTTTCATGCCACCTAGGCATTATATGTCCACCTAAGCAATTTAATAATCCAACTATTAATTCAACTAATAATTTCGGTTTTAATGTATAATTTATATTAATTTTTAATATTATTTTTTCAAAATTCGTTTATATAAAAAATGTCATTGGTAAGATTTGAACTTGGGTTGTTTTTAAGAGTAGCATTAATAACTTGTGTGTTTACCAATTAGGCTACAAGTTATTTTGATAATTATGTTGCATATTATAATCTATAAATGACTATAATTATATTGGAATCCTATACTAAATACAATTTATCTACAAAAATTATATTAAGTAATTATCTTTTTAAATACTTATTATACATTAAAAAAATAAAAAAATACGGCTCTTTTAAAACCATAAGGAAATAAGATTTTAGGGTTTTATTGTTTTTTAATGTGTTTTTGTGCAGGCATCTAAGAGGATCATATTACCGGATTTTTTTTGACAGAAAAAGGTATGCCTCTTTTCCTCAAAACCCTTATGATGAAACTTTGTTACCGTGTATGCATATATTGGTTTGTTTACAGGTTTTTTCAGGTTATACATCGTCTTTGCAGGTTAGTCTTCTTCTTTGAACACATGTTGAGTTGTGTGCATGCATTTACCTATTACAAAGTTATATTCATCTATGCAACTGTTAGTCAATATGAGTTATCATAATATCTTTCTTATTATTGTTTGTTAACTAACGAGTTGATAAAACTGTGCTTCACTAATAACAGAAACTACATATTAGTCATGTATGTGTTTACATAATCCTAAACAATGATATAAAATAACCCTAATGCAAACTTATTTACTAATTGTCTTATAGGGTTTGATGACAGCCCTTATCAACTATTTGATATCCATTTACCATGATTTCTTTTACATATTAGTTTGTGCAGGAAAGTAGGAAACCAAGGTCTTCAGCGCTGATGTGAAGTCAGATATTTGTTAACAAACGAGTGTTGGATCAAAATCGGCCCAGTCAAGGTGGTGCGTTACCTTTTTTGTATTATAAATAGCTGACATGTTAATATTGAAGCATTTAATTAACGTGGTTCTCATGTTACAGTAGTTGAAATCAGAGTGGTGGCATTGTCGTTGTGGCCTACATTTATAAGGTACTATATTCATTTTTGTATTCACTTTTCTCTTGGGGCTGGTTGCAGTGATGTGACGGGACCGGTTGGTAGAGTTCTGGAAGCTGATCTACAAGCCGGCGATAGGGGCTGGAAGTGCTACACTTACAGTTGTAGCGAAGGTAACAATAAGGCCACATTTTATGGGTCAATTGAACTTCAAAATGGTATAGAGCTTAGTTATAACATTTGGCTTAATTGTTAGTCAATCAAATGCTACATATACATAGGGTTGTATGAAATATGGATATCCAAAGGCTGCGACATATCTCCTGTTGGTTTAAAAAATCTAAAGCAAATTTGAGAGCTGGTTAAAGTTTACATGGAAGTTATTACGACGTTTTTTTTACATAGAACTCTCAGTGCAAGTCACTGTATTCTCTTCATTTACGGAGTTAATTGCGTGAACTGAAACTCACAACTATGACTGATTTAAACAACAACAACAACAAAAGTTGCAACAACAAGTACTACAACAAGTACAACAACCAGTGAAAACCCGTAGATCTAATAAAAAACGTTAATCCAGTAGCAATTATGAAATCGAGACGAAGGAACAGTTGGAGCTTATAGAAAGAAGGCGACAAAATTTGGCAACTGAAGTGTTGATGAAGTGTTGGAGATTATAGGTAGAATGGGCGTGCTATAAAAAATGTTCGGATGCAGAAGTTGCTCATGGTAGTACTGGAAAATTCAACATCTTCGGTTCCATTGCTGTTGCTTATGAGCTTAATTATACTACGATGATATCGTATAAGCCTGTCCCTCTTCCATTTGGTCAAGATCAAAATGCGTGCTAGGTTCTCTCTTTTCAGCCAGCTTCTGGTAATTACTAACTATTCAACTTATTGTGTAATACTTTCGAGCAGTTTATAGTGATTTGTTTATAACATGCCTTTGGTTATGACTTATTCGGAAGCAATTTAGCAACATTGTCTCCATCCAACAGCAAATGAAGTAGTACTTTTGAGCAATCACATACTTGCAGACAAACTAAATAAAGTATCATCATCAGCTTCAATGCTAATATTGGAGGGTAATGAGAGCGGCAGACCTTTGATTTTTTAATCCATACATAGACACGTATAGTAAGCTGAGAATTGAAAGTTTTTGAGATACTGATGATATCCTAAGAGGATCCTAATCATTACAGTAACCCCTCATAAAATCAATCATTGCTATGTCTATTATTATTTGACCCATATGAGCCGTTAGAATTCGAATCTATTATTAGGGTCGGTTGAACGAATGTTTGCCATCCTTTTGGAACATTACAAGGTAAAATGACCGTTTTGGCTTAGCCCTCATCAAGCCATTGTTTGCCCTGTGTCCGACAAGTCCCAAGTTTATGGACAAGAGGTAATTATACTTTTTCATGTAGTGGTTCGATATTCTATTTGATAAAAATAAATCTTGACATGTACCGTGTGCTGAACTTCTTTTGGAGCGGTTGATAATTTTTTTTTTAATTTTCTATTTATTTAATGTATTTGTAGGTGAAGGAGCTGATTGACGCAGGCGGTTATTATGTTGACATTGATGCATCTGATTGAACAATCCAGAAGAAGGTTTGTTGTCGAAATCCGTTCTTTAGATTATAATCTACTGAATCTATATGCTCATTATATACATTTTTCTTTCTCGTGGTTTATAGGTACGAGAAGCTCAGTTAGCGCAATACAACTACATATTGGTTGTTGGTGAAAAGGAAGTCGAGACCAAACAGGTACGCATCTTTAAAATTGGCAAGACCCATATGGTCTTTAGCCCATCCTATTTTTTAGAAATGAGTCATCGTACAGAATCGTATATCATATACGTAAAAAAACAGCCTAATATATTTATATTCAATAAAGTGGTTAATGTGCTAAATCGTTCTTTTAAGAGTTGTAAGCATGTAAATATAGATTGGGTCAAAAAACAGCCACACCGCTGTATGTATAGTATATCAATAGAATGGAAGTATTTGTAACAGCTTTTGAATATTCTAACGTAGGTTCACTGTACTATTGTACAGCTAACTTTCACAGCAACTTGTGGTAAAGATGAGTTCAAGAAGTTAGGCGATCACTACTAATTGAATGTTGCAGTGTATTAGATCACTTGCAAATTTAGTCATAACTGGACAAAGGAAGTATGTGCCGACACCAGCAATTCTGATAACGGAGAAACCCCCTGATTGCAGTGTGTCCAAAAATTAGTATAAATCAAACAACTAGGTACCACCTTTTAGCCTATTTTCTAGGTGGCAAATGATGTCATCACGAAAACCCTTTGTGTAACATATAGGAAAATTATAGTGGATATCTAAGCAGATTGTGTTATATCCACTTCCCTGAAGCTTTACACATCACAACTGAATGTGACAAGTGGATATGTAAACTATAAAATGTACAGATTCTATGTTTCACGTACACTCTTCCATGCCAATTTACACTTAATCCGGATTATAATGATCAGTTTTGTTGTCTTTTATCTCAAACGAGTCTAATAAAAATATTTACAACTTTTCGGTCATAACTCTTTAACTATGCTTGTGTACCAGTCCCAAGCAAAAGGAGCAGATGCAGTACTGTGTGGACCATCCAGAACAGATCAGCAAGCTTGTGAAGGTGAAAGCCCAGGTTTCAGAAGTTAAGGGCGTGGTGATGACTATCATTCATCTTTGACAATCACTTTCCCTTCTGTGATGGCTCTTCGGGCGCTGAGTTCCTCAACAGGGTATCTATATGAGTAATTTTCTCAATTACGGTTTTCTATCCTTGATAAGATCCCATAGATACTTATTGTAAGCTCAGCGAAATCAACCAAAAGTTCTTCATTCTGAATCTTCATGTTTAGGGTTTCAATCAACTCATTGTTAGTTGGGTCGTAATGAAAAACTGAGCACTTTGCAGGCAGCGGAGGGGTAGGTTAATGAAAGAAAGAGCGATAAAAGCTAACTTTGAGCTTCACGTTGCACTTAGGAATACAACGACTTAGAAAAAACAGATTAAGCTAAGCAATTGGCCAGAGAAACTGATTTACATGGTTGTTGGTGCTGAAAAGTTGAAGGAAGCTGAAAATCAGGTTAGGTAAAAACGAAAGTTCTTTAACCAAATGAAAAGGGCCTGAGATAGGTGATCTATAGGCCATAGAGGGGACAAGAGGGATTAAGTTTGGATGGTATTTGTTGAAGGTAGAGCCGTAGAGGGGACTTTTTGGAGGTAATGACTGGGTGGAGGGGCGACATTGAGGGTTTTGTTTCTACCAGAGAGCTTTACAGGATAAATAATGAGCTTAGGACAACATGCAAAGGCAGGAATAAGTAGCAGTTATCTGGGTCAAGCTAGAAAAGCTTCAATGAAGTCGTTTATGGTGACTGGTGAGATGTGGTTTGAAAGGGTAGTATCTTGGATGTTTGTTGGGATAAGTGAGGTTCGAACAGATTTCGCTTTGAGGGCAGAGCACTGAGGACAGACCTTAGAGGTGGTGGTAATCGCCTGTGGAGAATGGAGTCAAATAATTTAAAGAAAATTGTCACACATGATAGTGCACATACTAAACGCTAACCTTAAGGCTTTTGATTTATATGAAAGTTTATGGTTTTCAACATTTTTATAGTTACTTCCTTCAAATGATGGTAATACGACGTAAGACGAGTCCATTGCGTGAACAAAAATAGTACGATTCCCTAACTAAACCGTAATTTTTATTTTTCCTCCTTGCGTGCACCATATTTAAAACAATAAAAACCTAAGGAAGGGTTTAAAATGTATTTTTTCTATTATAGAAGTGGACCACTAAAAACAAAGGGTGATGGCTAAATTGGATGGAGTGAGTATTAACATATCTGAAATGGTATGGCTTATGTTCTGCACTACTAGCAGTGCTCAAAATTGTTTTACTTTCAGGTAAAGGATATCTTGATCAAGGAGTCGAATGTTCAGCCAGTCAATAGTCCAGTTACTGTTTGTGGTGATATTCATGGCCAATTCCATGATCTGATGAATCTCTTTCAGAAACGTCTGAATAGAAGTGTTAACTAAAAATAATTACATACAGCCGGAAAGTGTGAACACTAACAAAAAAAATAAAAAATGACATAAATGAAATATTAAGTAATATATAAAAACAATGTATCGACAATTTTAATTTAAAACACTTAACCTCTTCGCCACCTTTTGAAATTTTCGGCTTCTTTAATTTTGATGCAATTTTTTAAAAAATAAATGTAAACAGAACTATTATTTGTAGTTTGTAATTGTCCCTCTATCTGTTAAATACAATAATAACATCCTATGATTGCTCCTTAATGCCTATTTATTTGTTGGTTCAGGGGCAGAAGAAAGATTTCAACCCAAGAATGACTATGCTACTCTATGAACAATTACTTCAAGTTATTTACAGCCCCAAAGAATGTCTGCAATCGAAAGTATATCTCAATGTCATTAATGGCTTTATTAGCAGAGATGATATAGCACTTAATGTTAATGAAAGTAACCCGGAAGGCACCCGGCGCGTAAGGTAAAGTCAAATGATGCTAATATAATAATGTCACTTTGGTTTATTTCAGTTTTCAAAACCTTACTGATTTCAATCAAGACAAAGCCTCAACTTCTTCCTCTATATCATCAGGCGATTTTACGTTATAAGACCCCTTCCAAGACTAGATAGCGAAAATGGTGAAAATGCTAATACAGGTACTATTGAAAGCCCTGAAATACAGGTTATGGAGCGTCCAACGTCAGAACAATATAGAATATCATCATCATCTATTTTTGCTAGAAATGAATCACATAATACATGATGGGGCATGGCTTCAAATGAGTCTTTATTTAGCATTAATATGGGAAGCATGAGTTTTTGCAACCAAGGTAGTATGGTTTGGAGATCGAGAGATCTAGACCTAGGATATTCTATAGAGCCGTCTCCATCTCGTGAGAAAAAAATCCAAGATGGAATACCAATAAGGTAAAAACGATTCCTGAATTGGATAAAACAGGCAAAACCAGTGACTCGGATGAATCACACAAGAAATTTGACCCGAATGAAGCTCCTAACACCTATAAGTTTGGCGAGGAGGATAAGATGCACATTTTGAGTGAGTTAAGTGTCAATCCTGAAACAAGCAGTGGACCCGTGAATCCAAGTTTACATGACAGTCAAGAAGATCAAGTAAATGCATCAGTTTTCGAAGAGCTCAATACTCATTTTGCTGCAACAGAAAGTGGCGATAGTAGTTCTTTTGCATTTCCAGTTTTAATTGTAGGGACTTCATCTAGGACAAATGGTTTTGCAAAGGCCAGAAAGGACTTGATATTTAAGGAAATCTTATAATTTTCTGCTATTTTCTCATAATATAAATCCCAATGGCCAATTCAATTGCATTATCAAACATCCCCTTTTGTTATTTTTTTAATTTTAATTTTTTGCTATTCTTGGTTGATTGTCATGGTTTGTGCTATTGTGCTGAGACAGAATGGATCGGTTAACTATTTGGAAGTCGAAAAGGTGTTCTTGCGCAAGGCTAGATATGGGGGTTTAGCTTGCTCTTATTACATTCAACTAAAATTTTCCGGATTTTGGTGATGGGGCAATCAATGTGCGCCTCACAATGGGTCACGTACATGCGCTTTGTTTATACCTCTTTGGCTACTGCAATTAATTTACAAAATGAAGAGGTTTAGTAGGAACAATTTAAATGACAATTTGGTGTACATTTTTCGATTAGGCCATAGTGTCAAGATGATGTTATGAATCCTGGACGTAGGCCCAAGGTCTGTTCCAATGAAATTCTAAGTTTTTAATAGTGGTTGCTTATGTTTCATGCAGATTTTGTTAATCTGTTTCCATGCATCCAAGTCGATATGAATCTCCAATGGTGGATAAGACGGTCTCTATAGAGCACATAAATAACGGGCATGAAAATTCGAGTATTGATTTGCAAGCAGATGGTATTGAAGAGAAACACATATCGGTTAATGAGGAGCACAAAGCAGATGGAGTTGAAAAAGGTCACCAATCGCATGACGTGGCGAGTGAGACTGACAACTACATGGATGCTCTTGCTACCATGGAATCGGAAGTTGAAACAGATGTCGAACTTAGAGCTAACTCTAATCCAAGCATAAAACATGAAAACCTTTCTGATACACATATTGAACAGCTTCAATCACAGTTTTCAGATTCCCTATATGCATCAGAGGATGAGAGAAGCTTAATGAAGAATAAAATAACAAGTTTTTCGTATTCTGATACAAGCAGTTCAGTTGGCAACATGTCACCCGGTGGTGTCAATTCTCCTCATGCCTCTTTAACAACTTTTACCGGATGGTTTGTTTTTACCAAAACCCGTATTCTCACACGGTTAACTATATGTAGCTATGTCAAGAGTCAAGAACAAGCGAGTATTGAATGTTCTATGTTTAGATAAAGACGTCAACTATTGCAACTCAACTACAAATGTCGTTTATAAAGAAGTCTTATGTCGGATTGGAATAGCCATTATTGTTTTGTACATACACCATATTCATTGTTTTGTATAAAACAAACAAGTTAATTAAATTTTTTTTTTTTTTTTAATTATGCTTTGCCCTTATCAATATTTATTTTCCTCCTTATAGTTGTAAATTGTTTAATTTAGCTTTTAATTACTTTTTAGTATATATTTGTTCTATTAAAACTTAAAAATACAAACCACAAGTTAATTGTCTACAAAGATGCTTTCTTTAGAATTTAAGATAATTGTTATATCACTTTAATACATTTTCTTTATCTACAACTTTACAAATATGCATATAATTCATAATGTTCTAAAAATTATATATGATGTCTTATTAACCATCCATTAAAACCATACAATTATTTATAATCATTTATTTAAAAAAAAAAAAAAAAAAAAAAAAAAACAATGTCTTATAATATTGTTTGACAATTTTTAAAAATGTATACAAGTTATTTAAAAACAACAAACAAATGATATTATTTTAAAAATGTATATACGCATATTTACGCTAACAAAAACAACAAACAAATAATTATAAGTCATGTCCGCCCATTGGGCGGGTTTCGAAAACTAGTATATATATATATATATATATATATATATATATATATATATATATATATATATATATATATATATATATATATCTATACTCCTTTATAAAGCATGCATATCCCCCTCCTAACTCCAAACCTAGATTTTAAGATTCAGCCACCCAACCCAATATCCGAACCTAAATTTACACACACTTACCCAAAATCCGAACCTAAAAATTTCCAAACCAATAAAACAATGTACACATACCATACAAACAAGTACCCACACAACACATACAACCCCAATTCATTTATTTTCACACCTTACCCTCTCCTAAAAAACACACACATTTTTTCACCTAAAAAACTCTCTCATTTCTAAACACTCTCATCCACCAACACAACGCACCGAATCCCACCACCACCGAAGTCCTGCCACTGCCGAAATCCAATCTCCACCGAATTATCCCTCCACCGCCGTCACCCTCCACCGGACATCACCACCAAGGAAACCTTACAAACACATAACCATCGCGGCGAGGCACCAAAACCCACGACCACCGTTTTGAGGTATTTTATTTTAGGTTTCTAATAGATCTACAAACATTTGTCAAGTTTTTAAGGCGCTTTTTTTTTAGATCTATATAAAAAAACTTATAGATCTATAAATACATACATATCACAACAAGTAACACCCATTTTTGAAAACGTTATCTCATTCCAGATGAGACAAACAAAAAGGCGAAAAAAAATAAATAACTAGCACTTCCTCCTATGTCTAGCGTTAGTGGGATTATCATGAAAGTGAGAATAATTTTCTATAGAATGACCTACCATTTAAAATAATCATACTTCAAATTTCATTATGAAAAATTGATACCATCGATAGAGGAAAAAATGATCTATATGATTAACATTTTTCTTGTAGATCTATAGTTTTTTATATAGGTCTATAAATATTAACATTTTTGTTGTTGTTTTGTTGCAGCCGCCTCTTGTCACCGGAAACACTGCCACCGACGACGAAATAAACTGCCGCCACCGGAAAAAGTAGCTAGCGCCGGAACAGTATGTTTTGAGGTTTTTTTGTGTTTTTCTCTGTGAGATCTATACATATTAAGAAAGATTTGAAACATTTTTTTAAAGATATGTAGATATTTTTCTTAGATCTAAGTTTTCTCAAGATTTTTGTCATTCTTTTTATTGCAGCCAACGCCAGCCGTCGGAAACCTCTGCTGCCGCCACCTGATCTCCTATTGTCCCTGGAAATGTAAAGTTTTTTTTTGAAGATTGATGGTAATATTGGTGTTTGTTATAAGGCTCAATTAAAAGTTTGTTATAATATTTGTATAAATTTTGTTTTAGTATATGGTGTAAATTTTGATTTAAATTTTATAGTGTAAATTTGTTATAAAATTTATTTTTGTTTAAATCTAAATTTTGTTATAAAGTTTGTAGTGTAAGTTTAGTCATACAATTTATTTTGGAAATTGTGTTATATGTTTGTAGTGTAAATTTGTCATAAAGTTTGTTTTGTAAATTTGCCTTTGATCCAAAGGTCCAATATCATATTTTTTATGTTTGGAGCATAGATATAATTTGAAAATGATCTTCATGGAGTTTATGTTTCTGCTCATTTTTTGATTTTAAACACAATTTTTTAATTTCAAACATAAAAAAGTACGTACAAAATAGTAAAAAGGAAAAAAAAAAAGACTATTTGTTTCGAGAATTCAAAAAGATGAAAAAATTTCAAATGAAAAGTTGTTCTGAAAAGTTAAAAGCTTGGTTGAAACAATACAAAAGAATCTTGAAAAAAACAAAGAATATGTAAAAGCAAAAAGGACATGTCAATACAAAGATAGGACATTCTGGGTAAAAGAAAGGGTACTGTAATCAAAGTCAAAACCTCGGTAAAAGCGAAACTCAATAATTCAAAAAGGTTTACTTACGTTGGATACTCGCGCACAGCGGCGGCGATAAGTATACTAAAAGAACACTTGGTCCTACAGAAAAGGACACTGGGATACGCAAAAAAGTACAATTTGTGTGGATCCTTGTGTCCTTTTCTGTAGGACCCGGTGTCCTTTTAATGTGTTTAACTTGTGCCCTTAGGCCACAAGTTAAAAAATCCTTTTTATAAACATGTGAGCAGGTTTTGAGGTATAGGCAAAAAGTTTTCCTTGTCATTGATTTAACTTTTTATAAATAAATAAAAATACTTGGTAATAAAATGTTCTTTCAGATGGAAATTTAGTAAAAAGAAAAGGGCATAGCCATGTGAATACGGAAATGAAAGCTTTCTTCGTCTAATAATACTTTCAAAACGCATCCACACAATGACATAAAATGTTTATTTTTGAATCTATATAAAATTTTTGAATCTATATAAAAGAGAGAACTTAAAAGTAAGTGAATACCACAAGTAAAAGGACATGTCATTGTGTGGGTATTTTTTTTGTTAATGTTTTATGGTGCTAGCATTTCTCATACAAAATAGATATATATTTTGAGATATCCTATAATAGCATAGTGAACAATTGAGACATCATAAAATAGCATTGTGATTTGTGAACACTTAATTTAGGACCGATGGAGTAATATAGAAGTGCTAGGAAACATATTTCACGAAAGCAAGAGATAATCGGAAAGCTAAGAAACGCCACTATCTCTATAAATTCTTATTTTAAACACATAAAGAATTTTTTGTCCATAATATTAGAGCAAAGACATACAAAAACTAAAGCAACCACACACACATAATGACGTAAAAGAACACACATATCCATACAATCAAATATTGTCTAAAACTCTACAACATCGGCGTCATGCCACGTACCGTGGCATATAAAAACACATTCAAAATGACGCAATGGAATCAAGTCGAAGACTATAAACGATCACCATAATGGTTTATCTTGAAAACAAAAGCACACGCACAAAAAATGTTGTTACAACTGGAGTTTGACGCAAACTATAAACCGCTGTCGTTAGGCGCGGGTACTCGGCTAGTATATATATATATGAATCTAGATCAAATAAGATCATACTTAAAGTTGTTAAAATGAGATCGAACTAAAATTTGACAAGATGTACTCTCCTTACAATAAAAATAATTTTTTTATTTACTACAACTAAAATTGTTAAAGTTTCGATAGATTTCTTTTTAAAATTTACGAAACCTAGGTGATACACTTTGATTAGAAGTTTAATGTGTATCAGGTTTTGGAATATTTATTAGTGTAATGTGTATCAGGTGTATCACTAATCCAAACTCATGTATCATTTGGTTATTAGTTGCTAAAATGTTAATTTGTATTAAAATATTATTTTTTTGTGTATGATTGCTAAAATTGTTATTTATACATGTTTTAGTGGTTTTTTAGATTTGATCTTATTTTTACAACTTTAAGCTTGATCTCACATTAACCCTCCCCATATATATATATATATATATATATATATATATATATATATATATATATATATATATATATATATATATATATATATATATATATATATATATATATATATATATATATATATATATATATATATATATATATCAATTTATATACAAAATAAATTGAAAACATCGGGTAAACTAATAATATAATTTTTATAGTCTTAAATTGAGTATAAAAATATATTATGTTTATTTTTGGAAGTGTCGGATCAAATATTCAAAATAAATGATTACGCGATAGCGTTTATTTAATAGGAAAATAAACGTTTAATGAAATATGCAAACCCATGCAAAAACTAATATGATGAAGACGTTACTAATGATATGTAGACTAAATCTAGTCTATATGAAATGTCCACAATGATTTTTCATGAATTCGCAGCTAAACCCTTACGGTTACGCGAATTTGATACTCGTAAACCTAGTTTGAAATGCGTTCTTAGAATATCAAATCGACTTCAAAAATGATGAATAGTAAAATGATGAATAGTAACCGATAAATAGTAAATTCCCGAGATGAATAGTAAAATTTCCAAAATTTGTAAAATGACCTGAAAGTACGAGTTGTCACATTCGCCCACCCAAAAAGGAATTCAGTCCCTGAATTCAGTTCGTGTTGATCTCTCAGGTTTAGGGTTTGTGATGAATAATGAGGAGAGAAGACATGAGGAAGTGTCGTTACGGTTATCGATGATTAAGAGTGTATAAACATCACGATGGAGAAAATATTGAAAGAATCTCCTATGAGTATCACCTTGACTTTTAGGAATATGTGAAAATTTTGTTTGCACTAAGATTTATAAATAACTGCTCCCAACATAACATGATCCCTCCAGAATTAGACATAGTTAGCTAGGCTATGTATAATTAAGGAACGATAATGTGACATTCGGTTTAGTTGTTATAACTCTCAATGTTTACAGAGGTTTAAACCATGTCGTTAAAATAGCAATTAAAGTAAAAGGAAATAAATTTTTTGTAAGTGATAACAAATCAGAAAGAAAATTAAGTACGATAGATGAGAATATTTTACAACGAGTGGTTTATCAAAAAGTAATACATCTTAAATAATAAATATCCGAATACGATGGAAGACATAAACTTAGTACGACATAGTACATAAGGAAAATAAAACTGTTAATTTCTAAACTTCTTCAGTCTTCCGCGTTGTTGATATCTTGATGAGCTTCTCCTCCTTCTAACATATATGCTTTCCCATGAGCACCTTCAACTTGTTGACCTTGGTTTTGGGGACATTGGTTCCGATAGTGTCCTTGCTCCCCACATCCGAAACATGTAATTATAGCTTTACCTCTACAATATCTGGCGAGGTGTCCCAGTTTTTGACAGCTGTGGCACTTGGCAGGGCAAGGACCTGAGTGATGAAACTTACAACGATTACATAATGGGCATGTTCCAAGATAACCTTTGCCTCCTATTGGTGTAGCAACATAAACCATTGCAACTTCTTGTCTTCTATTCTGTTGTTGATGATGGTTAGTGTTACGGTTTTGGTTGTTGTTATTATAACCTTCTTGGTCGTTTTCCCAATTCCTTCTGTTGTTGTTAGTTTGGTTGTTATTGTTGTTGTTGTGATTATTGTTGATAATGTTTTCCCTCTTCACAACTTGAGCCATGAGTATTTGAGTTATCCGGGTAGATTCTTCAATTGTTTGTGGATCGAAATCCTTGGATACTTTGTGGAAGTCCTCCAATGAAATTTTCCAGTAGTTTCTCATTGTCCAAAACCATAGATGGACAAAGAGCAGCCAGCTCTTGAAACCTTCTGATGTAAGCAAGTCTAGCAGTTTCAGCAGCAGCCGCGGCCTCGACAGCAGCAGCTACCGTTGCTCGTTCTTTCCTTAGTGCCTCGGCTATACTATCCTCTACATACTTTTGGATAGCAGCTGGTGTCATATCTGGTGCAGCTTTCTTTGGCGCCATAACTCTTCAAAATAAGAGAAAGGGTAAGACGTAGCAAAGTCCTATGTTAATAATAAGCGCTCTAAAGAGATGTGATATGAGGTAATAAGTTTGAGGTTATTTTTTCAAAATGAGTGACGGTTTAGTGACTTAATGTGTGAATAGCGTGTAACTCGACATGTTAGTGGTGAAACAAAGGTGTGAGAGTGACTTCACCCTACTTGAAGGTTTCGTCTCGGCATATGATGTTATCGGTAATGAGTCAACTGACTTTAAAATTGTGATAGGGAATGACAAGGCATTCTCCATGTTGGAGTATGAAGAAGTGATAATGGAATGGGTATCTGAGGGCATCTATGTGACAATCGGTTTGAAATGGAAGTAAATAACTCGCATAAAATGTGTATGAATCCGCATGTAAAGTGAATATGCACTTATGATGAAATGATGAGATGCTATGATGATGTAGTTATAGTCTAGGGTCAATGATGCAACCTAGTTCTCTATAACCGAAGCTCTTATGCCAATCTGTCACACCCCCAAATTACCTGTTTTGTAGTGGAATGGAATACCTGGGGGATGACTGTCATAGCATCACAGTTACAGTTATATTGAACGACCTAAAGTGTCGTTTGAAAAATACATCGTTTGATTGAGTAAAATAATCAGAGTTTACAAAGTATAGGTCCCAAAAGATTTCCAAAGTACCAAAATGAATTTGTTACATTCAAACAATAATTAAGTGCATAAAATGTATGTGAGACGCGTCAACTCAGCAACTCCATCAAGCCATGATGATATGCTAATACCTGAGATAAAACATGCTTAAAATGGTCAACATAAAGGTTGAGTGAAATCCATAGGTTTAATTAAATCGTTTGAACACAGTATTCGTAGTGTGAGTTTCGTTGTTTCACACTCATCGTTGAAAACAAAACAACATTTATTTCACTAAGTTCATGACAACCAAAGCGTAAACCTCGTACCAATAGAAATTGGTAAAATCATTTCATCGCAGCCCTAATAGGTAAACTTGCCAATTTACCTTATTGATTCAAATATAGTGCGTTCGATTTCCCCTAGCTGGGTCAATAAGAACGGGAGTGTTAATTCCAATAGGCCTATTCACAATATTCGCGCTCACTCGCAAGTGACTAATGGTGCATGATGTAGGGACGTCAAACATGGCAATTGATTACTTAGTGACAATAAAACATTTGGATATAGCATACAGTTCAAAGCATTTGTGTTCGATTAAAAATATAGCATGTATCTCCCCCCAAGAGTTTGTAAAATAATTAAGTAATATAAAATGGGGCTATGAACTCACCTAATGCAATGTTTATGATGACAAGAGTGGATACACTGAAATGAGGTGCAATCTCTAACTGCAACCTATGATGAATGATATGTTTAATATAAGTCATGAAAAAAAAATGTCGTACATGCAAATTCACATGATATCCATGCCACTTGTACATTTTTGAAAATGAAGTTTATCGTAGAAATATATGTTTATGACATCTCGTCATGTTATAAAATACTTTACAAGTATTTACGTTGAAACAACATCCTGCGATAGTCGTTTAGTGATTTATCAAGAAATTATAGCTTTTCGTCGCAAAACAATATAATTTGACAATTCATGAAAGTGACAAAATGGCCTCGAAAAGCTAGTCGTAAAATAGTGAATATCGAATGTTAGAAAACAAACTCAACGGTTTTGGAAAGCTTGTAGCATTATCTCAAAGTCTTAGCTTTTAAATTTTTATCATAGAGGTCTCGATCATGGAGAAAAACATAGGTGAAGTAGGGTACTTGTACCAAAAATGTTGTTTAAGGGTAATTTTCGGCAAAGTTTGAGTGACCGTATTTTATTCGTTACAACTCCGTTTGACGAACGGTTGAACATTTTGGAAAATAGGCTAGGTGAACTTACTTTTACTAGAAGACATCGCTTTCTCAAAATTATTCTATCGATGTTAAAAACGACTCTCAACATGGTCACTCGCGACAATAATTTTTGTCTAATAGGAAAATATATGTGTTTTATACTTGTATAAAAAGTTACGATAACCTTGTTTAAAATGTTAATAACTTAGTTGTTATAAGTCCGTTTTCTACGTTTTATATGTCCTTAGCTTCGTGTTAAAGTATACTAATATATTTTTTGATAAATTGACTCATTTAGATAACGCTTAAGACTTATTTTTGACCCTTAAAAATCTGGACAGCATGCTGTTTTTCCGGAAAAATATAGTTTTCGTCGTTAAACTTGAAAATATCATAACTTCTTCGTTATAACTCCGTTTCAACCCGTTCAAGCGACCACGTTTTCGTTTTAAAGTATATTTTCTGAATATCTAGCCCAAAATATTTTGTAAACTGTCGAAATTTCCAGACTTAGCAAAAATGATCAGACCTTATTTTATAGTTGTCGAAATTGATTTTTTTCGCGTAATACTTATTCTAACCACTTCAAATCAACACCAAAGCTATTCTAAACCTACCATACACCTTCTTAGGGTGTCATGGGTTCCTAAACATCATCAAAAATGACATGTTTCAAGGGATTAATTATAGGATGGTATATACTAATTATAAGTACTAAAAACATTAAAAGTGGTATAGATACTCATATAACTTGCATGTTTTCTTCAAGCATGATAAAAATAACCAAAGAATGAATATGGAAGAATAAAAATGATCATGAAATGCTTACTAGTGTAGTGATGAGGTTTTTAGAACAAGGTTTTTCCTAAATACCCTAGGTTTTTATTTCAAAACCTTAATTAAGAGTATACTAGAGTGTATAAAATAGTTTGATCCTTGAAAATTTTGGCTTCCTTGTTGCTCTTCTTCCTTGGCCGGTTTATACAAGAGAAAATGGGGAGAGTGATATATTTTTTTTTCACCAAAAGATATGTGCTAGTATGTGTTAACATAGTATATAATTAAAATTAAAACAAGTGTAGGTCTAGTTGAATATGTGTATTGGCTAGGTAAGATATTTTTACATCAAATGTGTTGAGTCATGTATTTTGGTCGACAAGGAGGCAAAAGAAAATGAGGTGATGTATTTTGTTGAGTAAGTGTAGAAATGTGTAAGATTAGTTAGTAAGTTGTAAGTTAAAATAGGTGTTTGGAGTAGCGTTAGCTAAAAATAAATTTTAACGGAACAAAATAAAATATTTCGATGTCATAAAAATTATAAAAATACATTTCTTACACAAATTGAGTGAAATAATAATTATCGAGTAGTATTTATGAAAAACGTCGTAAATATATATATATATATATATATATATATATATATATATATATATATATATATATATATATATATCAATTTATATACAAAATAAATTGAAAACATCGGGTAAACTAATAATATAATTTTTATAGTCTTAAATTGAGTATAAAAATATATTAGGATTATTTTTGGAAGCGTCGGATCAAATATTCAAAATAAATGATTACGCGATAGCGTTTATTTAATAGGAAAATAAACGTTTAATGAAATATGCAAACCCATGCATTAACTAATATGATGATGACGTTACTAATGATATGTAGACTAAATCTAGTCTATATGAAATGTCCTCAATGATTTTTCATGAATTCGCAGCTAAACCCTTACGGTTACGCGAATTTAATAATAGTAAACCTAGTTTACGAAAAATGATGAATAGTGAATCATGAATAGTGATTTTTCTACGGGAATGAATAGTGTTTTGTGAATAGTAAAATTTTGAAATGCGTTCTCAGAATATCAAATCGACTTCAAAAACGATGAATAGTAAAATGATGAATAGTAACCGATTAATAGTAAATTCCCGAGATGAATAGTAAAATTTCCAAAATTTGTAAAATGACCTGAAATTACGAGTTGTCACAAACTAGGTGAAGGTCTCCCAAGATTTCGGTATTCTAAAGATCACCTATGCTCAGCATGTGAACAAGGGAAAAGCACTCGTGCTCATTTTCCTTCAACGGCGGAACACAGCTCACAGCATGTGCTTCATCTTCTTCACATGGATTTGTGTGGCCCGATGCGCGTGCAGACGATTAATGGCAAATGCTACATCTTGGTAATTGTAGATGACACTCAAGATGGACTTGGGTTTATTTTCTTCGAAGTAAAGATCAACCTAAACAGATGATCATCACCTTTCTCACGAAAATTCAAGTTCAGCTCCGGAACACAGTCAGACAAATCAGAACAGAAAAAGGAACTGAATTTGTGAATCAAACTCTTCATGCATTTTATGAGAAAGTGGGAATTGAGCATCAAACATCAATTGCACGTACACCAGAACAAAACGGAGTTGTTGAAAGACAAAACCGCACGTTAGTGGAAGCTACAAGAACGATGTTAATCAATGCTAAACTTCCGTGTCAACTGCATGCTACACTCAGAATCGCTCAATGATTACCAAGCGCCACAACAAAGCACCTTATGAGCTTATTCACAACCATAAACCGAATCTCAAACACTTTCATGTATTTGGATCCCTTTGTTATCCGAATAATGATCGTGATGACTTTGGTAAGCTCAAAGCCAAAGCTGACATTGGAGTCTTTGTAGGATATTGTGAAAATTCTAAGGGTTTTCGGATCTGGAATCGTCGTACAAAGCAGGTTATGGAAACGATTCATGCAAATTTTGATGAGCTTACTGAGATGGCTTCTGAGCATAACAGCTTGGAACCCGGTCATAATCATTTAAACTTCCCTCAAACCCCATCATCAGCTGAACCTAGTTTACAACTAACTCGACGTCAAATGGAACAGCTATTTGCTCCTCTGTTTAATGATGATATTGATGAACGTGCACCAGGTGTATCCAATATTTCCGCTGCTCAACCTGATCATAATCCAATACCTGATACACCTGCTACAACAACTACTGTTGAGGAAGCACCACCAGTTAATTCTACAACAACAGTTGAACAAACCGCATCCAACTACGCTGAACCAGCTGATGATCTTCTGAACAATGACGTACCACCACCTGTAGATTATGATCCAAATGCGTTCTTCAACCCGTTTGCAAATGCTTCTGCTACTTCTGATCTTGCGGAATCATCTACAAGTCATTTGAATCCTCCTAATCTGCAGAATGTATATCAACATCAACCCTCCACACATCGTTGGACAAAAGACCATCCTCTTGTGAACATAATTGGCAACCCTAATCAACCAGTCGTAACTAGGCAACGCCTTCAGACTGACGGTGAACACTGCATTTATGCACTTACCGTTTGCCAATCTGAACCCAAAAACATTAAAGAAGCAATGACTTATGACAACTGGATAGAATCCATGCAAGAAGAACTTATCAGTTTAAACATCTTGAAGTATGGGAATTGGTTCAAAAACCAACAAGGGTCTATGTTATTGGTCTGAAATGGATTTGGAAAAACAAGTTAGATGCTGACGGTACGGTTATCAGAAATAAGTCATGTCTGGTGGCTAAGGGTTATAGACAGGAAGAGGGCATTGACTTTGAAGAATCATTCGCTCCGGTTGCTCGTCTTGAGGTTGTTGGGATATTTTTGGCATTCGCGGCTCACATGAACATCACGGTCTTTCAGATGGATGTCAAAACTGCTTTTCTGAATGGGAAACTGAAAGAAATGGTCTATGTCAGCCAACCAGAAGAATTCGTTGATCCAGAGTTCCCGAACCACGTTTACAAACTAAACAAGGCTCTTTACGGTCTCAAACAAGCCCCTCGGGTGTGGTATGATAAGTTATCATCCTTTCTTATCGCCAATAATTTCACTAAAGGCTCGGTCGACCCAACACTTTTCATACAATATCACGGGGAACGCATTTTAATCGTTCAAATTTATGTGGATGACATCATTTTTGGGTCAACACATCTAAAATACTCAAACGCTTTTTCAAAACTTATGAAAAAAAATTGAAATGTCCATGATGGGTGAACTTACATTTTTTTCTTGGATTGCAAGTTCATCAATCACCCCGTGGTATTTTCTTGAGTCAGTCCAAATATGCCCTTGAAATTTTAAACAAACATGGAATGACAAGTTGTGATACCTATGCCACTCCAATGGCACACACTAAGAAACTGGATACGGATTTACATGGGAAATTGGTTGACCCTACCAAATACCAAAGTATTATTAGGTCTCTCATGTATCTAACAGCCAGTAGACCTGACATTGTATTTGCTGTATATCTTTGCTCCCTTTATCATTCAAGACCAAGTGAAACTCACCTCTCTAAGGCTAAAAGAATCCTCTGATACATCAAGGGAACCATTAACTTGGGAATCTGGTATCTGAAGGATTCTGTTTTTGAACTAATAGCTTTTTCAAACGCTGATCATGCAGGATGCTTAGATTCACGGAAAAGTACTTCAGGAGCTCTATAATTTCTTGGTGATAAACTGGTGTCATGGCAATCGAAGAAGCAGGATTGCACATCGCTGTCCTTAACAGAAGCAGAATATGTAGCCATGTCGGCGTGTTGTGCTCAAGTCATTTGGAGGAGAACACAACTCAAAGACTATGGTTACATATTTGACAAAATCCCGATGTACTGCGACAATCGAAGTGCTATTGCGATCTCGTGCAACTCTGTTCAACATTCAAAATCAAAACACATCGATCTTTGATATCATTTCATCAAGGAGCACGTGGAAAAGGGTACCGTTGAATTATACTTTGTGGGTACTGATCCGTCCCAAACGGTCAGGTTTATTACACAAGTCAACCACTTGTGAATTGTCAACCGTAATAAAAGCCAAACAGTCTGAAACCAAAGCAATTAAGTCCAGGAGAGTTTAGTGTTTCCCCAGGTCTTTAAGTCCCAACGAGCTGTGCGATTGAATAGCTAAACGTGTAGTGATCGGGTGATATTGAACAGGAAAGGGGTTAATGATGATACTAGATGACAAAGGAAAAATGAAAGAAAACTAAAAAGCTAAATTATATTAAATAAACGCTATCACTATTTTTAAAATTGGATTTTCTTGATTTTTCTTTTATAAATTTGAATTAAAAACTAATTTTAAACTTTAAAACTAAATTAAAATACTAAAAATTATGAAATTAAAGAGGGAAATTGTGAAACTATTTTTCAAAAATCTAAAATAACTAAACAAACTTTTGAAAATTGAATTTGTATTTTTCTGATTTATATTCTAATTTCTATGATTTCAAAACTATTTAAAACTAATTAAATTGCTAAAAATTACTATTTAAACTAGGAAAATTATGGAAAAATATTTTTTTGGCTTTTTATATTTATCTTAATCTATGAAAATTGAGAACTTATTTTTTTGAAGATTTTCTGATTTATTTGTATTAAAAGCTATTTAAAAAGTCTTAAAAACTGATTTAAAATAAGAAAAATAGCAAACAGTAATGGAAAAATCTAAAAAATTCAGGAAAAGTCTAAAATAATATTCTAAATCTATGAAAAATATAGAAACTATGGCTTATGTGTGAGAATATGAAGCTGAAGTGCAAACTGTTTGAGAATAAGCACTTAAAATAAGCTAATAAGCACTAGAAAGCACAAAATGAACACATAAGCTAGATTAAGCTATGACTACCTTAAAGAAACTAATTCCAACTACTCCTAATCTCTAATGTGCTGAGTGGAAAGAATTTACCTATTGAACTTATGACTGAAATCAGTTTCTAACTATCTACTTCTAACTTAAGCACAAGCTAATTTAATAAGCTAAAGTGAAAACCACAATTGGAGAACTTAATATTACCAACCAAACAACAAGTGGACCAAGTTTGAGCCTGAGACGAGCTCACATGAGCTTTTGACAAGCTCTGCAAGTTGCTAAGAAATGACTCAGCTTAAGCTGAGTTTGACACATGGGAGATTAAGCTGTTTTGAGCAGCTGATTAAAGGCTTCAAGAGGTTCGCAGAAATTTTACAAAAATCAGATTTATACACTTGACCAACTGAATTTGTTAAATCCAAAATATCACTTGAATTGAATCAGAAACGAATCCATGAAAATTCCACAAACCTTGGTGAAAACTGAGTTTTGCAACTTTTGACTTTTATGACAGTTTTGCAAAGTTTGACCAAAATGAAATTTGAATCCAATTATTGAACTGAGATTAATGTTTCAAGCTAAAACAAAGTTAAATCAAGCTTCTCTAACAATATCTATACCTAAATCAAGCTTTAGAACTTCCAAACTCCAACTGATACGAAAATGAAAACTTATTTAAAAGGATTTTGACTTTTAACGAATTGTAGTGAGAAGCAGTTACTAAAATGATTATATCTAACCTATATGAGATTAATGCAATAAGTTCTAATCAATGACTAACCCTCTAACTCAGATCAAGCTCTTATACCAAACAACTATTTAATGACTGATTCACTGTTTTGCAAAGCCAAACTCAAATCCAAGCTAGACTAATCATTAAACTAGACTCAGATGACTAAATTAAACCTAGATCAGGCTAACTTATCAATACTTTAACACTAAAACTCAACTGCTCTATTATAGCAGAAATGACAGATATGCAGAAAATTATACTAACCTTAATCAGACTAATAACCAATCAAACTAACAATCTAATTAATGAAATAACTAAATGAAGCAACATAGAAACACAGAAGCTAACTATACTACTGATTCAAATTGTAAGATAGAATTTTAATACTAACCAAAGTCCTGCCACTATGGCATGCTCATGAGATCAATGAAACAGTACCAGACCAAGAATAAAAACACAAAACTAAACCCAAATCATCATCAAGATCACCCCATATCCATCTCTGAACCAGATTTGAACACCAGTTGACTTTCGTTGACTTTAGTAACTTTTATACATTAAGAGCATAAAACTTCTTAAGCTCAATTAATTAAACTTGAATAAGCTTAAACAAACTTATTGGAACTATTCAAACAGCTTATAACATAAAAAACGATTAAGAACAATTTTGGCGGGAAAACTAGAACAAGCAGAACAGGGACAAGTAAGGATTGAAAATGGTTAATTAAGACTTAAATAACTTGTAAATGATATTAAACATCAAACCCAGAATTCTTAAACATTAAAACAATACAAACGATTACATTCAAAATCTAAAAAGGGTCTAAAAACAGTGACAATTGTTCTTCAGTCTTCTTTTTCTTTTTATAGTGCTCCACTAGGGTTTCTATGATCTCTCCTTGGCCATTGGATTGGGTGGAATTGATCTTGACCTTAGATTGGAATTTGGCGCCAAAATGATATATGCCAGTTGGGGAGGGTTGAGTGCAAGGAAGGAGAAGCATTAAATGCTCCTTATTGGTTTGTGGAGGTGGAGTGATAAGGTTGGTGTATGTGAGCTGGAGGTGAGGGGTTTGCAGGCAGTTGGTGAAGAAGACAGTGGGTGGAGGGAAAAAGTTTGGCGGGGTTTGACTGGGTGTTTGACCGGGGTGTATTATTAAGGGAAGGGTTCAAGTTGGGGGGTTCACAGGTTGCTTTGGCAGGGGTCAAGGCTCAAGCAAGGGGTTCAAGGGTTTGTTTATTAATAGCAAGGACCAAAGTTGTAAATCAACCAAACTAGAGGGACTGAAACTGTAATTTTCCAAAGCTTATCAAAAGGGCCAAACATGCCAAGTTTCATTAGTACAAGGACCATAAAAGATAATTCTCCATTTTTTAAACTTCGAAGGATTATTTTTGCCAATTTTGAAACTTGAAGGACCAAACTTGTAAATTCTCCAAACTTTTTACCCAAGGATCATTTTTGATAAATTTTGATTTTGAAAGGACTTGTGTTGACTTTTATTTCAAAACAAATGCTCAGGGACTGATTTTGTCAAGATTTGAAAGTTGAGGGACTGAAACTGCCAATTATGCAAACTTAGCTCGCTTTTCATCTGATTTTAAACATTTTGCATCTGAAACATATAAAATACAATTTTGGGATATTTTCAGTATTTTGATGCATTTCTGAGTGTTTTTAAGTGTTTTGGCAGCCCAGATAAGACAAAAATGATGAGTATTTACACACTCATCAATCCCCCACACTAAACTATTGCTAGTCCCTAGCAATCTTTTGAGAAAACTTAATGGATTTGAATCTCTTTACCAAAAGCCATTACTTCTGGAGTAGCCAATTGTTTTAGTTCAAGTAAGAACCTTGGTACAATGATAACCAAATGATTTTGAGCAAATCACCAGCTTTCAACGGATTTGACTTGTCTTTACCAGAAGCCGTTTGCTTCTGGACTAGCCAACTCTTAGATAAAATATATTTGGTGAGTCGATTACCAATTATGGTTTTCCAACTGCCTTTACCACAAGCCATAAACTTGCGAGCTAGCCAACTCTTCACTAATTAAAGATATGGTGAGCTGAACACCATACAATTTTGGGCAAATTGCAAGCCGTCAACGGATTTGAGATATCTTTACCAAGAGCCGTTTGCTGCTGGATTAGCCAATCCTTTTGTTTATTAGACATGGCGGACTGATAACCATAAGCTGAGTAAGTGCAAAACACTTACTCCAAAAAAAAAATAAAAAAAAAAAATGGCCAAAAATGGGGGAATTGGGTGGTATAATTACATGATAAAATTCGTGAGAATTCCCCCCCACACTAGAAATGAATATTGCCCTCAATATTCAAAGTACCGGCAGTTATGCCGAAACATAGAACGTAAAAGGGAAATACTACGGCCATTATTTGAATTTTTTTTTTCTTTTATTTTTTTTATAAAACTTATATACAACAGCGGGGGGGCAACTCCCCCACACTAGGGTGGTACACACGGGTGAAAACCCATGTTTAACTACTGTTTTTGATTACCAAGTCGCTAGCTTGACTCGACCCCGAATTAATTTGTTCATGGGGAAGCAAAGTGGAAGAAACAATCTCCATCGGACTTTCATTCAAGATGTTTGGACAAACATTTGAAGTACGTGAAAGTTCCACACCGACGAGATATACATAGACAGACTCGGCTCACAAATGGTACATGGAAATGCCGGGGTCAAAGATGGTATCTTCACTCCTGAAAGAGAAAAGGGAAAGAGCAACCACACCATCTGTGAAGAATGGAATAAAGATGTGCATGAGAATGCAAGTCCATTCCTCATCAGTAAAAAGCAAATCACCATTTTTGACATTTTTAAGCTTAGTCTTGAAGTTTGTATGGTGATTGTCAACAGAATTTCCGGTAGGGAGGGTTGGAAACGGTTCTTCAATCAACAGATTTTCCAGAAAAAGGATATCCCCCTCCGGATCAAAGTAAGTATTATCAATTCCTGTTGGAATCGACTCATCACTAAGAAAAGCATCGACTTCCTTCCAAAAGTTGTCATCTTCCTCATCCTGAGTGAGAGAAGGAATGGAAGAGTCGGAAATGGGACAAGAAATGAGTGAATGATCATTATATAGGAGATTTTCAATTTCTCCAAGATCGACTTCGACATCAAAGAGATCATCGTCACTTTCTGATGAAAGTGGACTGATGTGAGTGAGTTCATCGGTGAAATCCTCAAGAAGAGGATCAGACTGTAAGAGTGATGCCTCGACATACTCGATATCTCCATAAGAAGCACAATCGTCGCTAAAATCGGAGAAAGTCTCAAAATGATCTAGAGAATACTCAAGAGGGGAAAGAGAATCACACATATGATTAGAAATTCCCTGTGACTCTCTCGGGATTGGGATAAGGTTCTCAACACTAGACTTTATGAATTCGTCCGATTCCTTTTCAGGAACAGTGTCAAGATGCTTGTCCCCCATGTTCAGAGAATGAGTGGGAGTTTCGTGTGTGATAGCAGTTATTTGAGATGGAATCTCAACTGCTGGGATATCAACTGATGAACTTGATGAATCTTTATAGAATTGAAGGATATCAAGTGTATCGTCCTCATCACTGTCATCAAGAATAAAACAGAACTGAGAGCTAGATCTGGCTGCTTTTTCTTTTGCAATTGATTCCATAATAGATTTTTCATATGCATCTTGAGAATTTATTCTAGCATCCTGCTCTTCAGCCAGCAATTCTTCCATGGATTTTTGATGAGTGCTTCTTTGGGCAAAGTATTTAACTAAACCCTTAAGATCATCAATGATTTCCATTATATTTTGCATTTCTGGAAGAAGTGCTTGATTCATTTGGTACTGTGGAAGTAGGTCATGATGCGATGTGTCAAAATTGTCACAAGGAAATGTATTCCCCGTTTGACAATCCGAGCTGACGTGTGGACCTCCACAGTAATCACAACAGTAAAACTGTTGAGGCTGGACTGGGGAATCATATGGATATTGGTTATAACCAAGGTTCTGAGCATCGCCGGAAAAATGTTCATAGACAAACGTGTTTCCGGATTGACACTCAAATCCTTGGTGAGGACCTCCACAAAACTCACACAGATATGTCAGTATCTCATGATGTGGTGGCTGGTAGAATGAATCAGATGTGTCATGGTAAGGATAGGGAGCTTGGTTATAGACAGACCCGTTTCCTGACTCCACCATGCTACAACTGGGGCAATTGCCACCATTATAAGGACCACCACACCATTGACAATCAAGAGGGTGAGGATGAGACATTGAAAGAATCAAATGTTTTCAGAGGGGTAGGGATGAAGAATCAAAGATCTGAGAGGGTAAAGATGGATATTTTTGGATTTTTGGATAAACATTTTGTAAAAATAAGAAAGAAAATCTTTTTGGGTTTTTGATTTTAAGATGTTTTTGGATTTTTGGATATTTATAAGAAAATATAAATATATATAGATGGTATGAACAAGGAGTGAATATTCAAATCACTAATCTGCTAAACGTAAGACTATTAGCACAGCTCCCCGGCAGCGGCGCCAAAATTTGATCCGTCCCAAACGGTCAGGTTTATTACACAAGTCAACCACTTGTGAATGGTCAATCGTAATAAAAGCCAAACAGTCTGAAACCAAAGCAATTAAGTCCATGAGAGTTTAGTGTTTCCCCAGGTCTTTAAGTCCCAACGAGCTGTGCGATTGAATAGCTAAACGTGTAGTGATCGGGTGATATTGAACAGGAAAGGGGTTAATGATGATACTAGATGACAAAGGAAAAATGAAAGAAAATTAAAAAGCTAAATTATATTAAATAAACGCTATCACTATTTTTAAAATTGGATTTTCTTGATTTTTCTTTTATAAATTTGAATTAAAAACTAATTTTAAACTTTAAAACTAAATTAAAATACTAAAAATTATGAAATTAAAGAGGGAAATTGTGAAACTATTTTTCAAAAATCTAAAATAACTAAACAAACTTTTGAAAATTGAATTTGTATTTTTTTGATTTATATTCTAATTTCTATGATTTAAAAACTATTTAAAACTAATCAAATTGCTAAAAATTACTATTTAAACTACGAAAATTATGGAAAAATATTTTTTTGGCTTTTTATATTTATCTTAATCTATGAAAATTGAGAACTTATTTTTTTGAAGATTTTCTGATTTATTTGTATTAAAAGCTATTTAAAAAGTCTTAAAAACTGATTTAAAATAAGAAAAATAGCAAACAGTAATGGAAAAATCTGAAAAATTCAGGAAAAGTCTAAAATAATATTCTAAATCTATGAAAAATATAGAAACTATGGCTTATGTGTGAGAATATGAAGCTGAAGTGCAAACTGTTTGAGAATAAGCACTTAAAATAAGCTAATAAGCACTAGAAAGCACAAAATGAACACATAAGCTAGATTAAGCTATGACTACCTTAAAGAAACTAATTCCAACTACTCCTAACCTCTAATGTGCTGAGTGGAAAGAATTTACCTATTGAACTTATGACTGAAATCAGTTTCTAACTATCTACTTCTAACTTAAGCACAAGCTAATTTAATAAGCTAAAGTGAAAACCACAATTGGAGAACTTAATATTACCAACCAAACAACAAGTGGACCAAGTTTGAGCCTGATATGAGCTCACATGAGCTTTTGACAAGCTCTGCAAGTTGCTGAGAAATGACTCAGCTTAAGCTGAGTTTGACACATGGGAGATTAAGCTGCTTTGAGCAGCTGATTAAAGGCTTCAAGAGGTTCCCAGAAATTTTACAAAAATCAGATTTATACACTTGACCAACTGAATTTGTTAAATCCAAAATATCACTTGAATTGAATCAGAAACGAATCCATGAAAATTCCACAAACCTTGGTGAAAACTGAGTTTTGCAACTTTTGACTTTTATGACAGTTTTGCAAAGTTTGACCAAAATGAAATTTGAATCCAATTATTGAACTGAGATTAATGTTTCAAGCTAAAACAAAGTTAAATCAAGCTTCTCTAACAATATCTATACCTAAATCAAGCTTTAGAACTTCCAAACTCCAACTGATACGAAAATGAAAACTTATTTAAAAGGATTTTGACTTTTAACGAATTGTAGTGAGAAGCAGTTACTAAAATGATTATATCTAACCTATATGAGATTAATGCAATAAGTTCTAATCAATGACTAACCCTCTAACTCAGATCAAGCTCTTATACCAAACAACTATTTAATGACTGATTCACTGTTTTGCAAAGCCAAACTCAAATCCAAGCTAGACTAATCATTAAACTAGACTCAGATGACTAAATTAAACCTAGATCAAGCTAACTTATCAATACTTTAACACTAAAACTCAACTGCTCTATTATAGCAGAAATGACAGACATGCAGAAAATTATACTAACCTTAATCAGACTAATAACCAATCAAACTAACAATCTAATTAATGAAATAACTAAATGAAGCAATATAGAAACACAGAAGCTAACTATACTACTGATTCAAATTGTAAGATAGAATTTTAATACTAACCAAAGTCCTGCCACTATGGCATGCTCATGAGATCAATGAAACAGTACCAGACCAAGAATAAAAACACAAAACTAAACCCAAATCATCATCAAGATCACCCCATATCCATCTCTGAACCAGATTTGAACACCAGTTGACTTTCGTTGACTTTTTTAACTTTTATACATTAAGAGCATAAAACTTCTTAAGCTCAATTAATTAAACTTGAATAAGCTTAAACAAACTTATTGGAACTATTCAAACAACTTATAACATAAAAAACGATTAAGAACAATTTTGGCGGGAAAACTAGAACAAGCAGAACAAAGACAAGTAAGGATTGAAAATGGTTAATTAAGACTTAAATAACTTGTAAATGATATTAAACATCAAACCCAGAATTCTTAAACATTAAAACAATACAAACGATTACATTCAAAATCTAAAAAGGGTCTAAAAACAGTGACAATTGTTCTTCAGTCTTCTTTTTCTTTTTATAGTGCTCCACTAGGGTTTCTGTGATCTCTCCTTGGCCATTGGATTGGGTGGAATTGATCTTGACCTTAGATTGGAATTTGGCGCCAAAATGATATATGCCAGTTGGGGAGGGTTGAGTGCAAGGAAGGAGAAGCATTAAATGCTCCTTGTTGGTTTGTGGAGGTGGAGTGATAAGGTTGGTGTATGTGAGCTGGAGGTGAGGGGTTTGCAGGCAGTTGGTGAAGAAGACAGTGGGTGGAGGGAAAAAGTTTGGCGGGGTTCGACTGGGTGTTTGACCAGGGTGTGTTATTAAGGGAAGGGTACAAGTTGGGGGGTTCACAGGTTGCTTTGGCAGGGGTCAAGGCTCAAGCAAGGGGTTCAAGGGTTTGTTTATTAATAGCAAGGACCAAAGTTGTAAATCAACCAAACTAGCGGGACTGAAACTGTAATTTTCCAAAGCTTATCAAAAGGGCCAAACATGCCAAGTTTCATTAGTACAAGGACCATAAAAGATAATTTTCCATTTTTTAAACTTCCAAGGACTATTTTTGCCAATTTTGAAACTTGAAGGACCAAACTTGTAAATTCTACAAACTTTTTACCCAAGGATCATTTTTGATAAATTTTGATTTTGAAAGGACTTGGGTTGACTTTTATTTCAAAACAAATGCTCAGGGACTGATTTTGTCAAGATTTGAAAGTTGAGGGACTGAAACTGCCAATTATGCAAACTTAGCTCGCTTTTCATCTGATTTAAAAAATTTTGCATCTGAAACATATAAAATACAATTTTGGGATATTTTCAGTATTTTGATGCATTTCTGAGTGTTTTTAAGTGTTTTGGCAGCTCAGATAAGACAAAAATGATGAGTATTTACACACTCATCAGGTACTGAATACCAATTGGCAGATCTTCTTGCTATAGCATTGGCTCCTGCTAGGTTTAATGAGTTGGTCCATCGGATTGGTATGCGGTGTTTGACTCCAGAGGAACTGGATGAACTTTTAAAACATTCTTAAAACCAGTCAAACACCAAAACCTCTTTTGTAAATACTTTCTAAAAACAAAATACAAAAATATAAAATCTGATAAAACAACAAAAATATTCTTCTATCTATATTTCTTTTAACATGGCAAGTACAAATATTCCGTCAACACTTTACTCTTTCAAAATTCAGTATTTTCTTGGTTAAGTGTTGAGGGGGAGTGATGAGTGTCTAAATACTCATCATTTTTGTACTGTTAGAATGCCAAAAACATCTGAAAACACTCAGAAACACATCAAAATGATAAAAATATCACAAACAAGTGTTTTATATGTTTTAAATGCAAAAACATCAAAATCTGGTGAAAAACGTATCAAGTTTGCATAATTGGCAGTTTTAGTCCCCCAAGTTACAAAAGTTGTCAAAATCAGTCCCTGGTAATTCAAAAACTTGTAAAATGTCATTTAAGGTCCATAAGATTCAAAATTTGTCAAAACAAACCCTTTAAAGTTCAAAAATCACAAAATGACAACTTTAGTCCTTTAACTTTGAAAATTGTCAAAAATAGTCCTTGGTTAATTTAAAAAGTGAAAACTATCAAATATTAACCTTGTACTATTTATAAATGACAAAAATGGTCCTTATGATAAACTTTTGGAGAAATTACAATATTGGTCCCTCAAGTTTCAAACTTGACAGTTTTGGTCCCTGGATTTACAAAAATGGAAAATAATCAACAATGGTCCTTGTACTAATCACATTTGGCAGTTTTGGTCCTTGTAAGAGCTTTGGAAAATGTTCAAGATCAAACCTTCAAGATTGCTAAAATTGCATAAATGGTCCTTGTTGTTTAACTTAAACCAAACGGATCCTATATTAAAACTAAGCCCAATCCAATCCATTACCCATGACCCGGCCCAAAAATTTAAATAAAAGAGAATACCGCGCACTGTTTATCCATCTCCCCCACAGCTGTTTGAGCAATACCAGTGATGGTTTCTCCTTCTTTTCAACATTTCCAGCTGTTCCTCCACTTGATTACATCCCCCCTCCACCTATTCATACAACCAAACCCCATTAATTAAGAAAACCTGCTCAATTGAAAAATGGCGCCAAAAGTGACAAATGTCAAAACTGATTATCTGGCACTATCCAATGGTCAAGATGTGGTGGGATAAGTTCAGAGATGTCGACAAGGTTGAATGAAGTCAATATATATCAAGTTTGAAGCAATGTAATTACTTATCTAGTGTAATTTTAATTTTTAATGTCGTTTTAGCCTAACTTTAAATTCCAGTGTATTTTAAAGCTTTTGAATCTTGTATTTCATGTTTCCAGTGTAAAATAAAACTTTGGATATCATCAATTTCAAGTTTAAGGTCTTATCTCAAGTTATGCAATTTTCTCATTATCCAAAAATCTCAATATAATGAAATGTTGTTAGTAGTTGTTAGTTTGGACTCAGAAGCTCACATAAGCTCCCTATAAAGCTTATTCAAGCTTTTAGATACCTTAAAAACAGTTGAGTATCAATAACACAAAAATTCACAAAAATACCAATTAATTAGTTAAAAAATAAAAAATCACATAGAGATGAAGAAGAAAAGCTGGAGCAGGGTATATTTTTGATGGCCTTGGTTTAGAGCTCTGTGGAGAGCATTTAGGTGTGGTATTCAGTTCTTGGTTCTCAGATTTTGGCCTTGATTCAAATTGTAAGCATATTTCTTGATAATGCCATTTTACTGTATTAGTTCTTAATTTAGTTTAATCTCTCTTGTTTTATGCTTATTTGGTGATTGTTAGTGATAATATAGATTAATATTAGTAGGTTGTCAGTTGAAAATCTTAGTTGCTAGTTGTTTCATATTTGACAGTCAACATAGCTTAATTGTGTTTCATAGGTTAAAGTTGTTATTATCTGTGTAGTTGTGTTCATCTGATCTAATAATATCATAAACTAGTATCTGAAATCAATCTCATGGTCTAATTTGTTGTTATACAACACTAATCATAAAAACTGCCTTGCTAAGGTGTGTTTGGATCAAGATGTTACTGTGAGTTAGTGCATGATATTGTTGTTGATTCTTGTTACTGCATGTTTATTTAGTTCAACATAGTCCATATATGTTATAATATATAGGTCTCAGTAGTTAAAAAGTCAAAATAGAACTCAATCTAATCCATATGTTTAACTGTTATTGTAATAAGTTTCTTATTCCACACACTAGCTTAAAAGTTGATACTCTAGCTTAATTTAGCTTCATCATAGCTTAACTTAACATATTCAGTCTTTAAATTGAGATCAAATCTCATAAAAGTCAACTGTTTCATAACTTGTCAAAAGTCAAAATCTTGAAAAACCAGTTTTCAGGCCATCTAGCAAGATTTTTCTTGGGTTCATTCTTGGACCAAATCAAATGAAACTCTGGGATTAAGAACTTCAACAGGTTAAATTACTTATCATGATTTTTGTTAAATTTTAGAGATTTTCTAAAAGCCCCAACAGAGCTTGTCAAAAAGGGCTTAAGTGCCCTGCTCAAACTCAGTGTATACTGAGATTTTTCTCAGCTTATTGTTGAGCTTGTCCTGAGCTACTCAGAGCTTTTCTAAGGTTGTTTTTTGGTTTTAAGATAGTTAGCAGGTCTAGTACAAGTTCCAATTATTGCTTTTTAGTTTTAGCTTATTTGGTAGTCTGTGCATAAGCTCAAAGTAGCATACTAAATACTGTTTTGCTCATTAAGCTCAAACATCAAATCTGTGCTAAACTTGCAATCCAGAGGTTGTGGTTTGTTGTTTTTAGTTGATTTACAGTTCTTATAGCTTATTGTAGCTTGTGTATCAGTTTGGTGCTTGTTGTGTCCTTCTAGCTTATTCCAAGTGCTTCTTTCTTAGCACTTTGCACATCAGTTGCATATTCCTCTACACAAGCCCATGTTTTTCTATTTTTCTTAGATTCAATAGATTAAAATAGACTTTTCCTGAAATTTTCATAATTTTTCATAACTGTTTGCTATTTTTCTTAATTAAAAACAGTTTTTAAGCATTTTTAAATAGCTTTTAATACAAATAAATTAGAAAAAGTTCAAAAAAATAATTTTTCAATTTTCTTAGGTTAAGATAAATATAAAAGTAATAAAAAGTATTTTTCCATAATTTTCCTAGTTTAAATATTATTTTTTTACATTTTAATTAGTTTTAAATAGTTTTAATTTAATAATAAATACATTTAAAGTCTTAAAAATATATTTTCAGTTTTAAAATAAGTTTTATCATATTTTAGACTTTTCTAAGTTATAATTTCATTTTTCTAGGTTAATTTTGTATTTTCTTGTATTTTAGTGCATTTTAAATACTTAATAAATAGTTTTTAATCAATAATAATTAAATAAATAGTTGTAAAAATAATCTCTTTTTCTAATAATTTTATTTTATTATTAGGATTGTAAAAATATCATTTTTATATTTGTAGGTCTTTTATTTCTTTAAAACTCACGTTTTATTTTTTACGTTTACGTAATTTTATTTAAACGTACGTTTTAGGTTTTAAACGTTCATCGACTTTAAAAATAGTGATAGCGTTTATTTAATATCTTTTATCTTTTATTTCTTTTAATTTGCATTTAAGTCGCTTTAATTTGTAGATCTTTTCTTTAGGTAATTATCCATTCAAAACCTTACTGATCACTATCCTTAGTGATTATTCTATCATCTGATCAAGTGTTTATACACCAATTCATCCTCCGTGGGACTTAACGACCCAGGAATCCCCTATATTCCTCTGATCTTAATTGCATTTGTGTTTTAAGCAGTTTTAAGTCTGTTACGGTTGGTCATTCACAAGTGACCAGCTTGTGTGATTAGACTTGACGGTTCAGCACAGATCAAATTTTGGCGCCGCTGCCGGGGAGGCTGTAAGCGTGTTTTTAGCATTTTCAGGCCCGTACTTGCACATATACCACAGTTTGTAAAAAGTTTTCTGTAAAGTTAAATATAAATCAAAAAGTTCATTAACACTTTTCCTAAAGTGTTAAAAACCCAAAAACAATATAAAACAACAAAACAATCGTAACGTTTTCTGTCTTGTGTTTCTTTTAAGGTGATTCTTAAAGAAATACGATTTGGTTAAACGGGACGATACCAAAAATATTTTCCAAAAGTTTTTAAACCCCTTTGCACAAATCATACCTACGTCTTTTCAGTGGTACTTAATATATACATAAAAATCAACCACCGCAAATCAAGGCAGTGCACTACCTAACTGGGGGTGCGACCATACTAAGTTCCCGAACATCAGATTTAAAACTTGCCTTTGTGTCACTTGTGATTTGGTGTACCTTTTTCAAAGAAGCCACTTCATTTGGGATTATTGGTTAAGTTCACTTGTTGATAAGGTTTTAAAAGGTACCCTTTTGAGGGGTCGTTTAAGTCCTTATTTGATCACTTTTGTATCCGTTATTGCTTAATATCGTTCCTTTTCACTTTTTAGGTCTCGTGAAGGCAAAATGCTGGAATGGCACTTATTTGGACAGAAAGGCGCGAATATATGAAGAAAATGGCCAAAGTCGAAATCAGACACTCACAGTTGCTGAAAGTATAAGGCGACGGCGTCAGGTGCTATTTGCGACGCCGTCCCAGAATTATTGTGACGGGTCAGAACTCAAAACTCGTGTTTTCAAGAGACGGCGTCTAGTTGTGAAAGAGTAGGCCGTCGCTACTCAGACGGCCTAGATGCGATTCAGACGACGTCAGAAGCTGAAGAGGACGGCGTCACGGACATAAGGTGACGCCGTCGCAAGGTTAACGTGGCCAAGACGAAACCCTAATGGCGGCGACACGACGGCGTCACTAAACATAAGGTGACGCCGTCGCAATTGTAATCTTATATATAGAATCCGAATTTTTCAGTCTTTGTGTGGAGAGTCTTTGGAGTAAAAACCTAAAACCGAACCTAAGGTGTCTTGTACAGTATTTTAGGGTTTTTAACCCTATCTTACACCAAGATAAGTCTTTGCTTCATTAATTCAATTATGTCTTTGATTATTTGTGTGTATGCTTGCATGTTCTCCATGTCCGGCTAATTTATTTGTGTGTTTGCTTAGGAAGTATGAAACTTAATTATTGAATATTGATTGGTTGTTTCTTATCTTAGTTGATTAATGATCTAGTAATGCGATAGGTCATTCATTGTGTACTTAATGCTTGATTCATCTTTGTGAACCTTAGAGTATGATTACCTGAGTGATTGTAGGCTAAACCATCCGAAGAGCGCCTTAGAGTAGGAGTCTATAATCTCTAAGTGGATTTGTAGACAAGACCCTTTGGTAAGTTCAAAGAGTTAGGGAGAAACGCATACCCTACAACTTTATAAACACAACGCAACTAGGAATAAGACGTGACACTCAACCATCAATAGGAGATAATTAAGGAGTAATACAAACTAAGTAAACACATCTTTAAACTATCATACGAGCACACATTAATTAGATATAGACTCCCACAACCTTAGTTTAGATAATTAGATAATAGTAGAGTAATCGGTAGAAATACCAACCCCCCAAATCCAATACCCGAGATTCGTACCTTTCCATTTTTCATAAAATATAAAAAGATAAAAAATAATCTTCTTCAACCTTAACCTTAGCGTAGTAACTCCCTACTAGCATTCCTATTCCCCTAGAGAACGATATCAATACCCGTGGCTTACCCTAATTACTACACTACAACGATTAGGTTCACTGCCTAGGGTGTTATAAAACTTGCTCGAAGAAAAGGAAGTTCCTTTGACCCCGAACGACGCGTGTAGCGTTATCAAGTTTTTGGCGCCGCTGCCGGGGAATAGAATAGCTAGTTAGTAGTCCACCTCGTTTAGGTTTCTTTGCTTGATTCCTATCAAGTAAATTTTTTTCTCATTTTAGATTTCTCTTAGTCTATCCCCCTTCTTCGTAACCTTTGTTCGTAACCCCATCACTCTTCATCATGGAGAATGATAACCAACCTCCACTTAATAACCCAACGAAAAAAATTTCAAGGTCACTCAAAACCCAACCCAATAACCAACACAACCGTCGAAGCCGATATGTGAGTAGAAACACCGACCTTCAGGATTTGCAGAAAATATTCGATAGTACAATTAGGGAAGCTGTTGAGAAAGTAGTCAGCGCTGCTATAGTTGGTTCAATGATTAGCAGTAATTCGGAAAATGGCATAATAAACAACAACGTGGATGTGGAAAATAGTGCTTACTTCAATCTTTACCCCACTAAGGAAGAGGTCGCGTACCATCAATACATAATCAATAATCCACGATCACCCATCATTAGGATATGCCCAAAGATTAGGAGAGGAAATCCCTGGAACCTAAAAATCCCTTGTATGATCGGATATAGGAGTGTTGACCACGCTTACATAGATACGGAATCCCCTATCAATGTAATGTCATCTGCTGTCTACAATGACATTATGAATGAGCGACTCAATATTAGGAGAGACCCTAAGTATCCGGGAGGAGTTTGCAACTTTGTGGGAAGAGTCAAGGACGTGCATGTCTTTATAGGAAATTTCACCTACCTAGTTGATTTTATGGTCCTAGAAGATGTAGGATGCGTCATTGACTATAGTTTATCCCAAGTAATGCTAGGGAAACCGTTTGTTGAAACATATAGAATGAGCCATAACAAGTATGATGGAACGGTTAGGTTCAAGGAAGGGACCGATGAGATCACCTATAGGATGCCTTGGAAAACAACTGAGTATGGCCACTTGTCCATTTATGATCGAGACAACATCAAAGCTTTTGAGGACAAAAGTAAGGAAGATGTTGAAAAAGGTTATAAATTCATGTGGGAAAGAAGGAGGCATTACTATAAGGATTGCTTGACTTTAGGGCCTAGGTATAGAGTCGATGAAGATTTTGTAAACATGATAGAATTCTCATTGAGAATGCGTGAGGAAACGTAGGAGCACGACTATGAGTCTAGCTACAAGACTCTTAAATAAAGAAAAGCGCTTCGTGGGAGGCAACCCATGCTTAATTGTTTGCTTGTTAGTGTCATATATCTTTTATTAATTGTTTATCCTCATGTTTAAATTTGTAAAAATGCTTTATTTTGTTTTTAACTTCGTCTTAATTACATATGAAGGTATTTTACATAAGGGATAAGTGTAGGGAGGATTACACACGTTTTCAAAAGAAACGTAAACATGAGAATAACAATTAATTAAAAGATATTTTTGTTTGTTTATTCGAGTCAAATGCTTGTATCGAGTCATAATGGATGTTTTGCAGAAATTTTTCCAGATTCTAAAGATGTAAATTTTCCAGAAATTTTTTCCAGAAAATCGCAGACCAGTTTTTGTCAGGATAACCTGACGGCGTCAGGAAGGAGTAAAAACATCAGATTACTTTTTCTCGTTTTCTGAGCTACTTATAAATTTTTGGAATTTTCCAGGTCTTAATTTTCTTAGAAATTCTGTAAACATCCATTCCACAAGCATTATATCCTAGTTTAAATCGAGTCTTATATATATTATTACCGCCGATTTTACGCGAAGGTTTCGTTTGTTTTCTTCAAGTGTGCAGGTTTAGTTTGTCGAGAAGAAGTTACATAAGATTGGAAGGAGCTTTTCACGCTTACATTCTTCTCGGAAAGGATTTAACCACTACTTCACACACGGATCATACCGAGCTAATCAGGGGAGTATTAGTTTCTTTCATTTTTAATCACCTTCTATTATCATAACTTTGATACTTTCGGGGAACATTGGGGACAATGTTCAGTTTAAGTGTAGGGAGGGAAAATAAAACGGAAACTTTGAAACTATGCTTATCCTTGACTATTTGCTTTGTCTAATTGTGATTGTGTAATAAACCATGAGAAAATGTTGGTTAGGGTAATTTTGGCACCAAATTTAAAATTTTTCATGACATATAGGAGTGGGCCATTAGTCTTAACAAAAGCGTCTCATGGATAGGAAGTTGCATGACTAGCACAAAAACCCTTTACCACCCAAATTCCACCAAAATGTGAGGATCGCCCTTAGATTAGTAGGAATTAAAGCATTCATCTTTAATGCTTAGAGTGTGAACCGGTAGTATATTAGATTCTAGAACTTGTTTTGTGATGCATTCCGAGATCGCAAGTGAGGCTACACTTGTGTAGTTAGGAATAACTAAATGATAAGAGGCATTAGGATAAACCCTTGTTTGATACCTGTAATATAATTACTTCTTCCACATCGGTTGAGTAATTCCCCCACACCCTTTGCGTTGTACTCATCTTTAGTACACGATACCCCTAGTTAACCCCTCAGAGCCTATCCTTTTCGCGGTTCTCGTGATATTTCGGTTTTTCCGGAATATCAATGAAGAGCATTGTTTACACCCCACCCCCAAATATACACCCAAATCGCCTTAGCCTACCCCTTATGCACTCACTTTTAGTGCAATTATTTGTTATCACCTTAAACCCTTAGTTCAATTATCTAGTTGCTTGCATAAGTTGCTAAGTCGAGTCATATCCTTTGTATACAGTTTTGGGATGATTGGGATTCATGGGAAAAGTTAAAGTTTATGAAATGACGGGAAGGGAACGTTAAATTCAAATTCCCTTTGTTTGCGTAATAATGTACCCCAAGTGTTTTGATCTTTTCAAATCGGGTCAAATTAGTGTTAGAGTAATAAAAACTCAAGTGTAGGGATATGCCTGTAAATCCCTAGTATTTTGATGTTACCGTAGAGGATGGTAGAGTAAAAGTGTATGAAAAAAAAAAAAAAAAAAAAATACAGGCTACCATCCTACATCTATCTTTAAATTTATGTTTGTTTATTTCAGTTATCTAGAGTTTAGAGTGTCGAGTCTTGGCTTAGCAACGCCATTCTTCATATGCATTTAACATAGAGATTTTTGACTTACCACCACTAAATAGCCTATCCCACCAAACCCTTATTTCCCTACCGTAAGCCTAACGTTACAACCCTTTAAAAGACCTCTTTGATAGTCTTTCCTAGGTGCTTACGCCAAAGCGATGGAGGTTTGATCTATTCTCAAGCCTATGGTAATCTATGTACTAGGACCGGTTAATGAGTGTTTATCTTCCATTTCCAATTTGTTATATTCCATATACACCCGAGAGAGATGTGAGTATCCAAACACCCGATGTGAGGTGCTAGTATGTAATTTCCGTGCTTGTTATGACTTTTGCGGGGCTTATATGTGTTGTGGACCGTTTTGAATTAATGCTTCATGACCCCTAACTTATAAATTAATTGGCTAAAAGCACATTTGCTTGAGGACAAGCAAATAACAAGTGTAGGGATATTTGATAAGGTTTTAAAAGGTACCCTTTTGAGGGGTCGTTTAAGTCCTTATTTGATCACTTTTGTATCCGTTATTGCTTAATATCGTTCCTTTTCACTTTTTAGGTCTCGTGAAGGCAAAATGCTGGAATGGCACTTATTTGGACAGAAAGGCGCGAATATATGAAGAAAATGGCCAAAGTCGAAATCAGACACTCACAGTTGCTGAAAGTATAAGGCGACGGCGTCAGGTGCTATTTGCGACGCCGTCCCAGAATTATTGTGACGGGTCAGAACTCAAAACTCGTGTTTTCAAGAGACGGCGTCTAGTTGTGAAAGAGTAGGCCGTCGCTACTCAGACGGCCTAGATGCGATTCAGACGACGTCAGAAGCTGAAGAGGACGGCGTCACGGACATAAGGTGACGCCGTCGCAAGGTTAACGTGGCCAAGACAAAACCCTAATGGCGGCGACACGACGGCGTCACTAAACATAAGGTGACGCCGTCGCAATTGTAATCTTATATATAGAATCCGAATTTTTTAGTCTTTGTGTGGAGAGTCTTTGGAGTAAAAACCTAAAACCGAACCTAAGGTGTCTTGTACAGTATTTTAGGGTTTTTAACCCTATCTTACACCAAGATAAGTCTTTGCTTCATTAATTCAATTATGTCTTTGATTATTTGTGTAACACCCTAGGCAAATCCCACATCGGCCGTGGCCTGGAGAGATGCTGGGCTCATAAGATAACATTCGTCTTACAATGACACAACGCGTTTTGTGGTCTACTGCGGGTTGAGTTCTTAGGAACTTGGCAGTTAAGCGTGCTCATGTGAGAGTAGTACTGACTTGGGTGACCTACCGGGAAGTTTTCAAATGAGGCCACAAAAACAAATCCGTGGGCCTGTGGGCAAAGCGGACAATATTGTGGTCAGATGAGGCGGGGTGTTACAAGTGGTATCAGAGCCACTCCTGAGCCGTTCGGGATGGTGGGGCAAACCTCATCGAGGACGATGAGTCCCTAAAGGGGGGTGATTGTAACACCCTAGGCAAATCCCACATCGGCCGTGGCCTGGAGAGATGCTGGGCTCATAAGATAACATTCGTCTTACAATGACACAACGCGTTTTGTGGTCTACTGCGGGTTGAGTTCTTAGGAACTTGGCAGTTAAGCGTGCTCATGTGAGAGTAGTACTGACTTGGGTGACCTACCGGGAAGTTTTCAAATGAGGCCACAAAAACAAATCCGTGGGCCTGTGGGCAAAGCGGACAATATTGTGGTCAGATGAGGCGGGGTGTTACAATTTGTGTGTATGCTTGCATGTTCTCCATGTCCGGCTAATTTATTTGTGTGTTTGCTTAGGAAGTATGAAACTTAATTATTGAATATTGATTGGTTGTTTCTTATCTTAGTTGATTAATGATCTAGTAATGCGATAGGTCATTCGTTGTGTACTTAATGCTTGATTCATCTTTGTGAACCTTAGAGTATGATTACCTGAGTGATTGTAGGCTAAACCATCCGAAGAGCGCCTTAGAGTAGGAGTCTATAATCTCTAAGTGGATTTGTAGACAAGACCCTTTGGTAAGTTCAAAGAGTTAGGGAGAAACGCATACCCTACAACTTTATAAACACAACGCAACTAGGAATAAGACGTGACACTCAACCATCAATAGGAGATAATTAAGGAGTAATACAAACTAAGTAAACACATCTTTAAACTATCATACGAGCACACATTAATTAGATATAGACTCCCACAACCTTAGTTTAGATAATTAGATAATAGTAGAGTAATCGGTAGAAATACCAACCCCCCAAATCCAATACCCGAGATTCGTACCTTTCCATTTTTCATAAAATATAAAAAGATAAAAAATAATCTTCTTCAACCTTAACCTTAGCGTAGTAACTCCCTACTAGCATTCCTATTCCCCTAGAGAACGATATCAATACCCGTGGCTTACCCTAATTACTACACTACAACGATTAGGTTCACTGCCTAGGGTGTTATAAAACTTGCTCGAAGAAAAGGAAGTTCCTTTGACCCCGAACGACGCGTGTAGCGTTATCACTTGTGTTTTGCCTCATTTGTTTTGAAAATTGATTTTTATACTTAGTGCATGCGCACTCGTTCTTCCAGTTCTACAAGTCCACTTTCCGAACTTGGAAACATTCCTCGTAGACATAGAGGACGTTCAGCTCCTTCAGCCGTGACTGAGGAACGTCTACCACCACCACCACCTGTCGAAATGGCAGAAGACAAACCTATGAATGAGCTTCTCCAAGCACCCATCGAGGGTTACGGAGATGCCATTGTTGTCCCAGCCATTGTGGCTGATACCTTCGAGCTCAAAACAGGGTTGCTTAATCTGGTAACCCAAAGCCAATTCTATGGTTTTGAGCGGGATGATCCTCATGCACACATTCGATGGTTTAACAAGATTGCATCTACCATCAAGTACAAGAATGTCCCACATGAAGCTATCAAGCTTCTTCTGTTCCCATTTTCTCTAGAGGGACAAGCCCGGAATTGGCTTGAGAAACAACCCCCTCGTTCCATTGAGACATGGGAAGATCTAGTTACTAAGTTTGTTAACGAATTCTATCCTCCATCCCGAACTACAAGTCTTAAGAATGAGATAATGAAATTTTCTCAAAGATTTGATGAATCATTCGGGGAGGCATGGGATCGTTACCAAGAATTGCTCCGCAAGTGTCCACATCATGGTTTTACCGAGTTAATGCAAATGGATACTTTCTACGATGGTCTGAGACAAGCTGACCAAGACTCTTTGAATGCCTCCGCGGGAGGTAATTTCCTTAGCAAAACCACCAAAGAAGCCTTACAAATCATTGAAAACAAGTCCCAGGTCCGTCCTTTCCGCACTAAGACATATCAGAATCAGTCTAATGCTGGACCTTCTACTTCATCTCCTGTGAGTACATCTAGCACCGATGCTAAGATTGACAAACTCACAGATATTGTTCAGGCTTTGGTTCTTGCTAACTAGAAGAAAGTCACTTTCACTCAAACACCATCACATGGTGAAGTGAAGAAAGTTGAAGTTTGTGTTACTTGTGGTGGTCCTCATGCATACTACAACTGTACTGCCACCGATGGTAGTCCGTTTGAAGCAAATGCTATAGCCGGTACTTCAAATCAGGGAGGTAATCAATACCGTCCTCAGAATGAACCAAACTACCGTGCTAACACTTATCAGGCACCACCCGGTTTTAACCAGAATCCTAACCGGAATCAGAATCAACCTAGAATGAACCAAGGTTATCAAAACCAAGGTAATTTCTATCCTGGACCCAATCAAGGTTTCCAACAACAAGGAAACCTTCATCAAAACAATTTCAATCGAGGGAATCAATTTCAGGGGAATGTGAATCCTAATCAAGGGAATTTTCAACAACAAGGTCATAATCAAAACATCCGACCTCAAAATTTCCCTCCTAATCCACCTCCCGCCATTGTTCCAACTGGACCATCATCTGATGAGTTGTTGAAACAATTCATGAAATCCCAAGATGAGATGAACAGGTTGTTGGTCAGTCAAATCGCTGATCTCAAGAAGTCTTTAAATGATCAACCCTCGGGCTCAGGAAAACTTCCGAGCAACACGATCGCTAACCCGAGGGGCGATGCTAAGGCGATCACGACCAGAAGTGGTGTTTCATACAATGGACCCGCTATTCCTACTACTTCTTCTTCTTCTCTCCCGAAGGTAGTGGAAAGTGAGCCTAGGACACACAATGGACCTACGACTCCAATGCCTCCTCCACTAGGAGAAATGAGTCAAGTTACCAAGGCGACAAAGGACAAGGAACTTCCTATTGATAATGGAAGTCCCACACACGTCCTACCTTCGGTAATCCAACCTCAGGTTGTCCAGAAACCCAAGTCTAATCCAGGATTTGTTTTTGAACCACCTGTAGCTCCCATTGAAAATACCAAATCCAAATCTTCTATTCCTTATCCATCACGTTTGAATGAGCAAAAGCTCCGTGAAAAAGCTAGTCACCAAATGGACAAATTTTTTCAAATTTTCCAAGAGTTACACTTTGACATAAGCTTTGCGGATGCTATCATGCTGATGCCCAAGTTTGCATCAACTCTCAAACACATGTTAAGCAACAAGGAAAAGCTGTTTGAAATGGCTAAAACTCCTCTTAACGAGAACTGCTCTGCAGTTATCTTGAAGAAGCTTCCAGAAAAGCTTGGAGATCCTGGAAAATTTCTCTTACCTTGTGTATTTCCAGGAATGGTTGAATGCTTTGCCCTAGCAGATCTTGGTGCAAGCATCAATCTGATGCCTTATTCAGTATGGAAGAAACTTTCTCTTCCGGAACTAACTCCTACATGCATGACTCTCGAGCTTGCAGATCGTACAATATCCCGTCCTCTTGGCATTGCCGAGGACGTATTTGTGAAAGTAGGAAAGTTCCATTTTCCAGCTGACTTCGTGGTTGTTGATTTTGATGCCGATCATCGGGTTCCTCTCATTGTTGGTCGAGGATTCCTGAGAACGGGCCGTGCTCTCATAGATGTATTTGAGCAGGAAATCACATTACGTGTTGGTAATGAAGCTGTCACTTTTAACCTTGATCAAACTTCGAGGTACTCTGCAAATTATGATTCTGAGTCGGTTAACCGAATAGATATCATTGATGTTGCTTCTGAAGAGTACTCTCAAGAAATTCTTGGTTATGATCATAATTCTTCGAGTGATAATCTCACTCATTCATCTCAACCCATCATCGCCAATTCTACTCCTTCTCTCACCCCATTTGAGGAAAGTGACTTCATCTTAGAAGAGATTGAAGCTTACTTATCTAGTGATTCTGTTCCATGGGAAATTGATCACGCTCCAATTGACATTGAGGGGGACATACTTCTCATTGAGAAGTTGCTTAATGATGATCCATCATCAGCCCCTCACTCTAGTGATTCAATTCCTGATGAGATTAATCAAAATGAGATTAATCTTGAGGGAGATATTCTTCTTGAGAAGTTGTTAAATCATGACATTTCTCCTTCTCTCCCTCTCATCAAACTTCATAACAAGGAAGTCAAATCAGTTGAAAAAACTAAAGAATTTCCTGAGGTTGAGCTTAAGGACTTACCTCCTCATCTCGAGTATGCATTTCTTGAGGGTGATGATAAATTACCCGTCATTATTGCTCGAGATTTGAGTAAAGATGAAAAAGCTGCTCTCATAAAAATCTTGAAGTCACACAAGCAAGCAATTGCTTGGAAACTCTCCGACATTAAGGGTATCAACCCTAAGTTTTGTACCCACAAAATCTTGATGGAGGATGACTTTAAACCAGCAGTTCAACATCAGAGAAGAGTAAATCCAAAAATCCATGATGTTATCAAACAAGAGGTTATCAAACTTCTTGATGCAGGATTGATTTACCCAATCTCAGATAGTCCTTGGGTTAGCCCAATTCATTGTGTTCCTAAAAAGGGTGGCATAACTGTTGTCACTAATGAAGATAACGAGTTAATTCCAACTCGATTGGTTACGGGATGGCGTGTTTGCATTGACAATCGTAAGTTGAATGACGCTACCCGAAAAGACCATTTTCCTCTGCCCTTTATGGACCAAATGCTTGAGAGATTAGCAGGGAATGAAAACTATTGTTTCCTTGATGGTTTCTCGGGTTACTTTCAGATCCCTATTGATCCAAAGGATCAAGATAAAACTACATTCACCTGCCCATACGGAACTTTTGCCTATAGACGTATGCCTTTTGGCTTATGTAATGCTCCTGGCACGTTCCAACGATGTATGATGGCCATTTTCCACGACATGATCGGGGAAACAATGGAGGTGTTTATGGATGACTTCTCAGTCATTGGGGATTCGTTTCAAACATGTCTCTCCCATCTAGATAAAATCCTCAAACGGTGTGAAGACACCAATCTTTGTCTAAACTGGGAGAAAAGCCACTTTATGGTCAAAGAAGGCATAGTCCTTGGCCATAAAATTTCAAAGAACGGGATTGAGGTAGATAGAGCAAAAGTTGATGTTATTACTAAACTACCTCATCCTACTACCGTCAAAGGTATTAGGAGTTTTTTAGGTCATGCCGGTTTCTATCGTAGATTCATACAAGATTTTTCCAAAATCGCCCGGCCTATGACCCATCTTCTTGAAAAGGATGCTCCTTTTATCTTCTCACCCGAGTGCATCATAGCTTTTGAAACATTGAAGAAAAAGCTTACTGAAGCACCCATTCTCGTTGCTTCCGACTGGGACTTGCCTTTTGAGCTCATGTGCGATGCAAGTGATTTTGCTATCGGTGCAGTCCTAGGGCAACGTAGAAACAAGCATTTTCAGCCTATTCACTACGCAAGTAAGACTATGACTGAAGCTCAAACTCATTACACCACCACAGAAAAAGAGCTATTAGCCGTGGTGTATGCATTTGAAAAGTTTCGGCCGTACTTAATCTTGACCAAATGTGTAGTGTATACGGATCACTCGGCTCTCAAATATCTCTTTGCAAAACAAGATGCAAAGCCGAGATTGCTCCGTTGGGTTCTCCTCCTCCAGGAATTTGATATCATCATACGTGATAAAAAAGGAGCTGAGAACCTGGCTGCTGATCATCTTTCCAGATTAGAAAACCCTCACCAAGATGTTTTCGAGAAAAAGGAAATTAATGAAACATTTCCTCTCGAGACACTCAATGCGGTTTCTTTTCGTGGAAACTCTTCTACCCCATGGTTTGCTGACTTCGCAAATTACCATGCGGGTAACTTCATTGTGAAAGGGATGTCAACCCAGCAGAAGAACAAATTCTTCAAGGATGTTAAACATTATTTCTGGGATGACCCTTTCTTATTCAAAATCTGTGCGGATCAAGTCATCCGACGGTGTGTTTATGGACAAGAAGCTCTTGACATTCTCACAGCTTGCCATGCTGGACCCACCGGGGGCCATCATAGTCCAAACTACACCGCCAAAAAGGTGTTTGATTCCGGATTTTATTGGCCCACCATCTATAAGGATGCCCACGAATTTGTCAAAACTTGTGATGCTTGTCAGCGTCATGGAAACATATCTCAAAGAAATGAAATGCCACAAAATGTCATTCAAGTTTGTGAGATATTTGACATCTGGGGTATTGATTTTATGGGACCATTTCCATCTTCTCGTGGTAACAAGTACATACTCGTGGCTGTTGACTATCTGTCAAAATGGGTTGAAGCAAAAGCTTTACCTACAAATGATGCCCGAGTAGTTGTGAAATTTTTGAAAGCTCTCTTTGCAAGGTTTGGAACTCCTCGTGCAATAATCAGTGATCGTGGTACACATTTTTGTAATGACCAATTTGATCGTGTCATGCAAAAATATGGTGTTACCCACCGTCTATCTACTGCATACCACCCCCAAACAAGTGGGCAGGTGGAAGTTTCAAACCGTGGTATAAAAAGGATACTTGAAAGGACAGTAGGTGAAAATCGTGCATCCTGGTCGGATAAACTAGATGACGCACTCTGGGCTTTTCGTACAGCTTACAAAACACCAATTGGGTGTACTCCTTACAAGCTAGTGTACGGAAAAGCATGTCATCTTCCGATTGAACTAGAGCACAAGGCTTACTGGGCCTTAAAACATGCAAACTTCGAGATACAGACAGCCGGTGATCACAGAAAAGTTCAAATGAATGAACTAAATGAACTTCGTGATCAAGCTTACGAGAACTCTTTAATTTATAAACAAAAGACAAAGAAGATTCATGACTCTAAAATCAAGAACCGCGTTTTCAACATTGGTGATCGAGTCCTTCTTTTCAACTCTAGATTGAAGATTTTCTCGGGAAAGCTTAAGTCCCGTTGGTCTAGTCCATTTACTATCACTAAGGTTTATCCTTATAGTACCATTGAGTTATCTCAGCCCGATGGTCCAAATTTTAAAGTGAATGGTCATCGATTAAAGCATTACTTTGGAGAGGACATTCCATCTGTGGTTGTCCCGGATCTACAAACATTCCCCATGAACCAATGAATGCGGGGATCGAGTCAAGCTAGTGACTCGGGAATCAAAAATAGTAGCACACACCATATGGGTTTTCATCCATATTTCTGTCTTCTTACCCCCTTTCTACCACCCTAGTGTGGGGGAGTTTCCCCATACTGTTGTATAAAAAAAAAAAAAAAAAAAAAAAAAAAAAAAAAAAAAAAAAAATGTGTATATATCAAAAACAAAATAATGGCCGTAGTATTTCCCTTTTGTGTTCTATGTTTCGGCATAACCGCCGGTACTTTGAATATTGAGGGCAATATTCATTTCTAAGTGTGGGGGGGAATTCTCACGAATTTAATCATGTAATTATTTCACCCAATTCCCCCGTTTTTGGCCAAATTTTTTTTGGAGTAAGTGTTTTTCACTTACTCAGCAAATGGTAATCAGTCCGCCATGTCTAACCCACATAAGGATTGGCTAATCCAGGAGCAAACGGCTCTTGGTAAAGATATCTCAAATCCGTTTATGGCTTGCAATTTGCCTAAAATTGTATGGTGTTCAACTCACCATATCTTTAAACTAGTGAAAAGTTGGCTAGCCCGCAAGTTTATGGCTTGTGGTAAAGGCAGTTGAAAATCCATAATTGGTAATCGGCTCACCAAAGATAATATTGATAATTTATCTAAGAGTTGGCTAGTCCAGAAGCAAACGACTTCTGGTAAAGACAAATCAAATCCGTTCACAGCTTATGATTTGCTCAAAATCATTTGGTTATCAGTGTACCATAAGTTTTTACTTGAACTGAAACATTTGGCTACTCCAGAAGTAATGGCTTTTGGTAAAGAGATAAAATCCATTAAATTTTCTCAAATCATTGCTAGGGACTAGCAATATCTTAGTGTGGGGGATTGATGAGTGTCTAAATACTCATCATTTTTGTACTGTTAGAATGCCAAAAACATCTGAAAACACTCAGAAACACATCAAAATGATAAAAATATCACAAACAAGTGTTTTATATGTTTTAAATGCAAAAACATCAAAATCTGGTGAAAAACGTATCAAGTTTGCATAATTGGCAGTTTTAGTCCCCCAAGTTACAAAAGTTGTCAAAATCAGTCCCTGGTAATTCAAAAACTTGTAAAATGTCATTTAAGGTCCATAAGATTCAAAATTTGTCAAAACAAACCCTTTAAAGTTCAAAAATCACAAAATGACAACTTTAGTCCTTTAACTTTGAAAATTGTCAAAAATAGTCCTTGGTTAATTTAAAAAGTGAAAATTATCAAATATTAACCTTGTACTATTTATAAATGACAAAAATGGTCCTTATGATAAACTTTTGGAGAAATTACAATATTGGTCCCTCAAGTTTCAAACTTGACAGTTTTGGTCCCTGGATTTACAAAAATGGAAAATAATCAACAATGGTCCTTGTACTAATCACATTTGGCAGTTTTGGTCCTTGTGAGAGCTTTGGAAAATGTTCAAGATCAAACCTTCAAGATTGCTAAAATTGCATAAATGGTCCTTGTTGTTTAACTTAAACCAAACGGATCCTATATTAAAACTAAGCCCAATCCAATCCATTACCCATGACCCGGCCCAAAAATTTAAATAAAAGAGAATACCGCGCACTGTTTATCCATCTCCCCCACAGCTGTTTGAGCAATACCAGTGATGGTTTCTCCTTCTTTTCAACATTTCCAGCTGTTCCTCCACTTGATTACATCCCCCCTCCACCTATACATACAACCAAACCCCATTAATTAAGAAAACCTGCTCAATTGAAAAATGGCGCCAAAAGTGACAAATGTCAAAACTGATTATCTGGCACTATCCAATGGTCAAGATGTGGTGGGATAAGTTCAGAGATGTCGACAAGGTTGAATGAAGTCAATATATATCAAGTTTGAAGCAATGTAATTACTTATCTAGTGTAATTTTAATTTTTAATGTCGTTTTAGCCTAACTTTAAATTCCAGTGTATTTTAAAGCTTTTGAATCTTGTATTTCATGTTTCCAGTGTAAAATAAAACTTTGGATATCATCAATTTCAAGTTTAAGGTCTTATCTCAAGTTATGCAATTTTCTCATTATCCAAAAATCTCAATATAATGAAATGTTGTTAGTAGTTGTTAGTTTGGACTCAGAAGCTCACATAAGCTCCCTATAAAGCTTATTCAAGCTTTTAGATACCTTAAAAACAGTTGAGTATCAATAACACAAAAATTCACAAAAATACCAATTAATTAGTTAAAAAATAAAAAATCACATGGAGATGAAGAAGAAAAGCTGGAGCAGGGTATATTTTTGATGGCCTTGGTTTAGAGCTCTGTGGAGAGCATTTAGGTGTGGTATTCAGTTCTTGGTTCTCAGATTTTGGCCTTGATTCAAATTGTAAGCATATTTCTTGATAATGCCATTTTACTGTATTAGTTCTTAATTTAGTTTAATCTCTCTTGTTTTATGCTTATTTGGTGATTGTTAGTGATAATATAGATTAATATTAGTAGGTTGTCAGTTGAAAATCTTAGTTGCTAGTTGTTTCATATTTGACAGTCAACATAGCTTAATTGTGTTTCATAGGTTAAAGTTGTTATTATCTGTGTAGTTGTGTTCATCTGATCTAATAATATCATAAACTAGTATCTGAAATCAATCTCATGGTCTAATTTGTTGTTATACAACACTAATCATAAAAACTGCCTTGCTAAGGTGTGTTTGGATCAAGATGTTACTGTGAGTTAGTGCATGATATTGTTGTTGATTCTTGTTACTGCATGTTTATTTAGTTCAACATAGTCCATATCTGTTATAATATATAGGTCTCAGTAGTTAAAAAGTCAAAATAGAACTCAATCTAATCCATATGTTTAACTGTTATTGTAATAAGTTTCTTATTCCACACACTAGCTTAAAAGTTGATACTCTAGCTTAATTTAGCTTCATCATAGCTTAACTTAACATATTCAGTCTTTAAATTGAGATCAAATCTCATAAAAGTCAACTGTTTCATAACTTGTCAAAAGTCAAAATCTTGAAAAACCACTTTTCAGGCCATCTAGCAAGATTTTTCTTGGGTTCATTCTTGGACCAAATCAAATGAAACTCTGGGATTAAGAACTTCAACAGGTTAAATTACTTATCATGATTTTTGTTAAATTTTAGAGATTTTCTAAAAGCCCCAACAGAGCTTGTCAAAAAGGGCTTAAGTGCCCTGCTCAAACTCAGTGTATACTGAGATTTTTCTCAGCTTATTGTTGAGCTTGTCCTGAGCTACTCAGAGCTTTTCTAAGGTTGTTTTTTGGTTTTAAGATAGTTAACCAGGTCTAGTACAAGTTCCAATTATTGCTTTTTAGTTTTAGCTTATTTGGTAGTTTGTGCATAAGCTCAAAGTAGCATACTAAATACTGTTTTGCTCATTAAGCTCAAACATCAAATCTGTGCTAAACTTGCAATCCAGAGGTTGTGGTTTGTTGTTTTTAGTTGATTTAGAGTTCTTATAGCTTATTGTAGCTTGTGTATCAGTTTGGTGCTTGTTGTGTCCTTCTAGCTTATTCCAAGTGCTTATTTCTTAGCACTTTGCACATCAGTTGCATATTCCTCTACACAAGCCCATGTTTTTCTATTTTTCTTAGATTCAGTAGATTAAAATAGACTTTTCCTGAAATTTTCATAATTTTTCATAACTGTTTGCTATTTTTCTTAATTAAAAACAGTTTTTAAGCATTTTTAAATAGCTTTTAATACAAATAAATTAGAAAAAGTTCAAAAAAATAATTTTTCAATTTTATTAGGTTAAGATAAATATAAAAGTAATAAAAAGTATTTTTCCATAATTTTCCTAGTTTAAATATTATTTTTTTACATTTTAATTAGTTTTAAATAGTTTTAATTTAATAATAAATACATTTAAAGTCTTAAAAATATATTTTCAGTTTTAAAATAAGTTTTATCATATTTTAGACTTTTCTAAGTTATAATTTCATTTTTCTAGGTTAATTTTGTATTTTCTTGTATTTTAGTGCATTTTAAATACTTAATAAATAGTTTTTAATCAATAATAATTAAATAAATAGTTGTAAAAATAATCTCTTTTTCTAATAATTTTCTTTTATTATTAGGATTGTAAAAATATCATTTTTATATTTGTAGGTCTTTTATTTCTTTAAAACTCACGTTTTATTTTTTACGTTTACGTAATTTTATTTAAACGTACGTTTTAGGTTTTAAACGTTCATCGACTTTAAAAATAGTGATAGCGTTTATTTAATATCTTTTATCTTTTATTTCTTTTAATTTGCATTTAAGTCGCTTTAATTTGTAGATCTTTTCTTTAGGTAATTATCCATTCAAAACCTTACTGATCACTATCCTTAGTGATTATTCTATCATCTGATCAAGTGTTTATACACCAATTCATCCTCCGTGGGACTTAACGACCCAGGAATCCCCTATATTCCTCTGATCTTAATTGCATTTGTGTTTTAAGCAGTTTTAAGTCTGTTACGGTTGGTCATTCACAAGTGACCAGCTTGTGTGATTAGACTTGACGGTTCAGCACAGATCAGGGAGAAAGTAAATATTTTTTGGTTTCATAAAACCTTGTACTTGCATGTTATCTCATTCCGGTTGTTTCTTTAATAAAGGTGGTCACATTTCTGGTTTACTGACACTCCCCGGGCTCAAATTTATAAAATTTCATTATTTCTTAAGTCGAGGGGGAGTGTCGTCACGTTTCTTTCCATAAATCATACTTTTGGTAACCAAAATGGAAGTTATGGGCGTTGGATGAAAATGGTTAAGGTGGGGGGACTGAAAGTGTCAAATGCTCAAAGTAATTTTTAATAAAACTTCACCAAAATTTTCAAAATACATTAAATTCATCTCATTTATTATCCAACCACCTCAGCCTACGCGTATCATTCAACCTTCAAAACCATGTTTTTGATCTTAAATTTGGAAGTTTTTCATGATATTTGTGATATTACAAACAAGGGTTTTGATTTGTTTCAAGATCCAACGGTTAAATTTGGTGTTTGATTGATCTTTGTATTCTACGCGTAAGCTATGAACACAAAATCATCATTTGGATGTTATTTGTTAAAATGGTTGTGTCAAAATGTTTTTATAATCATTCTTACTCCATTTTTATCAAACAAATCAACCCAGTATCACGAATTGAACATTTTCAAATTAGGGTTCTTATGCGTGAATTGGGTGTTTTCAAATGTGAGTGTTTCTGGTTAAATAGATGGTTAAAACATGTTGTTTACATTTTGAATTGATCAAATCCAGGTTTAGAACTTACCCAGAATCATCAATTGTGTGTGAATTAAAATTCTAGGGTTTAAGTTCATACGATTTGGGTACTCTTGATTCATAGGGTGTTTGATGTTAAAACTTGTTTAAGATATCTCACTAGGCCTCTAAGATATCCCAGAAATGATTTGGTGTCTATCCTATGGTTAGATTAGTTACCCGTAAGATTTAAATTCTAGGGTTTTAGTTTCTACGCGTAAGCATAGTCTACGCATAAACAGTTTTGATTTAATTTCATGTTAAACTGAAAGGGTTTTGAATTAATATGTTAATGAATGGATCATGATGCATTTGTTTCAGGTTATTACGCGTGAAAATTCAGAATCAAGGTTATTAGAACTTCTACGCATAAGGATCACCTTACGCGTAGCATGTTATGCGTAAGAGAAATCTTACGCGTAACCTTTACGCGTAAGGTTCTACAAAGGGGACTACGCGTATCCTGTGAAGGATATGCGTAAACAGTAACCTTTACACATAAGGTTCACTCTTACGAGTAAGCCTTACGCGTAAGGTTCCATATAAGCTTACGCGTAAGCTCTATGCTTAAGGTATTCTTTGTTTACGCGTAATATTTCTTACGCATAAGATGAGATCCTACGCATAAGCTTATGCTTACGCCTATATCCACTCCTGTTTACGCATAAGCTTGCTACACCTACACCTTAACCTAGTTTTAACCAAAATTGTGAATTGTTACGCGTGCAAACTTGTAAATAAATAAATCATAACGTCACGAAACCAAAATGTCACTAATAAGCTTAAATTTTTAATAAGTTGTGAAAATAAGTAAAAACTTGGACTTTTAAACTCAAAGTTAATCTACTCACGAAACTTATCACGACGTCTTTGGACTATTTGACTAACAAGTGAAATTGGACTCGTAACAGTCATTGACATATCACATTTAATAAATAGACAATAAAATCAACTTTTGACTAACGTAATGTCTTTCGATATGTTGGTTCTTTTGGCTAAATATCTTTCAGATCACGACATGGACGTTCAAATGCAAAATGTGGATGCACCAAATGTTCTCACTGTTGAAGATATCTTCCCTAATGGTTACCCAATGAAGATCGGAAAGAACAACCTCAGAGTTGATTTTGATAACTTCAATTGTTCTGAGTCTTCGTGTCAGATTGCAGTGGATATTCTGAAGACTCACCCTTATCAGAACATGCTCACAAACTCTGCTACTGTACCTGAGATCTACATTCACCAATTCTGGCACACTATACGAAAGGTCAAAGGTCAAAGTGTCGTGACTGTGACTCTTAACAACAAACAAGTCACCATCACGCTAGTAGATTTGAGGGCTATTCTTCTTATTCCTGTCATCAAGCCTACTGAATACAATGCTACTCCAACGGAAGAGGTCGTTCTCCAGTTCATGGTCAACTTCGGCTATGATGAAGCTACCGAGGTAATCACAAAGAACTCATCTGTGGATCTCAAGAACATCCCCCATCCCTGGAGAACCCTTTACATAATGATTGCCAAATCTGTTTCCGGACGTGATAGTGGTCATGAGCATCCCAAGCTCATGGAACTACAAATATTTTGGGCTATGGTCAACATGAAACACATAGAAGTTAAAGCTCTAATATGGGATGACATGATGTCTTACCTTAAAATGCCTGGCACCAAGATCCCGTATATCAGATACACCAAACTGTTGATCCAAAGAGCTCTAGGGTATAATCCTGCTATTCCCTTGAGACTTGATGACCCCAACCAACACTCCATGTTGTATGAGCCCACACTCACTGTCAGATTTAAGGACTCAACAACGAAGAAACAAGGTGCTGTGTTGCCAGATCATCTTCTTACTAATGATATCAAAGGACTCTATGCGTACAAACGATATTTGGTAGCAGTTGAAGCAGGCAAAGTAGGTTTCCTTGATGATAAGTCCTCTGGTACACCTACTAGGAAAACCAGGAGAGGCAGTGCTGGAAGTATTACAAGCACTGAGAGTATGAGAAAGTATCCTAAGAGAACTCATGTTCTCAAAAGGAAAATTCCGTCAAAGGGTGCAATCCCTATTCTCAAACCTGAACCACAACTGAAGGACGAGGACTCAGAGGATACTGACACCGATGAAGAGGTTACCTACTTAGAAACTCCCATTGATGACCCACTAACAGTTGCAAATCCTCTAAGTCCAAAAGCTGATAAAGGTAAAACCCCAGTTGCTGAGCCAGAGGAATAGGAGAGCTCGGATGAAGAACCACTGGATAAATACTACAGAAAGAAGTTGAAGAATATCAGACTCCAACATGTTGCTCAGGAATTTACCCGTGATCAAACTCGTGGCCCCGGAGGGTCAAGTGGTGGTGCACTGTCTACACCAGTTTCCGATGCGGTTAATCAACCCGATAAGGGAACTGGTACCACCACCCACGAACAACAAAAAAGGCAACTGGAGGATACTATCACCTATGAATTTGAGGAACCAGAAATGGAGAAGTCTGAGAAAATTCCTGATGAAGATGCTGAGGTTGCAGCTAAAGAAAAAGCTGATAAAGAAGCTCAAGCTCAAGCAGATGAAGAAGCCAGGATTAAGGCTGAAGAAATGGCTAAGGGGATGTTTGATAGCCTCTTAATAGGCTTGTCACTTATTCGGTCAAAGAATTTTATTGTTTGTTAGTATTTCTTTTGCCGCTTAGTTATTCAACTAAGCATCTAGTGGCTCAGCTTTCAAGAGATGCAAAATGGTCCAGCGCATTCAAGAAGGCCTATATTTATATAATTTGAATTCAACTAGTGACCATTTTATATATAATAAGTTAAGTCTTTTTTAACCTACGTATTTTATTACATTTTTTTTTAATTTGTTACTTTTTTTTGGTTCATCATCTTAAGTTTTGTGAGTCAGGGCCGTCTTTGAGGGTGTATAAGGTGAGCAACCGCTCAGGGCTTTAGAATTTTTAGAGCCTCAATATTTATTCCGGTAATAATTATATGCATGTGTAGACATATTTTTTACGAAGAAAAAAGTCTTTAGATGAGAAAATATTTTAAATGAGTAATATGTTAGAACGTTTAGATAAATAATTACATTATATCTTATAAATGGTGACACTTTATATATAATATTGCTTAACGAAAGGTCTCATTATATAATTTCGTACAGGACCCTAAAAAATTTCGCCGATTCATGGGACGGCCCTGTTGTGAGTTTATATCTTTTACTCGTATATAATCATAACAAGGTTACGAGATGTTGTAACATTAGATAAACACATAAACTAATTTGTGCAAAAATATTATAGTAACACAACAAAATAACAATATACGACGTACAAGCAAAATGTTTAAATTTTCAAGAATTAGTTTTACACAATATATGTATTCAGAACACTTGTCAAACAACAAGTTTTCATTTAGAAACAGTTTGGTTCAGAGGCTTTAAATCATTCAGAGTCTTTAAATCATTCAGCGCTAAATCATGTAGTTTTGTCAAACAGCCCCTAAATCTGGACAAGATGACGAAGTTGATTATGATGATTTTCTTCTAGATAGTCCAGCACGTTCCAAGGAACTAACTTCTGAGCCGCCAAAAGACCCTGAGTCTCCTCATGTCTCATCATCATCGGACTCGTCTTCTCACTCTTCACCTCCACCATCCAAAGGCACAACCAGATCCACATCCAAGTCTGTAAAGAAACCAACCGACTCTTGGATATCCTGAGCTAAGACAAAGATTGTCAAAGCTGTCAAGCAAGTCAGGAAGAAAGACATAACCAAAAAAAAGCTGAATCAACTCGCTGACAGAATCAACTTTCTTCAAAACGGGATAAACGAGTTGTTGAAAGAAAGGGAGCATATCCAGAAGTTTTTCAAAGGAGATTTCCAAAAGGAAATGGAGAAGACGGCAAGAGAATATACTCACAAGTGTCTTCTCGACACTGTCCCTGGAGTGACAAGGGAGATATTTTCCAGACAACTTACTCCAAATATCATCGCATTGGTTAAACATACAATGGCCAAAGAACCTGATCTCTCTGAAGCTGAGTTAATTTCGAAATTGGTGATGCAAATGTCTAAACGATCTGCAACCTTTACTTCGGATGATGCTAAATTTTTTGAGGCTCTACAATATTATCAACTCAAATCATCATGCAAAGAGTCAGCAGGTCAACCTAAACGACCAAGAGATGACGATGATAAGGACAAGGATAATGCACCTAAACGTCCAAAGAAGTCTGTAGAATCTTCCTCTATGCCACCACCAACCCAAAGGACTCCAACAGAAAGACGATCTCCTCCATGTTCTACTACTGATAAACCTCAGGACTCTGAGTTACCACCATCCACAGAGAAAACCGGTGATCATTTCGAATAAACTGGTGGTGACGATGAAGAGTTCCATGAGCCCCAACAACAACCCACCTCTCCCGACACAACAAAGAAACCAGAATCCTCATCAAAGCCAAAGAAGAAAAAGAAGACGACTAAGTCTGATGTTGTCTCTTGGCTAGATGACGATACAACCGCTGAATATGACTGGTTTTCTCAACTTTGTGATGCTACTCCCTTACTACCTGAAGGTCAAGAAATGGTAGATGGTCGTACCATGGAGCATGTCAAGCTATTACAAGAACGATTTAAAGTGAAGAAGATGAAGAAGGCTGAGCTCAAGCGAATCAAGAATGATGCCTTCCAACTGCTCAAAGATAGCTCTGAAAGTGCAATTGAAGTGGAATACCACCTCGACAACATTGCACGAGCCATGTCGAACAACATCGATTGGCTCAATCCTGAAGCTAACATCGACCTCACTCGACAAGACAAAGCTCCATACTACACAGATTGGACCAGACCTCTACCCACAATTGGCCGACCGGATCAACCAAAGATTCCATTCCGCTACTTCTTCAACAAAGACCTAGAATTTCTTCTACACGGTAGCGATGTCTCCAAGAAATACGCTACATTACTTACACTTCCGTTCTCGGCAGCAATATACTCAAACAGCATAGCAATCGAGGAAGATGCCATCCACATGTTCTCTGACAAAGTGGAAAAGTATGATCTTGATGCAATTTATGGGATTCATCATTGGCCAGAACGCCGAAGAATCTACTACAAGAGCTTCCAGGTACTTACATCAAAGAAGGAGGTGTTTAGTGATAAAGGGATCGTTGCTATTAAGCATATTACTCTTTCGTCAAAATGGGACTACACATTTCTCAAGAAAATAGTGGTCAAACGACAAGACAAAGAGGACTATGACTTCTGTGAAGCAGACTTTCAGAGATTGTCTCTCAACGACATTGAAGATATGTATCTTACCAAGGTACAGGGATGAATGCGACATTTCTCTACATAAATCTAACGTGAGTACATCAAGTCCTTGTTAATCTTCATCAGAAGCATAGTGATCCAAGAAACGTGTAGAAGACATTCAACTTGTCATGGAATCGTATCAGACGCGTGTTAACCTCACTAAACCACAGCTGGACCTTCCCGACATCAACCAACTTCCTCAATACACCCTCATCAACGAACCATTTGGAGTAGTCTACCGTAGTGAACTACACCGAAATTGCTTGATGGCGTGCAAAGAGCTTCATAAGTTTGGAGATCACACACTGAATAAAGTGTGACAACTCGCAATTTCATGTCATTTCTCAAATTTACTATTCATCTCGGGAATTTACTATTCACCGGTTACTATTTAAAATTTTACTATTCACCATTTTCGAAGTCGAAGTAATATTCTGAGAACGTATTTCAAAATTTACTATTCACAAAACACTATTCATTCTCGGAGAAAATCACTATTCAAGTTTCACTTTTTCATCATTTATCGTAAACTAGGTTTACGAGTATCAAATTCGCGTAACCTTAATGGTTTAGCTGCGAATTCATGAACAATCATTCAAGGACATTTCATATAGAATAGGTTTAGTCTACATATTATTAACATCATTATCATCATATTAGTTCATGCATGGTTTGGGCTTTTAACTTAAACGCGTAATTTTCATATTAAATAAACGCTATCGCGTAAACATTATTTTGAACATTTGATCCGACACTTTCAAAAATATTCCTAATATATTTTTATACTCATTTTAAGAATATAAAAATTATATTATTAGTTTACCCGGTGTTTAAAATTTATTTGGTATATAAATGGTTATATTTATATAATTACGACGGTTTTCGTAAATTTAACACGATAATTATTATTTTACTCAATTTTTGTAAGGAATGTATTTTTATAATTTTTATGACTTCAATATGTTTTATTTTGATCCGTTAAAATTTATTTTTAGCCAACGCTACCCTAAATGCTTAAATAAATATACAATTTACAAATTATTATTGAATAATTACACTTTATTTATACATGTAAATACTTAACTAAAACAAAATACATCTAGTCGTTTTTTTTTTATATGTCGACCATAAGGAGGGTGACTCAACCCTTTTTAGTACAAATATCTAACAATATTATACTTATATTAACTTTTTACTTCACAACACATACACATTCAATAATATCAAGGTGTGAAAAGATTTTGCTCTCTCTTATTCCTTATACTATCAACCGGCCATCAAGGGTTCCCAACAAGAAGATCATATTTTTTTTTCAAGTCAAGTAATTTCACAATCTAGACACACTTCTAAGTAAGGTTTTGAAATAAAAACCTTGGGTGTTTAGGATTAAACCATTGATCATAAACCTCATCAAGTTAACTAGTAAGCATCTCATGTCCATTTTTCATCTTTCATATTTATTTCATATTCATTACATCATATTTGAGTTAAACATGCAAGACTTATGGATGTTTATACCATTTTTTCATCGTTTTTAAGAGTTATATATATATATATATATATATATATATATATATATATATATATATATATATATGTCATCCTATAATTACTCCTTGTAATATATCACTCTTGGTGATGTCTAGGAACTCATGACACCCTAAGAAGGTGTATGGTAGGATTAGAATAGCTTCAGAGTTGTTTTGAATTGGTTGGAATAGGTTTGGCGCGTGAAAAACTCATTCCGACAAGTTTTCTAAAGGGTCTGTCCTTATTTTTAAAATCTGGAAATCTCGACAGTAAATAAAAATTTTTGGCCTAGATATTTAGAAAATACACTTTAAAAAGAAAACGTGGCCGCTTGAACGGGTTAAAACGGAGTTATAACGAATAAGTTATGAATTTTTCAAGTTAGGCGACGAAAACTATAAAATCCTGAAAATTTCAGCATGTTACGTTTACTTTGTACGAGTCAAAAATGAGGCTTAGGCATTATAAATTATTTCGACTTATCAAAAATATATTAGTATACTTTGATACGAAGCTAAGGACATATAAAACGTAGAAAACGGATTTGTAACGATTAAATTATACACGTTTACATAAAGTTGCCGTAATTTTATTATATAAGAAAAATCTTATATTTCTAATAGACAAGTATTACGACAAACAAGTAACCATGTTGAAGGTCGTTTTTAACATTGATGTAGAACTTTTTATAAAGTGATGTCTTCTAGTAAAAGTAAGTTCGCCAAGCATATTTTCCAAAATGTCCGACCGTTTGTCTAGCGGAGTTGTAATGAATTAAATACGGTCACTCAAACTTGGCCGAAAACCACTCTTAAACGATATTTTGGACTAAAGTACCATACTTAACCTATATTTTTCTTTGTGATCGAGACTTCTAGGATGGAAACTTAAACACTAAAACTTTGAGATAATGATACGAGCTTCCCAAAACCGTTGAGTTTGTTTCCTAACGCTCGACGTGCACCATTTTACGACTAGATTTTAGAGGCCGTTTTAGTCACTTACATGGAATTTTCAACGACATTATTTTACGACGAAAAGTTATAATCTCTTAATAAATCACTAAATGATTATCGTCGGATATCATTTCAACATAAATACATGTAAGATAATTTAAAAATGGTCAAGACGTTAAAAGGTTATTTTTTTTACGAAAAGGATTATTTTCAAAAATTCATAAGTGGTATAAATATCATCCGAATTGCATGCATAACATTACATCATGACTTATTATATATCATATCATTCATAATAGGTCGTAGTTAGAGATTGCGCCTCATTTCGGTGTACTCACTTTTGTCATCGCATCATTGTACCAAGTGAGTTCATAGCCCCACTTTCCATTACTTAATTGTTTTACAAACTCTTGGGGGAGATACATGTTCAATTGTTTTTAATCGAACACAAATGCTTTGAACTGTATGCTATATCCAAATGTTTTATTGTCACTAAGTAATCAATTGCCATGTTTGAAGTCCCTACATCATGCACCATTAGTCACTTGCGAGTGAGCACGAATATTGTGAATAGGCCTATTGGAATTAACACTCCCGTTCTTATTGACCCAGTTAGGGGAAATCGAACGCACTATATTTGAATCATTAAGGTAAATTGGCAAGTTTACCATATTAGGGCTGCGATGAAACAATTTTATCAATTTCTATTGGTACGAGGTTTACGCTTTGGTTTTCATGAACTTAGTAAAATAAATGCTGTTTTGTTTTCAACGATGAGTGTGAAACAATGTAACTCACACTACGAATATTGTGTTCAAACGAATTAATTAAACCTATGAATTTCACTCAACCTTTGTGTTGACAGTTTTAAGCATGTTTTATCTCAGGTATCTAAGGCATACACTTCATGGCATGCATGTGGACTTATTATAGAGTCGTGGTGACGACGCGTCTCTCATGGGATTTATACACTTTAAAAACATCGTTTGAATTGTAACAAACTTATTTCCGCACAAGTTGATTTTCATTTGGGACCTATACTTTGTAAACTCTGATTATTTTATTAAATCAAACGATGTATTTTCCAAACGACACTTTAGGTCGTTCAATATAACTGTGATTGTGATGCTATGACAGTCAATCCCCAGGAATTCCATTACGCTGCAAAACAGGTAATTTAGGGGTGTGACAGATTGGCATCAGAGCTTCAGTTATAGGGAACTAGGTTGCATCATTGACCCTAGACTATAACTACATCATCATAGCATCTCATCATTTCATCATAAGTGCATATTCACCTTACATGCGGTTTATACGTACATTTTCGAGTTATTTACTTTCATTCCAAATCGATTGTCACATGGATGCCTTTGAATACCCATTCCATTATTCTTTCCTCATACTCTAATGTGGAGAATGCCTTGTCATTCCCAATCACAATTTTTACATCAGTTGATTCATTACCGATAACGTCGAATGCCGAGATAAAACCTTTAAGTTGGGCGAAGTCACTCTCACTCCTTTGTTTCACCACTAACATGTCGAATTACACGTTATTCACACATTAAGTCACTAAACCATCATACATTTGAAGCACTTACAACATCTCATAACCCATCTTTTGGGAACCCGTCGATCATTTTGAAAAATAACCTCAAATTTATTATCTTATATCGCATCTCTTTAGAGCGCTTATTTTTTTTAACATAGGACTTTGCTACATCTCACCTTTCCTCTTATTTTGAAGAAGTTATGGCGCCGAAGAAAGCTCCAAAAGTTTTGACTCAAGAGGCTATGCAAAAGTTTGTGAGGGATAGTATAGCCAATGCATTAAGGACTGAAAGGGCAACAGTGGCGGCTGCTGCTGAGGCTGCGGCTACTGCCGAAGCCACTAGACTTGCCAATGCTGCCGAGGCTGCAGCCACTGCTGAAGCCGCTAGACTCGCCACTGCCGCTGAGGCTGCAGCTAATGCTGAAGCTGCCCGGCTTGCGAATGCCGCCGCGGCTGCGGCAACTGCTGAAGCTACTAGAATTGCGAGGGAAGTTGAAGCTGCTAGACTTGCTGCTGCTGCAGGTATCGCAGGAGGGTCCAGGGTTAGAAGTTGTTCGTATAAGGATTTTAAAAGTGGAGATCCCACTAAGTTCAAGGGAATTGAAGGGGCCACTCACTAGTACAAAAACGGGATTTGGTCACGCATGGTCGAAATGGAACAGCCACACATACGCATATTTGTGTGGCTGAAGGTACGAAAATTGACAACATGTACTAATTAGTCACACATGAAAATTTTAATTGTGTGACCATTAGAACTGTATCGCCACACAATTGAACGTTGTGTGGCTAAAGGTATCTGGTGATTTTGTTTTAGATCATTTAGCCACATATGAATTTGGAACGCGTGACAAATACAAGTAACCTTGATGCGTTAGTCACATGAAGTAATTTTTTGTGTGTCTAAATCATAGAGTCAAGTTTTGTCACACATTATTTAAGGGTGACTGATATGTTTTGCCAACTCTTTAGCCACATCTGAAATTGGAACAAGTGACAAATAAAAAGTAAGGTTGAAGCATTAGTCACGATATACATATAAACAGTGACAAATATATGTCACACACTTGAACACTGTGACCAAAAGTGTTAGGAATTAGATAATTCCAGTATTGAAGAGTCGGTCACCCCAACTATTATCTAGCACAAGTTAGCTCGTAGATTGGTCATTAGTTACGTTTTTATGTAGTTAATTAGTTAGTTAGTAGCTTAAAATAGTTTAGTGCAACACCGTGGAGGAAGGTCGGGTCTTTACCCGCTGTATCCCTGATCCACAGGCCGTCAGGAGGTCGTTTAGTTTGTAACCTATAAATACCCTCTACCTTACAAGGTAGAGGGTTGGATGTTCTTTGGTAATCTAATATTCTACAAGTTTCTCTCACTAGAATGTCCCACTCTTTCTCTCTCTAAAACCATCTATGTGCTCATTGTGTTAATGTTATGATGTGTATGTGAAATCCAATTTATTACAATTGGTATCAAGAGCCATGGTTAGATCATATCTTGCACATCTTTGGATTTCTAGTGGTTTTTAGGTGGTTTTTTGAGTTTGAAAAAGTTTAGTGGTTTTTGCATCATTTGGTTGATTTCTTGTGTTAAAGTTTGAATTTTGTTAGTACTTTTATGTTTAGAATCATCACAAGTGTTTAGGTCTTCACTTGGTAAGCTTGAATCATCTTGGTTGGGTTGTTTTTGGATTGAAAAGTGATGTTTATATGGTTTTTTCTTGCTAGCGACTTAGCTCACGGACTACTTTATTCGTAGCGACTTACTTCACTAATTTATAGCGAGTTACAGTTTTAGACCTAGCGAGTTACACCTAGCGATTTACAGTACAAGTAGTGGACTCTCCACTAAGGGTAGCGACTTGGTGGTAGCGACTTGGTCTGTAGCGAGTTGCTCTTTAGCGACTTGCATCGTTAGCGACTTGAGTAGCGAATTGCTGCCGAAATTTTGCTAGCGACTTGAGTGTTAGCGAGTTACTTCTTAGCGACTTACGTCTGGATAGCGACTTGGAACTCTAGCGACTTAGCGGGGTGGCGAAATAAGTGTTGGCGACTTGGTGCAGTATCTTCTAGCGACTTGGGATTATTGCTATTTAGTTGGTAGCGAGTTGGTTCTAAATCTCTAGAGACTTGGGGAGTAATTCATAATAACACAATGTCAGTCATCACGGATCCTTTAATCACCAAAGTAATTGCTCTCTATGACACAGCACAGATTAGTGAAACAGAATGCCTATCTGAAGGCCACACACTTAATGATTCAGTATCGATCATTCAGAACAACTCAAACAAGTCACTCTTAATGTCTGCAGATGATGCTAAGAATATGGAATGCACCAGTGAGCCGTTTCAACATCTCAGTCAGCTTCTTAAATTACTCTTATCCACAACCATGGATCGAACAAGTTGTGCCATCCTTCGTCAGGATTTTCCCACTTTAACAAGAACTGTTTTGCTTAACCTAGAACGACTGAGGTTTCAAATTACCAAAGAAAAGCTCTCAACTGATGATTCTCATGCTGCTCTCCAAACCATCTTCAACCAATTTCAGCCACTTACCCGGGAAGAATACTCCTCAGATTTTGATAATATCATGACTGGAATGTCTTTCAAGAAGCACACTGGAATGGAAATTCATGAGTTCAGAAACTCATTTATTCAACTTATGAGTAATATGGAAACATACATCGAGAAAGCTGCAAAAGAGAATAATAAGCTGAAGGAATTGAATGAGTGTCAAGAGTGTCCATGGAACAATGATGACGTGTCATGCCTCATTCCAGTTGAACCAGCAGAAGACACTGATTGCAGAATCTCAGTTGTGATGGAAAAGGATGAAGAGAACAGCACTGATCTCAAATTCCCAGAGTCAGAAAAGGTATCAATCAACAAGGTACACTTATCTGATCACACAAATTCTCACAAAAAGGTACATGACTCTTACCCTGAACATAACAATGTGGAATCAATCTTTGTTTTGTCTGAATCAAATGCAAGTAACATGATTGAAAAAAGGGTATATGATGAGCTTTCAAACAAATTTTCAATTCTTGAAAAACACTGTATCTCTTTGCAAATCGAAATACAACATAAGAATGAAATGCTTTATGCAAAAAAACAGTGTTGTAATCTGGAACTTCCAGAATTTAGAGAATTTTTTGAAATTAATCAGTTAAAATCCCAGATTCAGGACAAAGATTCGACCATAAGAAATCTGAAATCGCTTCTCTCAGAAGCCCAGAAATATGACAGTCATGAGATGAGTGATACACTAGAATCTAGAAATTCTGAACTAGCTCTATGTGTGTCCAACCTTCTAAGAGAAAATGAGCATTTAAGAAAGAACCTTGAGGAAACAAACTTTAAGTTAGTCAATCAATCTAACCTCTTGAAGAAAGATATTGATGACCTCAAAGTACAAATTCAGGATAAGAGCTTCAATATTGTTGCCCTAAAAAATGAGCTCAGGAAGTATGTTGGAAATAGGATGAACACTAAGTTTGCAAAACCTTCAACTTTGGGAAAGTCAAATGTTCAGAATCACTTGAAACAAACAGTCATTAAACAACCTAATGCCTTTAGATCTGAAAGAGCTAAACCATTGAAATCTAAGCTTACATCCCAAGTTGATAGTAAGTCTGTTTTGTCAAAACCAGTCACTTCATTGCCTAGTTCAGATATGTTGAATCCCAAAAATAGGACTAATGGTCAACACTCACAGATCAGAAATGCAATAAGGTTAACTAGGTCTCATGCAAAACATCATCTGACAGATCAATCCCCAAAGAAATTCTCTGATCACAATAGGACAAATAGTCATAACAAGGCTGTGCACTCATTTAGCTTAACTTACTGCGGTCTCAAATGGATTCCCACTGGCAGATTATTTAAGTTTACAGGACTTAAACGAACTTACATTCCTAGATCATGCCTCAAGTAGATTCCCACAGGTAAACTTTTCAAGAATGTAGAACCAAATAGGATCCCCATTAATGATACGTCTGGATTATACTGTGATGCATCCAAATGTGAGACTAAACATGTCACTAACCCTTCTATGTACAAGTCTACATGTGCTTCAAGTACAATGTGCTCTCAGTCTTTTTCAGGTACAATGCTCAATTCAATCAGGAACTTCATGACTTGGATCCCTTCAGATATGAACATAGCTCATTCAGGAGCTATAGCTTGCCAGAGTTGATGTACTTCTTACTTTGACTCCTATTCATCTTGAATCAGGACTCGTCCATCCATATCTTTGTATAAATCAAGTTTCCTTATAAAAAAAAAAAAAAAAAAAAATTGAGATTTTATCATTTTTTTCAAAATATATACTTCTTTACAAAATATTATGTCATTTTTTTTTTTTCAAAATTTTATCATTTTCCTCAAACTAATAAAGAATATATTCCTTGTTATCGATAACATCTACGGTCCTAGAAATGTCATTTAATAATGGCACGGGATCATAGATGAAGTTCGAACAAATGATATATTCTTGGTGTTATAATGGGATTGGTTAATATCAATCAATGATCTTTGATGACATTGATTGAGGGGGAGATTTGTTTTATATGCCATTGGCTTCTGTGCTAGTTATGATGTTTGCTTATTTGTATGTTGTGGTGGTTTCCTGCTTGTGTGACTAACTGGTTATGCTTTTGAAATATCTGGTTATGAGTTTCTCTCAGTTATTGGTTGTGGTTGTATCTTGCTCGTGTGATTTTCCTTGTGTGCCTTCGTAGTAATTGCCTATGTGTTTAAATGTTTAATTGATTCATGATGATCAGTGTGATAATCCATGCTAGAGACGTTGTCTAATCCGTGTTAGCAACTTACCACTCGTTCATCAATACCATAGGGACCCAACTTGTCATATAGTGAAAGTTATGTTGCATTAGCGAATTACCTCACCTCATGTTAAAACCACAAGGACCAATTGTGTCATATTGCCTAAGATGGTTTGTATACCCCTAGCGAATTACCTGTTAGCGAGTTATCATTTTTCCCAAACAAGCTTTTTCTTCTCTCTCTCTCGTTTTTTTTCTTCTCTTCATCACTTTTGCTCATCCTAGCGACTTAGTAAGAGGTTTGCTTCGATTCCCTCCTATCTTTGTTCTCTTAAGCTTTTGTGTCTAGTTTCTAACATGTCCTTTATATCCAGATCCTTTCGAGCTCGTGAGTTGTGATTATTTGTCTCTCGCTTAGGTTCGATTTCTCATGTAATAGTATGTTTGTTGCTTGTATAATGATTGAACGGGTTCAAAATGTTTGGAATATATTGTTTGGAATACATTGATGTATGATTAAGTGGATTGGACTGATGGGTTGATGTTAGAAGTGTTCTTGGTGGCGATTTAAATTGTTCTTGGTAGCGACTTAGTCTGAATGTTCTTCATAGCGAGTTAGTGTTCAACTTAGCGACTACGTTTCTGTAGCGAATTAGTTCACTATATTCTAGCGACTTGGTTAGCGAGTTAGTAGTTAGCGACTTGTATTTACAAGTTAGCGAATTAGTAACCTAGCGACATAGTTAACTATTTTGTAGCGACTTGGTTCAGTTACTGTTCATGGCGACTTGACTTTACAAACTAGCGAATTAGCATAGCGACTTAGAATGCTAAACTATTAGCGACTTGTCTGTGACTCTAAATGACGACTTGTCTTTACAAGTTTGCAACATTGTTCACTTTCATGTTGCGAATTAGTCTTAGGGTCAAGGATTATTATAATGCTCAAAGGTTTTGTGCTAAAGATGACCTCACTCTCTCAACACTTAGGATCTCCTAATTCGACATGTTGAATTAATATATCACTTCTACATGTGTATCTTGGCTCATGTCATGATCACTTTGAGATGCACTCTTTTGCCCTTTAATCCCTTATAAGCTCGTCATGTAATTATTTATCTATATGACTGTACTTCATTGAAATATCTCAATTATGAATGTTATCATATATTTAAAAGTTGTCATATATTTGTAATATATGCCACTCTATCTTTCTCTGTATGTGTTTTGGGAACTCCTTCTGAGTTACTACTTCTATGTCATAAGGGTGCTCTCAATGTTGTCTCACTTACCATTTATCATCTAACCTGTTCCCATTCATTACTGTTGATTGTATGATTACTCAGAATATCAATGGCAAGTTCAATCCCAGAAAAGAGCATTACCCCTTCGGCATCATCCAAACTTCTCTCAAACGAAGAAATCCTTCCCAGAAGTCAATGGGCCGGTATTGGAAAAAGCAACTGTTATGTGGACCTTCAAAGGCTTCAACAAAATCCGATACTCAAAGTTTCTATTGACATCCTCAAAAACACAAACTTCTTCGGAGCACTTACCAAGCAATGCTCAATTCCGACCATTTACATTCAACAATTCTGGAACACCGTTCAATGGAACAAAATCACAGCCCAATACTCCTGCAAACTGGATGATATGGAGTTCACAATTGATTCTGATATTCTGAGCAAGGCTCTTGGAATCACCTCATGTAACCCTGACTTTCGTTCTGAATCTCCACCTGGTGCTGACGATCTGATTGTCTTTCTTATTGGATTGGGTTATCAGAACAGTATTTCAAGAGCATCTGACATCATCACTGGACACATGTATCAACCTTGGAGAGCCATTACAACAATTCTTAACTTGTGCTTATCTGGCAAAACATCAGGGTTCGATAAAGTGAGAATCCCTATCTTGCAAATCCTATGGGGAATCGTTAATAGGGTTGATGTGAATGTATCAGATCGTATTTGGGAAGAATTTTCGTTATCAATGAACACATTCATATATGACAGAATCAATTTCCAAAACAAAGCTCAAGGCCGAAAGAAACAGAACAAGCTTGTAATTCCCAGCATCAGATTCTCTAAGCTTGTTATCCAGTACTTACAACAAACTCATAAATTCACTCCTAGGTCTGAATCAACTTTACACAAAGCAGAAGATGAATTTGTTTTAGGAAACCTGAAATATGTTCCTAGAGGTACGGATAAAGAAGTATTTGGATTGCCAATTCCTGATTGTCTTCTCACAGAAGATATCAAGAAGAAGGACTACTTCAAGCAATACATGAAAAGAGCAACCAAACTCTCTGCTGATGTCACACCCTCTCCTTTACAACCAAATGCTCCCATGACCAAGTCAGCCTCACAAGCATCCTATGCCTCTCTTCCTAAAAAGAGACTTGAAAGGTCTCAACAGTCTGACACCGCATCCAAGAAGCAGAAAGTAAAAAGGAAGAAAGTGGAAAAGGAGATTGGTGAGAACACTGATATACCAAGGAATGTTACCAGGCTAACTGATGAAGATGATGCTGATCTGCAACTTGGAATTCAGCAAAGCCTTGAAAGTCAGAATGTGAAAGCTCCAGTAGGTGGAATTGTGTTAAGAGAACTCGCTCAACTACCTCGACAAACAACCCCAATTACACTTGACAAGGGTAAAGGAGTTGCAAATGTTGAAACTGAACAAGCTGCTCACATGTTGTTAACTATCTCATCATCTCCATCAAGCACCACAAATCAATATGAGCTGAAGAGAAGAACAGATTCATCTCATGCAAAAGAACAATCTGGAGTGGTCAAGGTGCCTGAAACGTTTAAGGAATCTCTTACACTTGGTGAGACTCAATCTGGCTTGAATGTTGACACTCTGTTACAAAAAGGCTCGCAGGAGAACCTTGAGACAAGATCTGATGAGACCTTGAAGATGGATGAACCAAATATGTCTACTAACTCTCTATCCTCACTTAAGAATCTTGATGAAGATTTTTCTTTTGGTGATCAATTCATTAATGACAAATCCTTAGACACTGCACAATCCATGTATAATGTCAGCATTCAGCAAGATACGTCTACTATTCCTCCAATGACTGCATCTTCACTATCAACTGCACTTCCACCACCCCCCTTACCTTCTCATTCAACTGTACAAACACCACCAACCCCTGAACCTGTCATTACAATTGCAGATGAGGTGGCTCCACCAGCTTCCCCTCCACAGATTCTCACCTCTGATCAACTACTGGATAAAGCCATTAAAAGGATAGAAGCTCTGGAAAGGCAACTTCCTAAATCTGTTGATTCTCTGGTGGATCGTGTCTATAGATTAGAGCACCTCAACTTCAATGAAGGGGTTACTGCCGCCATTGAGGAAAAGTCAAGGATGCTGTGGAATGGGCAATGGAGGCTCCACTTCTTAGACGATTCAAGGACCTCCCCATCACCGATATGAGAGCAGCTATGTGTGAAAGGATGTATGAGGCTGAAGAGGACAAGCATGAGGTTCACAGTAAACTCTATGAGGCACTTGAAGAATCCATTAAGTTCGACAATTATGAGCAGTTTAAGATTGATGTCGGAGAAAAAGAAGCTAAAAAGAAAAGGAGAAAAATTGTAATGGAAGCATTGATGAAGGATCGCAAAGATCCACCTCCACCCCCACCACCAACGGGGGGAGCTGGAACTTCTGGATCTGGTTATCCTTCTACAACAACCAACACACCTCCATCACAACCACCATCATCACCGCCAAAATCTTCCAGTCAATCAGATCCTACAAAAGAGCAGAGTACTCAGAAAAAATCTGCTGCCTAGACGATGGTTGATTCAAGGTTCGCATCCACGTCCACCTTTATTCCTGATGATCAAATGGTTAACGAAGAGTCGCATGTCATGGCGGACTCAGAACCAGATGAAGATGATGCATCTACAAAGCACATTCCTAAGCCTTCAGAAGACTGGTTTGATTCTTACATGGCTGGGAATCGCACTAGCACATCCAGAGTTGCACCTTCAAGAGACACAATTCAAAGCTGCATTGTGGAAGATAGACCTCCTTCTCCAGAACCCACATGGACCATCCCAGAGTCTGACTCTATGATTCCTGACAACAATTGGGCATCAGTTATCACCAATAATTACGAAATTCCAGCTGAAGACTCTCTTCTACACTACACTGGTGATATGGGAAGTTTCATTAGATGGTTCTGTGAACGGAAGAGCATCTCATCCATAACACCAAGAGATCTTGAAGGTCAAGCTTACGAAATTGTCAAAGTCTTCCACTCAGATGCAAATCATCTTCAATATCAGATGGAAGAATGCCATAAGATGCTAAATGACCAAGTCAGTGATCAAATCAGTCGCTTCAATGTCAACAAATCTCTTCCTCTTGGTGGTGAACCTAGTCAGATGACCATTCAGGCAGAATTCTTCTTCAATCACGACTTGGACTATCTGTGTGCTCGCTCTGCTGAAAGAAGACCTGCTCTATCAATATCAAAGATGAAAGCTGCAACCTACTCTGATCAGGGGCTTGAGTAGATGGTTCCTGATCAATTCTGGGCAAATGAAGAACAAAAGTATGATATTGCAGCTTCTTATGGTATTTCTCACTGGTGGTTCAAAAAGAAGAAGTTCTACATCGAAAGACATGGTGCTGATAAAAGACGCAATGATGTCAGATCAAAGCTGCAAATCTTAAGTGTTGTTAGTGTAGAGATCTTCCCTATCTATGGATATGAGTACTTGAAGAAGATTGTCCTTAAAAGAGCTGACCTCAAAGTGTATACTATTGAAGAGAACGACTTCAAACATCTTCTGCCAAATGATTTCGAAGATCTCTATCTCTTAAATCTTCAAGGACACCTTGAGCACTTACCTGTACGTGAGAAAAAGGCCCTCTCTGCAGCTGTCACTCTTTGGATCAGGGGCTTAGTCATTCGAAAATGAGTTGAGGACTTTCAGCTTGGCATTGAAAGCTACCAAACTAGGATCAACCTTACAAGTCCTCAATGGAATGCAACTGGGCATGAATTTCATCGAGAATACAAAGTCCTTGACATCCCTAGAGCCGTCATCTTCACCGACAGATATGGATCTCGTATGCTTATGCGTCTTTGTGAACTCTATAAGTTTAGTGATGGTACGCTCAAATTGGTCGAAGAAGAACTTGACACCAGAGTGAAAGAAGCCAAACTTGATATGAAATCTTGGATTAAAACCATTTTTTGGACTGAGGATGACGTGAAGAGATGTGAACATTTCATTGCTGCAATCAGACGAAGACTCAAGACACGAAGGATCTTCCGCAGCCTTGAAAGTTTTGTTGGTGGAAGGCTTCGTGATGGTCACTACAAACTTCTTTAGAGGACTGAATGAAGACTTCTTCGGGATACTGTTTATGGTTTTTTTTAACTATGTGTAATATGTGGTGTAATAAATATGAACAACTGTAATACATGTAATAGTGCTAGGATTTGTACTATGGTTTCCCCTTGTAAAAAGGGGAAACATCTGTGTTGTCCATTTCTTTGATCATATAAAATCGGACACATTTTTCTCCTACAAATATTTTACCTCATACATATTTAAATCACTTGAGATCCAAAATCTCAAAGGATTTAAGATTTTTGATCGGGGGAGAAAATGTGATATAAATATGAAAGATGTTAAAAGATAAGATGACCAATTTATGTGCAAACTTCTCTCTTATATGTGCTAAACAATTTTTTGAATCTCGAAGCATATATTAAGGGGGAGAACTCTCTTTGCAAATTCAAGTCATCAGGGTACACAACACTTAAATCTTTGCAAATTCAACTTTAAATGTTTTTAAATTACCTTGATCACATGGCTTCTAATCCTTTGATGATAAAGGGTTCCCTCTAGTATGTGCAAAACTCTTTTCAAACCTCGAGGCACATATTGAGGGGGAGCAAATTCATGGAAACCTCATCCTTCCCAGAAATGCTACACCTACTTGATTTAATGTGGGAAGTGATGTTGATATCTTTTAGAAAATGGTAATCAAAGAAGTTAATTCTTTCTCTTGCCTCCGTGTGCAAAACTTTTTCAAATACTTGAGGCACATGTTGAGGGGGAGTTCTCGTTCTAAAAATATCAAAAACAATTCAGGTACAAAATGCTTTGATAATATATCACAAGTATCTGAATTGATTTTCAAATGGTTTTCAATTGGATCCAAATGGCAGATGAACAATACCAAATAGACCGACCAACTTTACTTTATGTACGGTGATATAAGGATGATAAGGTTAGGTATTGGTTCCCATGATCTGCCAGAACCAGAGGGATCTACCCAGGGACAATCCACTAGTTAGTGTAGAAGTCCTTAGGTATGATGATAAAAGGAGAAAAATGAGATATGGGAAGTGTGCGAACTGAGACAGAGCTAGTACTGGAATAAACCCAACAAGGTTCTAGCTATGAAGTCTCGGTAAGCACTGAAGGGGTTGAAGAATTAAAAAGAATTGAATGAGAAAAGGGTAAAAACAAATAGCCCTCCATTTATTCAACCTTAGGGCAGAAACCGGGTTCAATTCATATGCTACTGATGGTAACATCGGTATTGAAGACAAGACGTCATGGACCCAGTGATGCACTGCACTTCAACTTTCCAAACCACTCAAGTTCCTCTTAAAAGGACTTGTTTCATTCTCACGGGGAACCGACATTATCTATCGACTTTCTCTTAGAGATTGTTGATATTGAAGAAGGAGACCCTCTCCCTAGTCTCCGGCACAGGATCCAAATATGCACAAATTGAGTCTAGAGCCACGAGATCGTCAATAAATCTCATTAGGACACTTTCAATGAAGTCTCTCTGTTTCACACAATGTGGAAAGAGAGATTATATCTTGAGTCCTACGCATTATCCTTGTGGTATTGCCAGAACATCTGAGTAATATGTTTACATATTCACAATGAAGATGGAAAGCCTTCTGGAGCCAACATCAAACAAGCTCCTGGTAGGTGGCATGTGAGATCTATTATATAGATCAATCATGTGACAACTGAACAGTAACAATGGGGCGATTCAATCTCTTGAATCAATCCTGGTTCAGGATATGGATTGACGGATACCTTTGAAAAACCGGTCTTTGTGCTTAACAACTCTTTTCTTTAGCACATCGACCGTGTACTCATTTTTCAAACCAAAAGGTGTTTTTATGATTGATAATTGATTTTCATTAAAAACCTTCGCTGTATTGCAAAAACAATTTCTATTGAGCAATACACGATTGTTTTTCAAATATCTTTTCATCAATCAGTGGACTTAAATTCGCTGGTTCACTCACTCCGTGTTGTCTTCTTTGAGACGTTCCGGTTTAAGAACAGCTAGAGCAGCTGCGAAACCCTGTCAAGGAAATTCTTCAGAATTATACCTGATCACAGGCAGTACATGTACTGATCAACGGGGAACCGTGGTCCGTGTACCTCAATTCAACGAAAGTGATCAAAGACACTTTCGTGCGATTTATTGCTAACTGTTGTATGCAGGTACGCCCGACGTTTGCAGCTGATCAGAATGAAGCGGTCAATCCATAGCCGCATGCTCACTTAACACATTCATCTCGAAAGAAATCATGATTAGTGCATCAATGACTCTGATATTTTCACTCCATGCTTCTGCTACGCTGCTGTCAATGTCATGAATCAACTAATGCTTCCGCAACTCTGATGAGAAGATATCATAATCCAGAATGTGAGCATGTCGGTCCTAAAGTCACAACACCACAATGGATGTTTTAAAGATTTGTTTGATTGCTGATGATCTCAAAAGCTGGTTCATATTTTCTATCACGTGGATCAGAAATGGACCTCTAATTTAAAGTACAAATCTTTGCAGACTTTGAAGTTGCACCACCTATGCACTAAGTTTACGATGTTGATGTATGAAAGTCTACGAGCTCAAGAACCAAGTCAAGAATAGAATGTTAGGTTCTGTAATGTAAAACATGGGGTGACCTCCCTTAAGGGGAGATTGTTAGGAATTAGATAATTCCAGTATTGAAGAGTCGGTCACCCCAACTATTATCTAGCACAAGTTAGCTCGTAGATTGGTCATTAGTTACGTTTTTATGTAGTTAATTAGTTAGTTAGTAGCTTAAAATAGTTTAGTGCAACACCGTGGAGGAAGGTCGGGTCTTTACCCGCTGTATCCCTGATCCACAGGCCGTCAGGAGGTCGTTTAGTTTGTAACCTATAAATACCCTCTACCTTACAACGTAGAGGGTTGGATGTTCTTTGGTAATCTAATATTCTACAAGTTTCTCTCACTAGAATGTCCCACTCTTTCTCTCTCTAAAACCATCTATGTGCTCATTGTGTTAATGTTATGATGTGTATGTGAAATCCAATTTATTACAATAAGCCATATATGGTCACACTAAATGTTTTGTCACACATTCGTTAAGTGTAGCCAAAATCCAGTACATATGTTCACGTAAGTTAATATGTGTGTTTAAAGTTTAGTTTGTGTTAGCTTGCCGAAAGCTAATCTATAAAGTCACATTTGCTACTAACACCGTGACCAAATGCCATATATGGTCACACTAAACATTTTGTCACACATATTATTCAAGTGTAGCCAAAATCCAGTACATATGGTCACGTAACTTAATATGTGGCCATTGGATGATGAATAGTCACTCAAAATACACGTTTCCTCACTTTAAACACCATATGGTCACACTTATTAACACTTTTAGCCACTTTATGGTTAATTGTATGTGACTAAATACCCAAAACAAACATGCTTTGTGTGACTAAATGTTAGAAAAGGCCACACAAACATAAAATTCATGTGGCCATTGGATGATCAATAGTCACACAAAATACACCTTTCTTCACTTGAAACACCATATGGTCACACTTATTAACACTTTTAGCCACTTTATGAGTAATTGTATGTGACTAAATACCCAAAACAAACATGCTTTGTGTGACTAAATGTTACAAAAGGCCACACAAACATAAAATTCAAGTGGCCATTGGATGATCAATAGTCACACAAAACACACATTTCTTCACTTGAAACACCATGTGGTCACACTTATTAACACTTTTAGCCACTTTATGATAAATTGTATGTGACTAAATACCCAAAACAAACATTCTTTGTGCGACTAAATGTTAGAAAAGGCCACACAAACATAAATTTGATGTGGCCATTGGATAATCAATAGTCACACAAAAAACTATTATGTTTTTCATAAACAGAACTAACTACGAATACTAAACAGACTTATCTTATTTCTGCCAGACTTAACCTTGTACTGGCAGCCTTAACCACTAAAACTAACCTACCAGACTTAACTTTGTACTGGAAGCTTTAACCACTAAAGTTTTCTATTTATAAGTATACCACAACACAAAATATATATATTTTTTTTGGGTGCAAAGATGAACTTGTATTAATCAAGGAAACTTTGTAAAATGAAAAAATCAACACACACTGATATGGACAAGTCCCATATCAAGTTGCATACTAGGCAACTCTATTCAATATCTGATATATCTTTTCTTATAAGTCTGATAACAAAAACAAACTGCCCATATCATACAACCATGGACAGATGACAACCAGCACAAAACCATCACAAAGAACACCTTTAAATGCACCAGTATGAACCATACACTTCCAGATAGGGGCTATACCAAGTAGTTTACATTCCATCTCATGAATGGCTTCAACTACTTGGGAACACACACCCTAAATGAAGCCAACAAAATCCTACACAATCCTAAAATCTGTTTATAAACGTGTCTATCAATAACAACTGATAACGCCTGGAATTACGTTTTAGCACATGCTAAATACTGGAATTATAACTGGATTACGGGAAGACACCGAAGCTTGGTCGTCGATGACAAAGTCAACAAGATTGAATCTGACCATTTTGTTTTGTTCCCACTGACACTCCTCAACAATCTCTCTCCATATAGCGTTTATGGTAACGTAGTTCTTGCTTCTAGGCCTATCGCTGTGGTGTTGCAGATTCACGTTCACATAAAACTCCATGTCTTCCCGGTATCTCAGCAATGCGTTATGGTACTTCCACATGTGATTTCGCTTCGTAAACTTATGTGGTATGTTCTGCATTAAAAAGAACAATGTAGTATGCTAATCAAAAGTATGTCCATGTGTTGAAGCATATATTAGTTTTTGCGAAAGCAGATAATGACTGAAATGGTCCGATTTGTATCATTACTTACCAAACGGCTCCTGTCCGTGACATATGCAAGGATGGGCGCGTAAAAATAATCCCTTTCACTTTCATGCTCTGTACATTCGTTCCATGCACATATGTGTTTCATACGCTCATTTGCAATTGGAATTTAATAAAAATGGTAATTAATAATTTAAAAGCTATTATATGGAAAGGTTTATTTTTAAAATAAAGTCATAGATTATGTCTACACTTTGATTAACATACCTTCATCTACGAGGTTTCTCATGAACAGTCTTGTACGATTCAGCTCCATACGTTGCACAAGTTCAGAACGCATCATCAGTCCATTTTCAGCAAAGGGCATCAGGGAAAGAGTATTGTTTAGGAGATTTGTGAAAACAACTCTTGTGCCAGCAAACAGGTTTTCATCGTGAACCAATACATTCCATCCGTGCCCACCAAACTCATGCACGTGTCTGTTTTCCTCCAGTATTTCAATTTGACGGTGAGTGATAGCTGCTACGGGCACGCCAGCAACAAGAACGTCAAATTGGTTATTGTCAGTATTGTCCCGGAAATTGCAAGGAATGACCTACGTAACAGTTTAGTTTAAAGAAAACATTAGCGGGTCAAACAATTAAAATAATCCCCATTTTCAACAAACTTATACAATGTATTGATTAACATTTTTTTTCTTACCAGAGGTTGTGCAGGATATTCATCCAACGTAACCAGGAACCTACGTTGTCTGTAACCTAGAAGAGCCAGATCGTATCCAGGGCATTCGTGGCCTGCATCGTTGTACCCTGTTACATAATAACAGTCTTCTTCCTGACGAATGAAATGGAATGTGGCCACATTGATGTATTGGCTTTGATCAATAAAAGCTTGCCACTCGGACCCTTGCAAAGTAATGCGACCACGAACCAATTTCCAGTAAACCTTATGTTTGGTTCCCCTATTGTGGATTAGGTATATCCAGCGCTTGTTGGGGTACAGTGTTTCAGTAAACAAAGCAAGAAGCATCTTAAATTTAAAAAGTAAGCACGTATATCAATTTGATGGTTACATCGATAAATTTATAACCTTAAGTAAGCATTTTAAGTACAACTTACCTGCAATGTCCTAATGTTTGTGCGGTTTGCCTCCACCAACAATTGGATGCTCATTCTATTTTAAAACCACAATCGTCTTAATGGTCAATAAGGTTATCTCATATGCATAACATTCAACTAATACAAGTCTTAGATGATCAATGCATCTTTATCATTAAGGTGTCAAACAAAATATGATTGAAGATGTACTACTACATATTTAACTATGTTTCAAAAACCAATAATCATATAGTCCTTTTAGAGTAAAAATCTGTATTTTTTTACGTTTATTCATCTTACCCCATACGTTTGTTAAAATCTAGTAAGAAATCCATAATATACCCAACATACAATACGCCATTGCTTCATCCAATATTTAAACCTAAGCTCAGATAATTAATTACATAAGGTGTAGTGCTTTACCAAATCATATAAAAGCTATACTAACCTAGATTAAACATATGTTTACAAGTTGTCTAATTAGCTATTTAACAAATAGCTGCTACGTTTTTCCACAATCCACATATATTTACATGTCACACAATATTCTAAAGAATCAAATCGCATATAGTTCTAATAAAACAGCTGTTACATTATGATCAAAGGATACTATATTCTTTAGGATATGTTAAACATTGCTGAAAAATTACCAAACATGCATTTGTATCCATCAACATATCAGAAACATGCGTGCATATCAATCACTTTACATTTGCAGTTCATGGTCAATCACTTTACAATGTGTAACATTACCTGATGATGCGGTTGTTGTGTTGAAGAAGATAGACTTGAATATTTTGCTTTGACTATGTGATTAAGTGTAGCCGTAATATGTCACGGTTCTCAAAACTGCAATGATTACTATTAATTAAGGGAAGGATTTTTTGTTTTATTTTTTTAGCTTGTATTATGGGAGCATTGCATATATACCCACCAAAACTCAAAAAGTTTCATATTTCTCCATAATACAATTTTTTAATGCATGATGTACAATGCAACTTAAGCATGTTTTGGGTATATATGCAAATATGTAAATTTTACACAACAATTACGTACCAAAACGGGACATTTGAAAAAGTACGCAACTATTTTATGACCTAAACCCTTGATTAAATACATACAAAATATTTGGTAGAATCACCTTAAAAATTAAGTACCTTAACATACAAATAAATAATATTACATTAACATACACGATATCGTAACTTCTCGCAAATAAATACATATGTCGAATACAATATTGGTTAATCGAATATACAATGTAGCTATTGAATCACTACCAGTGCATCAACGTTTGCAATGTTTTTGTACGATGTTTCCCGTCCTTGAATGTCACGTTCACTGTGATGATAAAAAACCTGTGGAATCCAAGTAACAAAAAAAGTTATACGTTGTAATAAAGTATATAATTGTAGGTACTTTTTAAATAAGAAACATACTATTCAATAACTTAGCACTACCAGTATTAACTTAGCAGTGACAGTATTAACTTAGCACTGCCAGTATTAACTTCTTCCAGCCCATTCTTATTCGATGTCAAATTCCAGCCCATTCTACTACGACTATATACACAGATGCTTAACATCTTCGAGCCAATCATGATTCATTGGGACGGGTGTATGATAGGGACCAATGATTATATATAGCTTCTAACAGAAACTATATATACACGTGACGCCAACGGACGCCAGCCACAATGAAACATGATTGACCTGAAGAAATTTACCAACTTCATTAAAGTACAAGGTTGTGATAATATTATGCATATAAAATAAAACGGTCACAAACATGCGACATAATCGTCTATACATTGCTATAAACCAGGTCAAGATATGGGCAATCTCAAGTTTAAAACTACCCGTCATAATTGATCAAAGCGTTGATGGTCATGGTAAGCTTAACACAGCATCTATCAAAGTAAGACACCTATGTTATAAGCAAGCAAGTGGAGACAGCTTAGTACTTTGAGCGTCCACTCGAAATCCCATTGCCATGTCTATGAAATGGCTGCAAAGATTTGCACCAAACCTATTGCTATGACAGTGACATAGGAATGGGTTTTCGAGGGGAAGCTCAAAGTACCAAAGGTGTGCCGAATAAATAATTATCGATTCTACAAAAAGTTAATTTTACAGAGATGAAAAGACAAAAAGCCTATCCAGTGATGAAAAGACTTTTAAGTGCAATGGTTAAAATTTTAATGTTGAAACTAGGGAATAAGATCTTGTATACAGGCAACCCATCTACCATACAGTCAAAAAAAATTGACTCATTTTTTGCACATAATAGTGAGGCTCAGATCTGTATAAATCAATAGTTTCAAAAACATCAGTATCACATCATTTGCATAATTTAATAAGATACTTGTCATCACAGCCTCATACACACTGACACCTCATAATTATAGTTTTGCTAGATTGTTAAAAAAAAGTTAAGAAACAATATGATATAGTTGCGGATTCAAACGGAAGTTGAACATACCAATGTGGCCGCGTTACTTTGTAGATGTGTATGGAATTTCAACTTAGTGAACCCTTCTGAATCCCCCTACAGTACCTTTTGTCGTTTCAACTCCCTTTGAGCAAAGGCCTGCACCAGGCGATTTGCTAGATTGTTGAAAAAACAAAAGGCACTGTTTGGGAATTTAGAATGGGTAACTATGCTGAAATTCCCTACTCATCTACAAAGTAACGTGGCCACCTTGGTACGTTCAACTTCCCTTTGAATCCGCAACTATATCATATTGATCCTTAACTTTTTTTAACAATCTAGCAAAAGTCTATAACAAGTATATCAGACTCATATAAACTTCCAAACTGAGTGTGCAGTGTGATATGCATTAGCAAGGCTCAGATCTGTAAAAAGGTTGGATAAACACCGGAACATCAGGATATAACCGCCATGGCTGCAAAATAATGTAATAAAATTGCCATGCCAACATACGGTAAATCACATCATTTGCATATCAAATAAGATAATCGTCATCACAGCCTTTTGCATATCACAAATAAACACATGTGGCCCAAAATAAACCAACTCCCTTTGAGCAAAGGCCTGCACCAGGCGATTTGCTAGATTGTTGAAAAAACAAAAGGAACTGTATGGAAACTGAAAAGGGTTAATTATGTTTTTTGAAATCATAATTATAGTTTTGCTAGATTGTTAAAAAAAGTTAAGGAACAATATGATATAGTTGCGGATTCAAAAGGAAGTTGAACATACCTCTATCACATCATCTGATTGATTTATTAAGATATATCATCACAGCCTCTATCAAAGTAAGACACTTATGAACAAAATAGAGTTTATACATGCAAAGGAAATGGTCAAAAAAGTTAAATGTCAATATGTTATAAGCAAGCAAGTGGAGACAGCTTAGTACTTTGAACGTCCACTCAAAATCCCATTGCCATGTCTACGAAATGGCTACAAAGATTTGCACCAAACCTGTTGCTATGACAGTGACATAGGAATGGGTTTTCGAGGGGAAGCTCAAAGTACCAAGTGTAAATAATTATCGATTCTACGAAAGTGTATGTGTTGAATGGGATAATGAAGGAGTGTGGCCTGCCATGAACAATACACACTATATCATTATCGCAATCAACACACCTCATTAAAAAGAAACACAATCAAACCCTTTCTGAGATCTCCTACTGGTCCTTTTGTCGTTTCAACTCCCTTTGTGCAATTGCCTGCACCAGGCAAATTGCTAGATTGTTGAAAAAACAAAAGGAACAGTATGGGAACTCAGAAAGGGTTTGATTGTGTATTTAAGATCATAAAAAAAGTGTTTTCCTAAAAAAGAAGCATAGTTAACCCTTCTGAGTCCCCATACATTAACATTTAACTATGCTTTTTATATTTACTAAACTGCATACCTTATTGACTATTATGCGATCACAACAACAACAACAACAACAAACAAAAGGCAATAGCGTAGTGCGAAAGGATAGATAAAGCATACGACAAAACCAAAAGGCAATAGCGTAGTAAAAAGAAAGCAAGCAAACAAGCAAACAGGGCATACAGGAAAAAGAAACACGCACAAGCAGGCCGTAAATACGCCAATAGTAAAGCGCAACAGACATAAAACCAAAAAGCCCAGGCACACCAAAAGCAGGCCAACCTAAGGGAGCAACAACAGAGCAACGCAAACCACGCACGGGGCCTAAGACTACGGCAAAACAAAACACGCAAGGAGGCAAAAGGGGACACCTAAAAGCCAACCTAGCACCACTACCCGCAAATCTCATTCTTCGCGTCTACTAATCTCATTCATCAGAATCCGGGGCACGCACCAAACGCAACGAGACAACAACGAGGGAATCCAACCGGACGAAAACCACACGGACCCGAAAAACCAAAATACAGACAACGCGAAATGATAACCGCATAAATGCCGGACGAACACGCACAAAGAAAAAGGACATACGGGACAAACGAACAAACGAACGAAAGAAAAATGATGCGATAACGGAAAACCAAAACAGCATACGAAATAGATAGGAAAGCGTGATGCGATAACGGAAAACAAACAACAACAACAACAACAACACTAGCGTATTATCAGTTATTCCATACGTCAAATCATTTATATTTTTCGTATCAATTTACAATTACATACCCCTGAGTCTTCCCAATTGATACGAAGAAAAAATCCTTTTGTGAAAAAAATACTAGAATTTATGTGTTAGTTTGGGAAAGACTCAAGGGTATGACAAGGAAAACAAAAAAGTTGTTAGATCGTTAAACGGACCACGTCCGTT
>BPTQ01000003.1:211731636-211852609 GCA_019973895.1 Chrysanthemum seticuspe | reverse complement strand
TTTCTTCCAAATACTTTTTCTCACTGCGCTTTTCTAGAAGACAGATGAGCCTCTAAAATCTAGTGTTGCTTCTTCATAGTCTCTTATCTTCTCTTGTAAATTGGCTCTTCTAGATATTGCCTATGAGCATAATCATGTCATCAATCTATTATTCGCAAGCTTAATATCCGCAAAATAGAACCATGTCATCAATCTATTATTCGCAAGCTTAATATCCACAAAACAGAACCATGTTAAAGCTTATATTCTATAACATTCTGATATATAAAACTGACCTTCATATAATCCCCGTCAAGAGCTATGGCAAGATTACAACTTGCAATTGCGTCAATGACTCTACCCAAAGCTTGGTGTGCAGCAACACGATTGCATAATCATATAGCAGTGAAATGCCTTGATTCTATACTTTGCATTAAAGCATTACTATAACGCTCCAGAGCTTCTCTATATTTCCCAGATAAGCGTCATTCCTGCAGTCTGGAGTAGGTAGAGTGGTAAACAAAATAAACAGTACAGCTCCAACACAAGTATCCAGTACTTATATGGTAGTCAGGTCAAATAAGTTATGTCACTATGATGATGAATGTGGCGAATGATAGGTTAAGATAAGAGGTTCACATGCGTGGAAGAAGCTCTTGGATGGAGACAATTTTTCTGAACCATTTACTGTACCCGTCGAATTAATAAATGGATAGGTCCCCAAAGTCATTTTTTTAGAAGTTGTACCCCAAAAACCTGCTAGGTCAGAACTTCATAATCAAATCCAAACTGATTCACAACTTCAGCAAATTGATCGCTTATGCCAACTTTAATAACCAGTATGAATTTTGTTTTAATAACTTTGGGGAGAACAACGTGATTTACATCAGGATGCACCAAAATGACTTACCATTTTAAAATGATTTTACATATTGCCTACTATTATTATGATATTTACATAATAAACTCCTAGACGGTCACTACTGTTATTATGCCTACTGTTAAGATAGAGCTAACTTTGGTATATGTATATCATTTTACATATTGCCCACTGTTTTTGAGACTTCTGTTAATTGGTATCATTTTATTTATTATGAAAAAAAATGGGTAAGACCTTGTGGTAGACTCATGATGTCTGAACCGCATTCGGAGGGTCCATACCCGAGATAAAATGAGTGATGAAAACTTGTACAACTGCTGGTATTTTGTACATTCCGCCACTACCTCCAATCACCCCGGCTAATTAGTCATCCTGTAAAATAGCCACATTTTTATATCAACTCTCAAAAGTCAAAAATTGAATTATAAAATCTTTAAGATGAGGCATAACTCAGCTGACTTTCACAAGACTAATATCAGTAAATCAGTATATACCGTGTCAACCGGTAATCTAATGCGGCCCATTTTATGTTTAAGTAAATGGGTTAAGACTGCCCTATACAACAGTTGTTCAATTGACTTTTTAAAGTCAAATATCATAGGACATGGTTTTTACCTTTTGAACGATAATGAGAGTCATGGAAGACAAGGATATCTTGTTTGGCTTGATAAAATTTGAAGGCGAAGGGGGGAGCTTATCAGAGGCTACTTCGGTGGGAACTGAAAAGTCATGCATCTCGCTTTTTAGCACAATGCCGGTGGATTGAGACAAAACACCACCACCAAAGGGGTAATTCACGGTGGTTGTTAGTGATACTGCATTTCTTTAATCATCGACTATGCAAAAATGACTTGTTCCATGGTCTTGAAGCTCTTTAACTTTAAATGCATCCCCGCGTCACTGTAGAGAATGTAGCAAAAATATATTTGCAATTAGACAGGAGGATGTCAAGGTTTACACAAATTACAATTCAAAGTATATAAAACTGGTGGAATCGGTTAAATAAACTAAGGTGCTTCTTCCAAAATAGCTGAATTGGTGTCTAGCCGAAGTTAGCAATCTGGTCTTATATGGCTGAGCTTTTCAATTCATCTCTACATATAGTCATTTAGATTTAAAGTTAACTTGGAATTGGTGCGCCCTGCCTAAGGTGCTTCTTCCAAAATGACTGAATTGGTGTCTAGCCAAAGTTAGCAATCTGGTCTTCACTGGTTGACCTTTTCAATTCATCTTCCATTGTCTCCGGATCAACAGATCCTTCATAAGTTAAATAATAGAAGATATTTGTTGCCTGTAAAAAAAGGTTTCTGAAAGGTCATAGAAGTGAAATACCTGGTGTACGGCTTTCAAGACCAATTCCCTGTTCTGAAATAAAGGGGGAGTTTTTGAAATAAAGTAGGAAATCGTGAAAAGAGTGTCGAACAAAAATGAACCTGCTTTTTGCTATACCCTGTTCTGTAGGAGTACAATATGGACAATGCATTAAGGACTTCTATATCATATTTTTCTTGATTGGCTGCTAAACATATGCATACACCATATCTCAAACATAACAAATTCTTAAAATAGAAGTGATCGATTAAGCAAAGAAGTTAAAGTTTTAAGAAAATTTACTCTTCATTAGTAGTCTACTGGAACAAAACAATCCGTTTGCAAGGAAATCGTGGAAATCGACATATCACATTCGTTCTCAGCGTGTAACGTAAGTCAGCATTATCAACTATTAAAAAGAAGCTATACATAGATTAGCAAGAAAACTCACCTTAGCAGCAATAAGACCACTAATTTGAGCCACGTCACACATCAAAATCACACCACATTTATCTGCAATTTGTTTAAAGCTCCCATAAGCCCAATCCTTAATATGCTAGCTCACGCCACAAATAACTGCCTTCAAATCAAGAGACGGTATGAGTTACGTAAGCCAACTGTACGTGAATCCGAACAATTCAAAAAAAACCTTACAATAACATGTATATGCCACACAAAAAAATCAGGGAACATGCAAACATTACTCTCAGTTGTGAATGTATATCATTCCGAAATCACCATTGACTTACCTTGGATAGTCGCTTGCACATAGATTTCATATCTGGATAATGACTTGCAGCTCTCTGAAACTTGATCCCATGTACCTGTAATGACAATAATCAGTTGGACTGATGTTAATAGGAGGAGTGTGCATAGTTATTTAAAATACACATATCCAAAAATTATATTACTCACGACAGTAGAATATTAATTAGTGTATCAAATACTCAAGTATCTAAGAAGTGGAACAACCCATAACTACTTCTAAAACTAAAATGCAAAGCGCAAGGCCACTATCACAGGGGTTATTATAATTGTCATACATAGCACTTGTAGTAAAAAGTTTAGCTTACATGGTTTTTATTTAATTGAGCAACCCGTACTTTAATAAAAAGCTCATCTCCAATCTTTTTAACTGAAACTTTAGTTCCACGCCATGATGCATAATTTACTGATATTATGTTTAAGTACCATCTGGAAACTGCATAAGCCATTTGAATATTTGAAACCGTCATGTTCTTTTGGACCCAAGAGGATGAATAGCAAGCATCCATTTTATGAATATGTCATCATAGTTTTCCATACTTCTAAATATATCCCTGCAAACAAAAGTGCCTAAACTATCAAACGGCAAAGACATATATTATTGAATATTATATAACCTAAGGTGGTTCCTACATCAATACAGAAAAAAACACACCTCGACACCATTAGGGTTTTGAGGAAAAGAGGTATATATGAGTAAGGTATAATAAAAGGAACCTTTATAAATTTTTACCGGAGGAATGGCGTGATCCACCTATACTGTAACAAATTATTCAAAGGTTAATAAGTAATAACTACACATCAAAGAACCAAAAACGTGATTCAAATATAAAAACAAACATATTATGAAATTATTAGTTAATTGTGTGTACTTGAGCATATTAGGGTTTTGAGAAGGAAAAAAAAGAGAAAATTTGTTGAACCGAATATAATGAATGAGTTAAGCAATAATTAAGGAATAGATAATGAGTTTCGGGATTTTTATAGTTATCTCATTAAATTAAAATGGGTATTAACTGGTTGCGTAGGTTTATAGATTTGTTCTTGCAAAATATAATCAAAAAAGTATGTTGGTCCAGTGGTTATCATGCTTGTTAATGATACAAACACCCTAGGTTCAATCCTTGTAAGTGACAAAATTTTAAAACAAAATCTTACTTTTTATAATAAAATTTCGAAAATAAAAATAATTATTAAAAATCCAAATCTTAGTTTTTATAATAAAATTTCGAAAATAAAAATAATTATTAAAAATCCGAAATTAATACATAAAATCCGAAAATTAAATATTATTGCTTAGGTGGACTAATGTGATGACATGTCACTAAAAACAATTACTGGGCAATGAGGTGGCGTTTACGTGGCATTATCTACGTGTAATGCCTCCTGTTATATATAATATAGAGATATATATATAATGTAGCTTTCAATGCAGAACCATATTTTTGTACAGAACCATATAAACCAATTTGGGTCATTGGATGAGTTTGTGTAACACCCCCAAAATCATAATGTGACAGCGGAAGACTACTTGGGGTATTAATTAGAGGATCACAGTCATAAGTCATAGAAAACGACTCTAAAGAGACGTTTTTAATAAAAGATTGTTATCATTTCATAAAAACTCAATGTTTTGGATCACAAGAGAAAGTACCACAAGTTTTGAAGTTACACAAAAGATAGTTCAAAGTTTGCGAAATGATAACTTTATTTAAAACACCACTTCCAGCATTCCATTCCATACACTCTGCGCTTTCAAGATTTTCCTAGTTAGTACCTGAGATAAACATGCTTAAAAAGATCAACAAGAATGTTGAGTGATATTCATAGGTTTAATAAATGGTTGAACACAAGTTAGAGATGATAATTGCTTCGAAGACAATTACCATAGAAAAATAGAGATTATTATTATGCACTAAGCTCATGACACCAAACTAACTGCATACACCTAATTACTAGTTTAAGTAATAAAATTGCCCCCAGATGTAATAACCAATTACATAGAGATAATCAAATATGGTGCGCCCCGGTTATTTCTGATAACCGAGTCGGGGTCGTCAATTCCCATAGTACTATCCACAATATTCGCGTTCACTCGCAAATGATTAATGGTTCATGATGAAGGGGACTTTTTGCAGGCAACTTAGGCAATAATAATAACAATCAGGCAAGCATACATCTTAAGAAAAGACTTGTGTTCTAGTTTATAGCATGTATCTCTCTTGCGGGGGTTGAAAAACAAGTAAAAGCGAGGCTATGAACTCACCTTAGCAAAAGTATCTGAGTAGTGTAAGGATCAAGTAGTAGATGCACGAAGTAGCGGAAAGCGACCTATAGTTAATATAATCATACTTTAGTCTTTATGTTTATATTCGACTCGATAATGTTTAAGAAGTTAAAGTTTTATATTATTGTTACTTGTGTGGTGGTATTCAAGTTTAAATTAGTTTGGTAAATATTGGCTAGCTTTGGCTCATGGAAGTGCTTAGGTATACATGTAAAAAAAAAGCATTAAAACGAATGAGTCTTTGGTTCGTCGTAACCGAAAGACGTTGTACGAAAAATATCAAAAGTAAATAGTAGACGTATTTAAATTATAGTGATTCCGCTTAAAGTATACATGTCTATAAGAAAAGTAATAGTTTTATTATAAAAGTTAAAATAAGTTTTGTTTATAAGTTAAAGTGGTCTTTTTAGAAAATTAGTTATGGCTTGTATATATGTTTTAAATACGTGGGGTAACTATATGTTAAAATAAATTCCGTTTACTTATGAAATGTTCACTAATTATTCAACATTAAGTGTTGGTTGAATTTTATTATCCGTTTATAGAATATGTTTATAAAATGAGGTAGTTTCGTGAGTAAATACCGAAAGTAAATGAGTCAAAACAAATAGACGAGCGGGTCGTGAACACGGCATGAGGAAAGTTGAAGAAAACAGTAATTGTGTCTTGATTAGAATGATGGCTCGGGTATACATAATACCACGCAATTTGTTTGTTTTACCCTTACAAGTTTTTATGTTTCAAAACATTATATGTATAGGTTCAAGTAAACTAAATTACTACATTCTAGATGGGCTCGACACCACCTTTACAGGCCTGTACCCAACGCATCGACCCAATATACCTTTCCATCCTCAAATAAACTTGCCCATACTTGGGCCTGCTAGGCTCGGCCCAATCTTTGCAAAAATCCCATTTATAGTACTTGCTTTACATGACCAAAATTCCTATTCTAACTTGCTAGTGGCGACAGTCAAGAGCAGTCAAAGAAAACAAACGGGAGGAAGTGTAGGACTTTTATCCAATCGATTTTTAACACAAAAACAATGGGAAGTGAAGGTGGCCACACCGAGGTTCGAACTCGAGACCTCTCGAGGTGAGGTATCGCTATAAAATAAGGGTTTAGTATCTACTTACTTGTGTCGAGTTTTACCAAAAGAATTATGACAAGGTTTTTAACAAAAGAAAGAGGAGACACAACAATAAAGACTTAACGTGGTCATACCAAGGCTCGAACTCGAGACCCCTCGGTGTGGGACGTCGCAAAGGGGGACTCAATCTTAAGCTAACACCTTTTCATCTCAATAGCAGATTCATGACTTATTCAACATCTCAACTTAAGACTATAAACCAAATATTTCGAGTAAGCAGTTTCAATAACTTTTTATTAACTGATTTCACCTATTCTTCTATTATCCTTTAACAACAAGATTTTGCAAATTCTTGTCCTAGACTCGTAACATGAACACGGTCGCAACAACAACAAAAAAAGATACCATAAATCGATAACCACTTCCATAGCCAATTATTCCAGCAACATTTACCACGCAAGTTTTAATATTATCAAAATCAAATCTCAAGAAAACATTACGAATTGATCGAAATATATTTCATAACTAGGTCATTTTATAAAATCAAACCACCAAATCTTAACAATATTTACAACAATATTATTCAAGAAAAGATTCAATGAAACCTTACAACAAGGGAGTCGATCGGAACAACAAATTAGGATGAACCCACCAAGCCGAATCCACAGGAACCACCAAGTACCCAAAACACTCTTTTTAGTTTTTCTTTTTGATGTGAGTTGTGGTATCTAATCCTGTGAATCGGTGGGGGTATTTAAAGAAGTAAAAGTGGGTAGTTTGACTTGCTCTTTCGACTTTTAGAAGGAGGTAGAAACCCTTCTTGAGTAACATCACCAGGATGCGCAGGTCTTCACGTGTCTCTCCTTGGTGTTTTCTTCAACCGTGGCCCATGGAGACAAGAAAATAGATGGGGACCTTGATTCTTTGTCGATTTTCTTCCATGGAAAAAGCCAAGAGTAGGATCAAGTGTTGGTTATGGTTGACATTTGAGGTGAGAAAGTAGTTTGGAGGGTTTACCTTTTTGGAGGGGATGAAGGAGCGTGTACTGGGAGGATAGAGAGAAGAGAGAGCGATTTGGGAGGAGGGGGAGCAGAAGTGGGGTGTGAGGTTAGAGGAGCAGATAAAGTGACAAAATGTTATCAGGGTAAGGGTAGGCGTGGGTTTTATTTGGGATAAGGATAGAATTTTGATTTTTATTATTTTTAAGGTGTGGTTATTTGTTATTTTGTGTATTTATTTTGTAACACCCCCAAATCTCGGTACAGCGGAAGACTTAATCAAGTTTTCGGGGCGTTACTATTGGATTGGTATCGCACACAAGTATAGCAAAAAGATAGTCATTTATCATTCAAAACCAATCCCAAATTTAAGTATTCAAAACCTTTAATCCAAAAGAGTAAATATTAGGCCCAAAACATAGTTTAATAAAATAGGTCCCAAAAGTTTATCAGAGTCAGAAATGATCCTTGCACCCCGCCTTCTTGCCAAGCTTCCACCGATCACGTATTCCAAACACCTCTCAAATTCCTGAGAAATCATGCTAAAAGGTCAGCTTACGCTGGTGAGTTCATAGGTTTAAGTTCAACAAAATCATAGTGGACCAATAGGAGTTGATTTGCTATGCAAGACCTAAGATAGATAAATACCGTTTCACACCGATCCTACCCGGATCACCAGTCATAACACATGTAATCACATCCCGTATCCAGGGATTACTCGGGCCCCGCGACTCTAGTCCAGCACTGTCGTGGCAACCTCTAGAACAGTTGCCAACCCCGGACTAGGTCGAGGTAGAAGTCTATTCTTAGTTAGGCACGGTTAAACCTAGACTAAGGCAACAACTACTGCACATTTATCTAAACAGTCGAGCATATAAGCAAATCCAAAGAGTTTAAACGGTCCAAAAACAGTAGCATCATTCTCACCCCAAAATAGTTCAAAACGTAGTTAAAACGTATATAAAAGTGGGGCTATGAAACTCACCTTAGCCACAACAATGCATGAATAAACACAAGCAGAAGATAACAGGTAATCACGGCACAGCAATGCACTATTCACTATTGACACGACTGGCATCTAAAGTTAATCTCCATGGCATCCAAAGGAATGTACGACGAGTACAATAGAATAGTTGTGACGTAACCTAATGCGTGTACGATATTCTTAGAATACGGCTCATACGATAAAGAATTCAATAGAAATTAATGTGTTGTAGTTTTTGTGGATCATTCATGTCGTTACTTTCAAAAGTCCATTATCGTTCCCAAAAGTTTATAGCCAATATCTCAGAAGTTTAGTTTTAACGTTTCGTGTGGTGGTAAGAAACATAGACGCGACGTACAACTCACGCGAAAGAGGATCAAACGTCGACAAAATCGAGACATATAGACCATAACTCATGCCCAAAAGGGAAAAAGACATCGACCAAGTCAAGAATTACAGACATTACTCAAGCTAGTCAAAGACTAGGAAATGACGACATCTATTTATGTAACATAAATAGGTCAATTGATAAGTTTCGGCAATTTACCCAATAATTCCCAAACGTGCGTGTTCAATAATAACAGACAAGTTTCCATTTATCGCTCAATTAATACAGGTATCTCAATCGTTATTCATAATCATACAAGTTTACCCGAAAGTACTTCATATGAGGTATAGTAAATAGTGTACTATAACTGACACCTTCGTTTATTCCAACGTTTCCAAATCAATACGACTTCAATAAGTTATATTATCAAAATAATATTTCCAACAAGTTTATAAAAGCTAGCTTGTGTAATATAACACGAATTAGCATCATATTTAACAAGGGTTTATAATAGTTTAAACCATATCCGTCAATAATATATTGTTATATAATTCAATCATCAACTTAATTGTGAAAACGAAATATTTAGTTTTATTGCAAAACAAATATATTAAACTCATTTAAACCCAACACTTTATTAAGGTACAACATACTAATCAATATAACTTGTTATCTAAAGTTTATAAGAGATATTTTGTATTTATAAAACATAAGTCATTATCGTAGTTGATAAGGGCTTTTAATTAAATAAAACCATATTTGTTGATATAAAAGTCATCACGGGCTTTAGAAAACATGAACTATTGTCATAGTAATTAGAGGTTTATAATTAAACAAAACCGTAATCGTTGATGATATATATATAATTATCTCGACATTAGTGTGATGACAAAATATTTGAGCCCATTTAAGTCAAAACGTTTATCAAAATATAATTCCATACCAATTTAATTAGTATAACAAACGTTATTCCAAATTTCTCATTGTCTCGACCCAATTTAACCAATATCCAATGAATATTATGTATCATACTTAACAAAATGATTATTAAACACTTAAACATTCAACCCATTTGTCCATAGTTAGGCTAAACGCCATGCGCAACCACAATTGAAACCATTAATCGTTATAGTTAATTATCGATATATATTTACTTTGTTACGTTTTCCAAATTTACTAACCTACCCGTTGTACGTTAACCGTTTGTCCTTCACTATTGAACCATTTCCTTCATTCCGGTATTGATATATAATTAATTTGTTACCTTCTTCAAGTTAGTCCATTGTCATATTACAAATCATCATCTTGTTAGTTTCAATATTCCTCGCTATCATCATTTTACGACTTATAACAATTACCGTATCTAATTAAAACGAACCTTAACTCATTTTTACTAGTATCACATGTCCAATTTATAAACCAAGACAAGGTAAGCACCAAGTTATTATCCGGGTCAAACGTGACCCAAGCGCAAAGTAAAACGTCCTAACGTGACCAAAATATTTCTCAATCATATACCAATCATATCTTGGGCTCTAACTGATCCAATGACACAACCCATACAAGACACACAAATATACCTGCTGGACATGAGCCCAAACAGATCCAAACCATACCCACAAGGGTCATTAGACCTGACCCATGATCCCAAACGGGTCTGACCCGGTCATTATCGACTCAGTTGAGTCCTTTGACTCGACCCACTGAGTTACCCAACTCAGTTCACCGGGTTGACTCACCCAAAACAGACCCCAGTCACGAATACTCAACCAAAACTAGCCATTAGAAGTCTCCATACCACACGAAACCATTTTTATAAACGTTATATTTAGTTTGTTAAACCCGTTTATCACTTGTCAAGCCACGAAAACAACAACAAAATTTTACCTACGCATCTAAGATGTATACAAAACAGGTAGGTTGAGTTTACCGTGAGCAAAGAGAAGAAAAACGAAGGTCGTGATGGCGTCTCCAACGTGTACAACCCGTAGCCATCAATCTTGAACCGTTGTACACACTTTTATCACAAAACCCTAAAAATCCGAACTTTAAAACTTAGATGTGGAGCGCGTATGGTTATTCGTGGTGTGCAAGTTGCATAAATGTGACCACAAGACACCGATCTATCATTTGAGATAGGTGGTGTAATTATTGGAGGTCTTCGGAAGTTGGCCGGAAAATATGACGGCGCCGGACCCCTGTTATTGGTGGCCGGATTTTTCATTTTAGTGAGAGAGAGGAATGTGTGTTTTGTAGAGAGAGAGTGAAAGGTGTGAAATGGGAGAAGTGTGAGAATGAGTGGGTATTTATAGTCCTAGGAGGGACTAGTCTTGTACATTAGAAACCATAAGGGCGGCAAGTAAATTATCACAAGGACCCTAAGTGAAACTTTATAAAACTTACGATATATTTGATTCGGGGCTCGTTTTGACTAGAAAACAAGAGATTCGTGACTTGAGAGTTACGCCAATGTTTTTAAAATATTATTTCCAATAAAAACGATATAAAATACGACTCGTAACTCAAATTAGTTAAGCCGATCGCTTTAATCGATGTTTTTCCAATAACGACACATCGAGAAATTTTCAAGTTGTCACAACCTCACCTCCTTAAAAGGAATCGCGTCCTCGCGATTCAATTCAAATTATCCGTTACAGTCCAGAAGGAGAGAGTGCAAAAGCACGAGGGTTTATCTTCACGTTCCCTACGTGAATCTAGGATCTTACTGCGAGTTTTTGTGAACTTCGAAGATAGAGAGGAAACTTTACTAAAGTTGCTAGGTTTCATCATCCATGGTTTTGATAGGTCAACAAAGTTTAAACGTCCAAAGATTAGGATTTTCCAAAGGGTTAACGATTGCCTCATCGACGAGTCATTTCTTCCTATTACACACGAAATGTTGGGAACTCTCTACTGAGTCTCGATGGTAGCTTAAGGCTCTGGGCTACAAGTCTCAATCTAGAAAGATTTTTCCAAAGGATTGATATAGCAGGGATTAAGTTCTCACGTTTACTAATCGCTTCACATAATTTCATGGTGGATCCGTAAGCTTGATTGCTAGGTTATCTTGGAGAGTTCAAGAGGTTTACGTTGTCTACTTCTCCAAATGGCTTGTGAGTAACTTACATATCCATCTCAACTTAGAAAGTTTTTCCTTGGTATTATTTCGAACAGGTTTAGGGTTGCTAAGTTGGGGTATTTCCATTTCTTCCCATTCATCGAAATTTGCTCTTACCTCCATAAAGGATCTCTTACGGTGCCTTTGAGGTACTAAACCGATATGTACGGTTATAGGAGAAGTTGGCCAATGGAAGGTGTCTATCCTAACCATTGCCAAACTTGATAGGCACGCTACGTGTTATACTAGGGTTCGAATGGTTTCTCTACTTCAGTCCTTCGTCTGGAGGTGATACACTATAAGCATGTCCAGATCGGTTCTCTAGGCTCTAGGAAGTGATAGATGAAAAATGGGTGTGCAGCGATTGCCAAAATCCGGAAAGGATAGGAATCAACATTTCATAAAGCACACGGTTTCCTTTACGTGTGGAGAATTCCATTTGTATAACTTAGGTTTTTCGATCTTACTCCTTCCTTAAAGATTATCGTAATGAGTTGAAGGTTGAGGAAGGAGGATCAGGTGTATACTAACCAATTGAATCTCAGATAGAGAAAACGGATCAAGGTAATTTCCTTTTTAATCGAAGTTCCATAATTGAAAGAAGGTAGGGAGCTAAATTTCAAAGGTGAGGTCTTGCTTATTGGAGCAAGTCACTTTACCAGAGGGAGAGGATTGGGTACTACCTCACCTCCTTAAAAGAATATAGTTGGGTTCTCTAGTGTTGCTATAACTATTTGAGGAAAGACGAGCATTGTCGTCCATACTTTTCCTTTTTACTAATTCGCGGGAGGTGAATAGGTTGGTAAAACAACTAACAACCACTTAGGTAAGGGCGGGAATCTACTTCCAAGGTTTCTTCTATAGTGTAGCTTATCGTTTGGTGAGAGGTCCGAAAGGTTAGCAGGTGCTTCTCGAAGGATGAGAGAAGGATTATGTGATTGTCCTAGAGAACGTGGTTCAGGTTTCTCCTTAGGATTTCACGATTTCTGCTAAACATGAAATTTCTACTAGATGAGAAGTCTAGGAAGTTCAGAATATGTCTCTATTAGAAATTGTTGATTACTACCATCAATCGGTCGGTTGACTTAGCATGATATCTAGGTTAGAGACGAAAATACGACTCCTAAAAGGGAGTATGGGTTACTAACCACAGTCAGTCGATTGACTCATTGGTGCACTTAACACTTAACGCAGGAGGTTTTGAGGTTCAACTCCAAAATCATAATCTCCAAAAGAAGTTCAACTACCAATCGATATCCAAATCATTTCCTTCATACGAGTGAACGTCAACGGCTCTAAGTAGGTATGCTAGAGAATTTCTCATCTATGGTGTGTAAGGTACCATGTTGATAGAATAGGGTAGGTATTACCTTTACCGGTGGTGTAACGTAGCAGACTATTGTTGACAAACAATGTTGAGGGTTCAATGTTGCTAGAGTCAACATTGACAGAACAATATCTAAGGATAATCCTCGGTGAACATCTTCACTAAAACAAGTCTTTAGATAGTTATCGATAGGGGTACCTAAATAGAGGATATGGTACAACATCAACAGCACGTAAGGTGCTACCTTAACTGAAAGTTGTTGGCGAAGCAACGTCGACCACAACATTATCGGTTTGAGCAACGTCAACTAGATGACACCGCTAATGGTTTCAAAAGTTTTCTCAACAATTGGTTCAAGACTAAGCTTGAGGTAATAAATGTCAGTAACAGAGCTACCAATGAAATGAGGCTAGATGCCAAATCCAACAGTGTTACTACCGAAACGATGTGGAATGATAATTCCAACAAGATTACTATCGAAATACGGTGGAATAATAATTCCAATACGGTTACTATCGTAATGCAACCGGATGACTTTTCGAAATCGAATACTGCCTAAAGGTCGAAAGATGATTTTAACAAAGTTATCAACGAAACAGAGCCGAATAATAATTTGAGGCCAAATGATGACTCGAAGTCAAATGACGAGTTAAAACTCGGAACGAGATCAAAATCTCAAATTCCAAAAACCCAAAGACCAAAATCCAAAACCAAATCCAAAATAGTCAATACTAATTCCAAAAATATCCCAAAATAATTTCAAACGCTCTAGAGAGATCGATGAGGCTTATGTCGATAAGCAAACCGTGCCAATCGGGTCTCACCCGATTTATGGCGGACTATGCTCATAACAGTTTCAAATGCTCGGATAAGATCAACGAGTCTTACATCGAAAAATAATTTGGATAAAAACAGTGCCAATCGGGTCTCACCCGATTTATGGCGAACTACGCTCAAGTGCTACAACTAAGAATTTCACATAAACGGAGACGTATAGTGATGTCAGAAGTGTTACGATTCAAGAGGTGTTATGATGCCAGTGTGTCGTGTGTGAGTGCGGCTTTCGTGATGTTTAGCGAGTGTGAGTGTATGAGTCCACCTTAAGTTTATTGTTCTTAAAACCAATCTCAAACCCGAGCACAATTTTGTTATAACAATTCCCAGTATTTGAAACATTCGCCTCTAAGATGGACATGGGTGATCAGTCCATGTCCTGCTGTCTCTGGCTGAATATAGGTGATCAGTCTATATTCAATCGAGGTTCGATAAATTTTTATTAAGCAAGGAACCACCAGTTTATAACCAATTCTTAATATATATATTCCCAACTTCAATGTTATATCCCCAAAATGTATTTATTTCCCCATCTCAGAATATCTCGTTGTTCCCTTTAGTTATTAGCGTTAGGTATCATCGTGTGTGTGTGTGTGGTATCGACTCGACAAGCACCATGAATGCACTCAAATCACCACCATGCGACTCATAATGACACAATGAGACGTCTAAATGATAAACTTTATAGTTTAATAAGTTTCGGAACAAATAGTTAGATCTCATCGAATTCGTCAATTCGATAAATTCAACCATTTATTCATGCCGCTTATTATCCACAAACCAGTCACATCCTAACGAGTGATAAGGATAATTCACCCATTAATAACGTTATCCTACGTAGATAGCGGGCGCCTATTAAGTTCGTCAACCTTATAAGTCCGTTATCCACGTGGATCGATGCTATTAATGTTAGGTCATCCGTAACCCATGCACAACACATAAATGACATTAAATATTCATAAATGACACCCTTCGGTACACGTGACCTCGAAACATTTAATGACTCATTTATTATAAAACATTTCTATGTTTAAACGTTGGTTTCCCTTTTAAATGTCGAATAACAAGGCGAGCCTTGTTGTAGAATGCTTAGTACAAAACCATTTATCACCTATATCTTCCAGTACTATTTACTAGTATATATATATATATAAATTTCGAGATAAATTTCAATATAAATTCATTCGTTTCAATATAAAGTTCAATATAATTTTCAATATAAATTCCACTATAAAATTTCGGTATAAAGTTGCAACATAAAATTCTGATATAAACTTCGATGTAAATTTCGAGTCATTATTCGTTTCGAGTTCCCAAGTTCGAGTCATGACTCTCGGCTTTTACACCTCATATTGTTCAACAAATACTAAAGACCAAGTTACGACGTTGTCATGGTAGTCGAGACTAGAAAGTCACGATAACACCTGACGTAGCGCAAAGTTGACATATATATCATTAAGTCCAAAATAAACAATTTTCACAACTCCAGTTAATTCTCCAAACAATCTCATACCAATATCGCCGTCTAAACAGAAAATCAAACATACCCAACACAATAAACATTTCAAATTGACTCTTTGAATTTCCCCAAACACAACCTGATTAACGAGTATCAATTCTAACGTTTGTTAATAACTCACCAATTATCCAAACCACCACAATTAGTTTGTTACCCAATCAAAGCTATTAATAAAAATGTCGTCCGATTTCAAAATCTGATTCATACCAATGATTCACCGTTAACCAAATAATCATGCTTTAGTCCAATTTATTATTATAGAACACTTACCGGTTTCACATATCCTTATAACACTAACAGACATGAATTCATTATTAATAGTCAAAACCAATTACCACTCGTTTGACAATTCTAAAGAATGAAACAACGGTTTACGAAAGTTTTGACTTAAAATCGCGACACGAGACCATACACCAATCGACATCATCAAAATCATTATAATCCATCATCTAGTTATGATCAAGGGCACATAATCATGTTAAGATGCAAAACACGTGAACATGACACACACACGATACCAACACACCAGTTTACATGCTTTATTAGCTTTAAAGCGTTTTAGACTCGTGTTTATCAAAACTTAACTATGAAACTCACGTTCACGAGAAAAAAGGCCTCGTTTGTGACTCCCTGACTTAGTTATAATAGTACCATTTCCTTTATATTCCAAAATCATTTCCACAACCACTAACAATGTGCAAGTTTTAAATCAAGTAGTGAGATTACGCAAGGAAATTGCGTAACCATGATACTTTGAGAGTATCTGCATTATTGATAAATCAATGTTGAATTATTGGTTATCACATTCTGTGTTCATTAGTTCACTTTAATCTTCCAAAAACATTCCAATAGATCCCACGTATTTGTGTATATTCATGGAAAGTTTTTCTCCTTATTTTTTTGGGATATACCCAAGGCAACTACTTAATATAAGTTAAGTGTTATAGATTTAAGGTTTGGGACTCCACACTATGTGAAAGTTATAGCGCGTACGAAAACATGAGGACATGTTTTCTGTGTATGTATGAGCATGAGGACATGCTCCTAGGGCGTGCATAGGCATATAGAAATGCTTATGGGGTATGCGTAAGCATGAGGACATGCTTATTGTGTGTGTATAAGCATGTGAAATGCTTATAGTGAACTACTAAGATAGGCAGACTTAAATCGTCTACTAACAGGGCACAAGCTCAATCAAGTGTTCACTCAAACCGTTCATTAAATCAGCCCTAAACATCTCATCAATCATCTTATCAATCAATTCGTCTAATGTGTTCTCAATCATCCATATCAAATCAATCAAGTTCAAATTTCCAAAATCATAATATACCGTTTACTCAATTCAAATTCCGTAATATCTCGATAATCACATCTCATTTACCCAAAATCAATAATCATATCTCCAAATCATAATGTTTCCATAATCAGTTCACAATATTCCTTAACAGATCATCTCATAATTCAAATCGCAGTTCATACCATAATCAATTAAGAAGCTTCGGCTTGGCAAGCGGGCGTGCGTCGGTCGAGGATCAATTTTCTCAAAAAGTGGTTATAGTTTAGGGTTTATAAAATACCTAATTCTCTATAACCTTGAGCTCTGATACCAATCTGTAACACCCCCAAATCTCGGTACAGCGGAAGACTTAATCAAGTTTTCGGGGCGTTACTATTGGATTGGTATCGCACACAAGTATAGCAAAAAGATAGTCATTTATCATTCAAAACCAATCCCAAATTTAAGTATTCAAAACCTTTAATCCAAATGAGTAAATATTAGGCCCAAAACATGGTTTAATAAAATAGGTCCCCAAAGTTTATCAGAGTCAGAAATGATCCTTGCACCCCGCCTTCTTGCCAATCTTCCACCGATCACGTATTCCAAACATCTCTCAAATTCCTGAGAAATCATGCTAAAAGGTCAGCTTACGCTGGTGAGTTCATAGGTTTAAGTTCAACAAAATCATAGTAGACCAATAGGAGTTGATTTGCTATGTAAGACCTAAGATAGATAAATACCGTTTCGCACCGATCCTACCCGGATCACCAATCATAACACATGTAATCACATCCCGTATCCAGGGATTACTCGGGCCCCGCGACTCTAGTCCAGCACTGTCGTGGCAATCTCTAGAACAGTTGCCAACCCCGAACTAGGTCGAGGTAGAAGTCTATTCTTAGTTAGGCACGGTTAAACCTAGACTAAGGCAACAACTACTGCACATCTATCTAAACAATCGAGCATATAAGCAAATCCAAAGAGTTTAAACAGTCCAAAAACAGTAGCATGATTCTAACCCCAAAATAGTTCAAAACGTAGTTAAAACGTATATAAAAGTGGGGCTATGAAACTCACCTTAGCCACAACAATGCACGAATAAACACAAGCAGTAGATAACATGTAATCACGGCACAACAATGCACTATTCACTATTGACACGACTGGCATCTAAAGTTAATCTCCATGGCATCCAAAGGAATGTACGACGAGTACAATAGAATAGTTGTGACACAACCTAATGCGTATACGATATTCTTAGAATACGGCTCATACGATAAAGAATTCAATAGAAATTAATGTGTTGTAGTTTTCGTGGATCATTCATGTCGTTACTTTCAAAAGTCCATTATCGTTCCCAAAAGTTTATAGCCAATATCTCAGAAGTTTAGTTTTAACGTTTCGTGTGGTGGTAAGAAACATAGACGCGACGTACAACTCACGCGAAAGAGGAGCAAACGTCGACAAAATCGAGACATATAGACCATAACTCACGGCCAAAAGGGAAAAAGACATCGACCAAGTCAAGAATTAGAGACATTACTCAAGCTAGTCAAAGACTAGGAATTGACGAAATCCATTTATGTAACATAAATAGGTCAATTGTTAAGTTTCGGCAATTTACCCAATAATTCCCAAACGTACGTGTTCAATAATAACAGACAAGTTTCCATTTATCGCTCAATTAATACAGGTATCTCAATCGTTATTCATAATCATACAAGTTTACCCGAAATTACTTCATATGAGGTATAGTAAATAGTGTACTATAACTGACACGTTCGTTTATTCCAACGTTTCCAAATCAATACGACTTCAATAATTATATTATCAAAATAATATTTCCAACAAGTTTATAAAAGCTAGCTTGTGTAATATAACACGAGTTAGCATCGTATTTAACAAGGGTTTATAATAGTTTAAACCATATCCGTCAATAATATATTGTTATATAATTCAATCATCAACTTAATTGTGAAAACGAAATATTTAGTTTTACTGCAAAACAAATATATTAAACTCATTTAAACCCAACACTTTATTAAGGTACAACATACTAATCAATATAACTTGTTATCTAAAGTTTATAAGAGATATTTTGTATTTATAAAACATAAGTCATTATCGTAGTTGATAAGAGCTTTTAATTAAATAAAACCATATTTGTTGATATAAAAGTCATCGCGGGCTTTAGAAAACATGAACTATTGTCATAGTAATTAGAGGTTTATAATTAAACGAAACTGTAATCGTTGATGATATATATAATTATCTCGGTATTAGTGTGATGACAAAATATTTGAGCCAATTTAAGTCAAAATGTTTATCAAAATATAATTCCGTACCAATTTAACTCGTATAACAAACGTTATTCCAAATTTCTCATTGTCTCGACCCAATTTAACCAACATCCAATGAATATTATGTATCATACTTAACAAAATGATTATTAAACACTTAAACATTCAACCCATTTGTCCATAGTTAGGCTAAACGCCATGCGCAACCACAATTGAAACCATTAATCGTTATAGTTAATTATCGATATATATTTACTTTGTTACGTTTTCCAAATTTACTAACCTACCCGTTATACGTTAACCGTTTGTCCTTCATTATTTAACCATTTCCTTCGTTCCGGTATTGATATATAATTAATTTGTTACCTTCTTCAAGTTAGTCCATTGTCATATTACAAATCATCATCTTGTTAGTTTCAATATTCCTCGCTATCATCATTTTACGACTTATAACAATTACCGTATCTAATTAAAACGAACCTTAACTCATATTTACTAGTATCACATGTCCAATTTATAAACCAAGACAAGGTAAGCACCAAGTTATTATCCGGGTCAAACGTGACCCAAGCGCAAAGAAAACATCCTAACGTGACCAAAATATTTCTCAATCATATACCAATCATATCTTGGGCTCTAACTGATCCAATGACACAACCCATACAAGACACACAAATATACACGCTGGACTTGAGCCCAAACAAATCCAAACCATACCTACAAGGGTCATTAGACCCGACCCACGATCCCAAACGGGTCTGAACCGGTCATTATCGACTCAGTTGACTCCTTTGACTCGACCCACTGAGTTACCCAACTCAGTTCACCGGGTTGACTCACCCAAAACAGACCCCAGTCACGAATACTCAACCAAAACTAGCCATTAGAAGTCTCCATACCATACGAAACCATTTTTATAAACGTTATATTTAGTTTGTTAAACCCGTTTATCACTTGTCAAGCCACGAAAACAACAACAAAATTTTACCTACGCATCTAAGATGTATACAAAACAGGTAGGTTAAGTTTACCGTGAGCAAAGAGAAGAAAAACGAAGGTCGTGATGGCGTCTCCAACGGGTACAACCCGTCGCCATCAACCTTGAACCGTTGTACACACTTTTATCACAAAACCCTAAAAATACGAAATTTAAAACTTAGATGTGGAGCGCGTGTGGTTGATTCGTGGTGTGCAAGTTGCATAAACGTGACCACAAGACACCGATCTATCATTTGAGATAGGTGGCGTAATTATTGGAGGTCGCCGGAAGTTGGCCGGAAAATATGACGGCGCCGGAACCCTAGTTATGGGTGGCCGGATTTTTCATTTTAGTGAGAGAGAGGAATGTGTGTTTTGTAGAGAGAGAGTGAAAGGTGTGAAATGGGAGAAGTGTGAGAATGAGTGGGTATTTATAGTCCTAGGAGGGACTAGTCTTGTACATTAGAAACCATAAGGGCGGCCAAGTAAATTATCACAGGGACCTTAAGTGAAACTTTATAAAACTTACGATATATTTGATTCGGGGCTCGTTTTGACTAGAAAACAAGAGATTCGTGACTCGAGAGTTACGTCAATGTTTTTAAAATATTATTTCCAATAAAAACGATATAAAATACGACTCGTAACTCAAATTAGTTAAGCCGATCGCTCTAATCGATGTTTTTCCAATAACGACACATCGAGAAATTTTCGAGTTGTCACATATTTGGTACTAGATGTATTTTTCCTCCCGTTGTTTTATTTGTAAACGTATAATTTCAAAGGGGAAAAAATATATTACTTATATTTTCGGTCACGTTTTAAATAAACTGACACGATGGTATAATTTCCGATTTTATTAATTCGTTTTCATTTTTTTTTCATGTTTTCTTTTATAATACTGGTACGCGTGCGGACTTGTAAGACAAGAAAATTTCTTGTGAGACTGATTTAGCTATCAGTAAATATCGGACATGATTAAATAAGACTACTCAGAGATGCATAGATTTTTATGCAAGAAAAATGAAATGTACATGCTAAAATGCTTAACTTATCTCAAATAAGTTTTGATAAACAATCTAGTTTATTGATAATAAAGTTAATGATAGTGAAATTTTACAGGTGGCTACAATACCTACCCCTTAATAGAATTCCGTCCTCGGAATTTTGGTTTACGGTGGTTGTCGGAGTTGGATTAGCAAACAGATGTGGGTACTTAACATGCATGGTGTCTTCGCGCTCCCACGTGTACTCCGGTCCTCACTTGAAGTTCCATCTAACCTTGACGATAGGAATGCGACTTTGCTTAAGTCGCTTGACTTCCCTATCCATGATTTCAATTGGTTCTTCGAAAAAGTTGAGCTTGTTGTCAAGTTTAATCTCTTTTAGTGAAACAACAAGAGATTCATCCGACAAGCATTTCTTTAGATTTGAGACGTGGAAGGTAGGGTGTATTCTACTAAGTTCTTCCGGGAGTTCAAGTTTGTAAGCAACCGGGCCGATTCTCTCCAGAATCTTGAAAGGCCCAATGTATCGAGGGTGTAACTTCCCTCGCTTTCCAAATCGAACCTTTTCCTTCCAACGTGATACTTTCAACATGACTCGATTACCAACTTGAAATTCCATGGGTTTTCTTCTAACATCGGCGTGACTCTTTTGTCGATCCCTAGCAGTTTGAAGTCGTTGATGAATTTGCACAATCTTCTCGGTTGTTTCTTGGACAAGTTCAGGTCCAGTGAGTTGGACATCTCCAACTTCAGCCCAACAAACGGGCGATCGACACTTTCGACCGTAAAGTGCTTCGAATGGAGCTGCCTTGATGCTCGCATGGTAACTATTGTTGTAGGAGAATTCCGCCAAAGGCAAGTGTTTATCCCAACCTTTTCCAAAATCGATCACACATGCTCGGAGCATGTCTTCCAAAGTTTGGATAGTCCTTTCGCTTTGGCCATCGGTTTGGGGATGATATGCGGTACTCATATCCAAGCGAGTGCCCAAAGCCTTTTGAAGAGATTTCCAGAAGTGAGAGGTAAAACGACTATCACGGTCGGAGATGATGGAAATCGGCACTCCATGACGAGATACAATTTCCTTTAGGTATAGTTGAGCAAGGATTTCCATTTCGTCATTCTCCTTGATGGGTAAGAAATGAGCAGATTTGGTTAGGCGATCGATGATAACCCAAATGGTGTTGTAACCTCTAGCAGTTTTCGATAGTTTGGTTATGAAATCCATAGTGATTCTTTCCCAATTCCAAACTGGGAGTTCAGGTTGAGTTAACAATTCGGAGGGTTTTTGGCATTCGGCTTTGACTCGAGAACATGTGAGACATTTCCCAACATACGTTGCAATTTCAGCCTTCATGTTTGGCCACCAATAAAGCTTCTTGAGATCTTGCTACATTTTTTCGGATCCCAGATGAATGGAATATTTAGACTTTGAGACTCATGCATAATGAGTTCCCATATTCCTCCATAGAGTGGTATCCAACTTCTATCGCCGAAACATAAGGTTCCATCCGATCTTCGCGCAAAGCCGTTCTTGTTTTCCGGCATTCCAAAGATTTTATCGTTAGGGCGGTTTTCAGGTTTAAGAGCTTCAGTTTGAGCTTCAAGGATTTTTGATGGAAGGGGAGACTTAATCGTCATTCCCAAAGATCTTACCCGAAGAGGTTTAGGTCGATCCTTTCGACTTAGAGCATCCGCCACGCCATTTGCTTTTCCCGGGTGATAACGGATTTCACAGTCGTAATCACTAAGTAATTCTAGCCATCGGCATTGTCGCATGTTTAGCTCCTTTTGATCTAGAATGTGTTGGAGACTTTTATGGTCGGTGAACACCGTACACTTGGTTCCATATAAATAATGTCTCCATATTTTGAGGGCGAAAACCACGGCTCCCAATTCTAAGTCATGGGTAGTGTAGTTCTTTTCGTGAGATTTGAGTTGTCGTGAAGCATAAGCGATCACCTTGTTCCTTTGCATCAATACTGCACCTAACCCTAAGTGTGGTGCATCACAGTAGACCACAAAACCTTCTACCCCATCGGGTAGAGCTAGGATAGGGGCTTCACAAAGCTTTTGTTTCAAGAGTCGAAAGGCTAACTCTTGGTCTTCACCCTAGTTAAAATTCTTCTTTTTCTGGGTCAACTCCGTTAGAGGTTTAGCGATTTTCAAGAATCCTTCGATAAATCTCCAATAATAACCCGAAAGACCCAACAATTGGCGTATCTTGGTAGGGGTAGTAGGGGATGACCAGTCTTTAACAGCTTCGATTTTTGCAGGATCAACATGAAGACCATTACTATCTATCACGTGACCAAGGAATTGAACTTTTTGAATCCAGAAGTTGCACTTGGAAAACTTAGCATACAGTTCTTCTTTCTTGAGTAGCTCTAGAATGGTTTTCAAGTGTTCCGCATGCTCTTCCTTGTTGCGAGAATAGATGAGTATGCCATCAATGAACACAATCACAAATTTATCCAACTAAGGTTTACACACTCGGTTCATTAGGTCCATAAATACCGCAGGTGCATTTGTCAAACCAAATGGCATCACTTGAAACTCATAGTGACCGTATCGTGTACGGAAAGCAGTTTTTAGGATATCCTCCTCTCTCACTCTTAGTTGATGATACCAAGATCTCAGATCAATCTTTGAGTAGACACTTGATCCTTGCAGTTAGTCAAACAAATCATCAATCCTAGGCAATGGATAGCGATTCTTTACCGTTAGTTTGTTCAACTCTCGGTAATCGATACACATACGAAAAGATCCGTCCTTCTTTTTGACGAATAAGACCGGAGCTACCCAAGGCGAAGGACTCAGTCGAATGAATCCTTTTTCGGACAGTTCTTGAAGTTGGTCAGACAATTCTTGCAGTTCGGATGGTGCCACTCTATTAGGTGCTCGCGCCACAGGTGCCGCCCCCGACACTAACTCAATTTGGAACTCTACTTGCCGAACCGGAGGAAGGCCGGGCAAGTCTTCAGGAAATACTTCGGGAAAGTCCCTAGCCACAGGAACATCTTTTAGTTGTTTTTCATCCGCTTCCTTCTTCTCCGTTACTTGTGCTAGAAAAATGTGGCATCCTTTTTCTATGTACTTTGCAGTTTTAAAGCACGAGATGATATTCAATCGGGTCTCACTACGATCACCCCGAATGATTAGAGTTTCAACATCGAGAGGAATGTGAACGACTTTCTCGTCACAAATGATTCTTGCACGATTATTGGATAGCCAATCCATGCCAACGACAACATCGAAACTACCAAGTTGGATAGGCATAAGGTCTATATCGAATGGGTGATTTGATAAAGATAGGTTGCAACCTCGAAGGACGGTGTTAGTTCCTACTATTTTTTCATTGGCTAACTCTACTTCATAAGTGGTATCTAGGGTAGTTGGTGTGACTTTTAACAAAGGTGCCAACTTAGAAGACACAAAGCTTTTATCGGCTCCAGAATCAAATAACACTTTAGCTAAATGATGATTGAGTGAAAACGTACCCGTAACGACGTTCGGGTTTTCTTGTGCATCCCCATCTCCTAGCACATAAGCTCTTGCCTTAGCAGGGTTGTTTTTGTAGTTCCCATACAGTTTTGGGCATTTACTCTTGACAGGCCCAGCTTCTCCACATCCAAAGCAAGTTATTCCCATGGGTTGGAGGTTACTTCCGGTAGCAGGGCTTCAGCAATCCTTTTGAGTATGACCCACCTTGTTACACTTAATAGTACAACGTCCCACATGATGCAGGTTGCATCGAGTGCACAAAGGGTGTGGTCCAACATAGCCTTTTCCAGTGGCAGGAGTAGCAGCATAAGTCCGCGTAATTTCTTGCCTACGGTTTTGTTGATTGTGGTGGTTGTTTCGGTTTTGGTGGTATGGGTTGGGATTGTTGTTGCGGTGTTGGTTATGATTGTTGCGGCCTTGATTGTTGTTGTTGCAGTTATTGCTATGATGGAAAGAGTTGTTATGATGTGTCACACCCCCAAAATACCTGTTTTGCAGCGGAATGGAATTCCTTGGGGGATGACTGCCATAGCATCACATTTACAGTTATATTGAACGACCCAAAGTGCCGTTTTGAAAATACATCGTTTGATTTATTAAAACATTCAGAGTTTACAAAATATAGGTCCCAAATGAAAATCAACATGTGCGGAAATAAGTTTGTTACAATCCAAACGATGTTTAAAAGTACATAAAACCCATGTGAGACACGTCGTCATCGCGACTCTATGATAACTCCTTATGTATGCCATGAAGTATATAGTACTTGAATACCTGAAAATACATTGCTAAAACGGTCAACAATAATGTTGGTGAGAAATCATAGGTTTTTGTAAATGTTTTATACGACCACCACAAGTATAAGTTATGTATGACAAATATGCAATGTTGCAAAAATCGTGAATCGGTAGTCGGGCGGTCAACCACCCTGCAGCGAGTAATTAATCAAGTCGGGATTAATCGGTGATTAATCGGATTGGCATTTCCTGCAATTGTTTGGTATTTCTAGAGACCAAACTAAAAATCTTAACTGATTCCAAGCCTGTTATGTTTCCAAACCTCAATAAAAGGCTCCAATTCTGATTATGACGACCATTGTGCATTATAAGTGAAATATATGATCCCCAAATTAAGTATAATGCCTAAATTATTATTATTTTTAAAACGACCGATTTGCCCGATTCGGCCGATTTTTTACCGATTCGGCCGATTTTGAGCGATTTGGCCGATTCGGCCGATTTTTTACTGCTTAGTGTCGATTTATTTCCCAGGCCGATTTTTCGACCGATTTTCAAAATTCGACAAGGTACTCGGCCGATTAACGATTAATCGGTGATTAATCGGCCGAGTTGACCGATTTTTGCAACATTGCAAATATGCCACATAAAAATGATACAATTGCTATACGCACATGAAACCGAAGCTAGACTGATTATGATGTTCGCCCCAACAGAGTGTTTGCCAAACAACTCAAATTCTGATATTAAATGAAATGCATCCGTTTGACCAGTTGGGACCACCAACCCGGATGGAGGAGTCACCCTCAATAGATCTATTCACTCACTCTCGCTTCTTCCGGAATTAACGGTTCATGATTATGAAATGGGGACATTCAATTGGCATGAGGTAACTTAAGCAATGTAATGAATTTGAATATACTTGGGCTCGTAATAAAATGATGTGCAATGTATTCTCCCCCGTAGGTTTGAAATGAAATATAAACTTGAATAAAAAGGGGCTATGAAAACTCACTTGATACAATGCTATGATGGAAAAAGTGGATACACTGAAATGAGGTGCAGTCTCTATCTGCAACCTATTATGAATGATATGATCTAATATAAGTCATGATATAATGTTGTGCATGCAAACTCATATGATATCCATACCACTTGTGCATTTTTGAAAATAGAGTTTATCGTCGAAATATATGTTTATGAGATCTCGTCATGTTATAAAATACTTTACAAGTACTTACGTTGAAACAACATACTACGATAATCGTTTAGTGATAAATTAAGAAATTATAGTTTTTCGTCGTAAAACAATATAGTTTCACAACTCATAAAAATGGCTAACTTTGAGTGATCGTATATTATCCGTTATAACTTTGCTTGACAAACAGTTGAAAATTTTGGAAAATAGAATAGGCAAACTCACTTTTACTTGAAGACATCGTTTTCTCAAAAATATTCTATCGATATGAAAAATGGCTCCAAACATGGTCACTTGCGATAACCATTTTGGTCTAGTAAAAATATGTACGTGTCATACTTGTATAAAATAGTTACGATATCCATATTTAAAATGTGTATAACTTAGTCGTTACAAGTCCGTTTTCTACGTTTTATATATCCTTAGTTTCGTATTAATATATACTAGTATATTTTTGACAAATCGACTCATTTAGATAATGCTTGAAACTCATTTTTGACCTATGAATAATTCTGGACATCATGCATTTTTCTGAAAATATAGTTTTTGCCGCTAAACTTGAAAATAGCGTATCATGGGTTCCTAAACTTCATCAACAATGATATGTTTCAAGGGATTAATTATAGGATGATTAAAACTTATAATAAGTAATAAAAACAATTAAAAGTGGTATAAATACATATGATACTTGCATGTTTTGTACTAGGATAATAAAAATAGCTCAAGAATGATTATGAAAGATTAGTAAAGATCATGAAAAGCTTACTAGTTATATGATGAAGTTTAAGGTAACAAGGTACTAATTACTTCTTGATTTTTATTTCAAAATCTTATATAGAAGTATACTAGGGTTTGTTTAAGCACTTGATCTTGAAAAACTTGTGATTCTTCTTGGTTTTCCTAGCTTGGCCGAATATGGAGATGAATTGGGAGAGTTCTTGCAAATTTTCACCTTTGAATGTGTGTTGTCTATGTGTTTTTGATTTAGTAAATGACTTGTAGATAACAAATATCTAGCCTAAAATTGATGAGTATGCACATTAAAGTCAAGATATTTAAGTGAAATGGTGACTTGGATGGGGGAGGTCGGCAAGGGGAGGGGGTGGAAGAGTTTTGATGAATTTTAATGATTTAAATGCATTTAAGTTTAAGTTTAATGTGTATTTAGTATATTTAATTAATTATTTAGTGTAGTGTTAGCTAGAAATCGATTTTAACGGAACAAAATAAAATATATCGAAGCCATAAAAATTATAAAAATACATTTCTCGCAAACATTGAGTGAATAAATAATCATCGAGTTGAATTTACGAAAACCGTCGTAAATATTTATATATAACAATTTATATACAAAATAAATTCAGAACATCGGGTAAACTAATAATATAATTTTTATAGTCTTAAAATGAGTATAAAAATATATCTAGACAATTGTTGGAAGTGTCAGTTGGGAATTATACGTTTGAGTTGATAAGACAAAAAGAATGAAACAAGAGGGACTTAATACGACAAGAAGGAAACATACCAAAAGATGGAAGGACTTGCTTGCAAAAGTAGTTTTATTTATTAGTCCTTTGTAGTATTTTGTAAACCCTAATCCTCTAGTATATAAAAAGGACATAGGTGTAGGTTTAAGATACAAGTCTTCCAAGATGTAGTCGACTTAAAGGTGTGTGTATGTGTGTCTTAGGCGTATAGTCTTGTAAACTCCTAGGTTATTAGTTTAGTTAGTAGTTTAGTTATCTAGACGTGTTCCTCCTATAAACGTCTAAGATTAGTTAGTGTTAGTGAATGAAAAACCTTGTTCAATAACAAAGAATTGATTAGTTTATTCCGCTGTGCATGTTATTAGTCTTTGTTATTGATCCCTAGCTAAGCTTATAAACGATCTTCACAATTGGTATCAAAGAGGGGAGCTCTTGATATAGGGATCTACAAGGTTTTTCGAAAAAAATATGCAAAATTCGAAGCTGTTACAAATTTTCGTATCTTTCTGCAGGGCTGTTTTCAAGACGGCATAACTTTTTCTTGAACCGTTGGATCGAGCTACAATTTTTTCTGGTGCATCTCTATATATTCATCTAACTTTTCACTGAAGGGATTGTCAATTAGAGCTCTCAATCAAAAGTTATAAGCTGTCGAAGTCTGCTGCAGAAACTGAAAAAGTTCCGTAAGGTTACTACAGCACTGTTTTGAAACGATCATAACTTTTTCGTTAACCGTTAGATCGTGACGAAATTTTAGGTGAATGTTCTCTATATATCAATCTAACTTTTCACCGGAGGGATCGTCGATCTAAGCTTTTATGCAAAAGTTACAGTCTGTCGAATATGGTTGCTGACAAAGTACTGATGTTTACTCAAAGTACTACTGTTTACTCAAAGTACTGCTGTTTATACTCAAAGTACTGCTGTTGAAACCCTAAATTGCTCAAAGTACTGCTCGTCCTGGAAAGTACTACTCGCTTCAAAGTACCGCTTAAGTCAAAGTACTGCTTAATGTTATACATGATTTTTGGTTCTCGTATGGTTTTGGATTCGAGGGGAAGTCGAGCATGATAATTGTTATGGATTTTTGACGACACACACAAAGGTTATTGGTTTACACACACAAGAGATGAAGTTTGGTTTTTGGTAAATTTGTTCTTAAAAGGATTTTAAAAGGCTCGTTTTTGGTTTTTATTGAAGAATTGATTACGAAGAAGATTGATTATCATTTATTTGATATTGTAGTTGAGTTTCACAGGTTTGTGTTCTTATCATATCTCAAAGTGGGTGTTACACTTTTTAGATAACTTGTTCGTGCTTAAAGGATGTTGACGAATACTTGCAAAATCTAGTTTTCATAGGTCAAGGGGTGGATGGATGAAGACCTAGTTAACTATCACTTAAAGGAGTTACATTGTAGTGCTCAGTGTCTCATTGAAGATGAGGATTTTGTCAAGAGGTTGCGATCTACTTATATTTTTGGTTAGCAGTATAAGTTCAACGTCACGTGGATAAACAAGACATAAGATACAAGTTTGGGTTATTTTACTTCTTCATCAAGTTCGTTATATTTGATTTTTTTCACAAGTGATCATTGCAAAGAGCTTACAGATTTGAAGAATCATTTCATGTTCATGCACCACTCAAGGGGAAGTGTTTGATTTTTACTATTGTTGATCATTATTACTACTGCTAGTTGGAGTTTTCTACTGTTTTGGATTCATTTTTAGTAAGCATTTTGGTGTTCTTCATGGAGGGCAATTCGAAACATTGGACGGCTTAGATTAGAAGTATGATATTGGTTCGTGGTGGTCAAGATCATTATTTGCATACGTTCCCTATTTGGATAATAACAAAAAGGGGAAGAGATGTTTGAGTGGCATGGCATGGATTAAGGGGAAGACAAAGGAAGACATACTTGTTTCATTCATGGTGAGATCCCTGATCTCAATTTCTCTACTTCGTCTAGGGAAGTTCGTTCAAGAATGGTTTTGTCATTATCAACTAGGGGAAGATTGTTGGGAATTATATGTTTGAGTTGATAAGACAAAAAGAATGAAACAAGAGGGACTTAATACGACAAGAAGGAAACCTACAAAAAGATGGAAGGACTTGCTTGCAAAAGAAGTTTTATTTATTAGTCCTTTGTAGTATTTTGTAAACCCTAATCCTCTAGTATATAAAGAGGACATAGGTGTAGGTTTAAGATACAAGTCTTCCAAGATGTAGTCGACTTAAAGGTGTGTGTGTGTGTGTCCTAGGCGTATAGTCTTGTAAACGCCTAGGTTATTAGTTTAGTTAGTAGTTTAGTTATCTAGACGTGTTCCTATAAACGTCTAAGATTAGTTAGTGTTAGTGAATGAAAAACCTTGTTCAATAACAAAGAATTGATTAGTTTATTCCGCTGTGCATGTTATTAGTCTTTGTTATTGATCCCTAGCTAAGCTTATAAACGATCTTCACAGTGTCAGATCAATTATTCAAAATAAATGGTCGCGTAATAGCGTTTATTTAATAAATAAATATACGTTAATGAAATATGCAAACTCATGCATAAACTGATATGAAATGATGTTACTGATGATATGTAGTCTAACTCTAGTCTATATGAAATGTTCTCAATGATGTTCCATGAATACACAGCTAAACCCTCAAGGTTACGCGTATTTAATAATCGTAAACCTAGTTTACGAAAATGATGAATAATGCGTCATGAATAGTGATTTTTCTCTAGGAATGAATAGTGTTTCATGAATAGTAAAATTTTGAAATAACCTCTCAAAGTCTCAAACCGACTTCAAAAATGATGAATAGTAAAATGATGTTAGTAACCGGTGAATAGTAAATTCCCGAGATGAATAGCGAAATTTTCAAAGTTTGAGAAATGACCTGAAATTACGAGTTGTCACATTCGCCCACCCAAAAAGGAATTCAGTCCCTGAATTCAGTCCATGTTGGGTTCTAAGGTGTTATCGGTGAAATGGTGAGGATATTTGAGTCGCATCTTGTCTTCCCGTGTTTTCTGAATCGTACCACGCCTTTCCAAGGTGAGACTTTCAACATAACTCTGTTGCCAACTTGAAATTCTAATGGTTTGTGACTTATGGAACACATTTCCAATATTTTGCGTCGTATATCGACGTAGCTTTTCTATCTATTTGTTGTTGCTTGTAACTGATTCTTGATCTATACGACTTCTTTGTTGTTTCATGAATAAGTTATGGACTAGTGAGTCGGACTTTCCTGATTTTGGCCCGTGAATAAGTGATTGACACCTCAACCATAGAGTGCCTCAATGGGTGCAGTCAATATGTTCATGTGATAACTATTGTTTTAAGGGAACTTGTTCGATGATGAATGATTTGCCTAATCATTTTCCAGAAAATCACACATGCTTTGAGCATATCTTCTAATGTTTGAATTGTTCTCTCGCTCTGACCATTGAGCTGAGGATAATAGGCGGTACTCATGTCCTAGTAGGTTCCATGGGAATCTTGAAATGATTGTCAGAAGTCTAAGGTGAATCGGCTACCTTATATTAGGTATAATTGAAATTGATACCATGTGTCTCATGACAAATTCCAAAATGTCAAGTCTGTCGAAAAGGGCATTATTGTAAAGAATAGATTATGGGTAACAGTTGTGATTCCTCGCGTTTCTAGTTCTAGCAAACGTCATGACTTGAGTCTTCCTTGCCTAAGGTGCTTAGTCTCCATTACTAACATGTTTATTGTTTGATGGTGTCTTTCTTAATTTCTCTTATCAAAATATTTCCACGCTCTATGTTGTCAAATCACGAAACCCTAAGTATTTAAGTGATGTGGTGTGGTGGTTGATTTTCAAGATTTGTTTCGATATTGAGTGCTTCTAAGATAGTTCATCACTGAGATTGTTATCATGCTAGCAAAACATAGATATCAGCTCATACTATGTCGAAGAATGTTTGTTTTGATTTCACTTGTAGATGGAGAGTCATTGATTTTCCAATATGTTTAGACCTGTTGCATCTCTTGATATGGAAGTGAGGTTATCTGTAATTTCTAGAGAACACAATGCCTTAGGGAAGTTTATATCGATAACCTTAATTTATCTCAATTTTCCTTTAAGGGAAACTCATTGTAGGGAAGTTTACATATTGTTGAAGCCATGTTTAATGGAATGTTCGGTAGTCTCAGTTAGGAGGCTTGGTTTATTTCTACAGTGTTACTTAGTGGGTATTCGCTTTCTACTAAATCTTGTAACTCGGTCTAGCTAGTACTTTTGAAATGATAGAATTTGGCTTCTAGTCCAAAGATAGTGGTTCAGAATGTCTCGTGATGTCTTAAGATTTTAATTCAGTTTTAAAACATCTTACTACATACTTCTAGTCCTTGTTGGTAGTTCTGACATCCTTTCATTGTTTTCTTGTATCGAGGAATCCTCCTCGTAGATGGTATAGAAAGTCTTTCCTAAAAAGGTCACTGGTAAAATTTCAACTTATCGTTCAAGTGAGTGATGAATGGTGTAGGTATCTATAGAGTGTTAACAAAAAGAGATGTTTATGAATAATTTACCTGATTACAAAGCTTTGCTTTTAAGTGAAGATTATTTTAGGAAGTTTGAAAAGATGCTTGTTTCTTTCATGACATGATCTTTCCTGAATTATACATAGGTGATCAGGCTATGTATAATCGAGGACAAATAATGTGATGCTTGGTTTTGTTGAAATGGTATCATATTTCTCCGAAGTTTTAGATGGTATTCAACGTTTTGTTTTGTAATATAATGGCTCAAACAATTTTTCAGAGTAACATGAAAATCGTTTCGCTTAATGGTAGTAAATAGTTGATAGAATGACTGAAAATCAATTTATAGGGTGGTAACAAAACAGCTTGTTTTAGAACTTTGTGAAACAATTTTCCTAAGATGGGGGTAAAAATAGCTTGAAATAAAATTATGTGAAATAATTTCATAAAGTGGTAGCAAAATAACTTGAAATAATATTTTTTGAATGGTTTGTAGGATATATGGGAGAACCTCATAGAATGGTAATAGTATCCTAATTGGTCAAGAATAAAATTGCCCTAATCCTTAGTAAGATAGCGGTATGTTGTTGCGAAATGATTGAAAATTGGGAAATTGGAATAGGGAATGAAATAAACAAAGGTTGTGATTATCGTGGAGATAATAAAGGATAAAGATTATATTAGATAGAAAGGTACTTATTATCTGTTCCTGTTGATGGTCTAATCATGTCTCAAGTGTAGGAGCAGTAGGCTGTCTAGCAGCAACAGCCTTAGAACTCTCATAGTCCTCAAACCTATAAGATGGTGTAGTGTCTATAGTCTTAGTTATAGATGGTAATGGTGTGTCAAATCATGCATGCCTCCCAAGCTGTATCTATTAGATGTGATGGTACGGATGGTGCTCTAGATGATAATGATGATGATGATGATGATGGAAATCCTAGTGGTAAGTTAGGAGATGATGATGAATGAAATACTACTCTCTTTCGTGTTGTCTCACGACGTTTCAGAGGTAAATCTAGAGTATGCACTATTGGACGACTAGTAGTGGTATGAGTAGCTGATGGTGGTTGTATTACATGAGTAGCAGGTGATCTAAGAATGACGGTAAGAGAATGTACTCTCTTCCTTGCAGTAAGCATCCTAATAGGTCCATTAGGACTAAGCCTATAAGTCCTACCAAATGGTATGATCTGTCCCGACTGAATGATAGAAACTGTCCTGATCCTACGGTGAATCAATGGTGATCGTGATGGTGTAGGTGCAACTTCGCCCTCCTCAAAGGGTTCAGTCTCCACATCGGATAATATGTGTGGTAAGTCTGGTATAGAGTCAACTGATGTTAAAATTATGGTAGGGAATGACAAGGTATCCTCCATGTCAGAGTCTGATGTGAGTATGGTGGGATGGGTATCTGAAGACATCTATGTGACAATCGATTTGAAATGAAAGTAAATAACCCGCATAATGTGCGTATAAAATCGCATGTAAAGTGAATATGCACTTATGATGAAATGATGAGATGCTATGATGATGTAGTTATAGTCTAGGGTCAATGATACAACCTAGTTCTCTATAACTCTTGCTTTGATGCCAATCTGTCACACCCCCAAAATACCTGTTTTGCAGCGGAATGGAATTCCTTGGGAGATGACTGCCATAGCATCACAGTTACAGTTATATTGAACGACCCAAAGTGCCATTTTGAAAATACATCGTTTGATTTATTAAAACATTCAGAGTTTACAAAATATAGGTCCCAAATGAAAATCAACATGTGCGGAAATAAGTTTGTTACAATCCAAATGATGTTTTAAAGTACATAAAACCCATGTGAGACGCGTCGTCATCGCAACTCTATGATAACTCCTTATGTATGCCATGAAGTATATAGTACTTGAATACCTGAAAATACATTGCTAAAACGGTCAACAATAATGTTGGTGAGAAATCATAGGTTTCTGTAAATGTTTTGTACGACCACTACAAGTATAAGTTATGTATGACAAATATGCCACATGAAAATGATACAATTGCTATAAGCACATGAAACCGAAGCTAGATTGATTATGATGTTCGCCCCAACAGAGTGTTTGCCAAACAACTCAAATTCTGATATTAAATGAAATGCATCCGTTTGACCAGTTGGGGACCACCAACCCGGATGGAGGAGTCACCCTCAATAGATCTATTCACTCACTCTCGCTTCTTCCGGAATTAACGGTTCATGATTATGAAATGGGGACATTCAATTGGCATGAGGTAACTTAAGCAATGTAATGAATTTGAATATACTTGGGCTCGTAATAAAATGATGTGCAATGTATTATCCCCCGTAGATTTAAAATGAAATATAAACTTGAATAAAACGGGGCTATGAAAACTCACTTGATACAATGATATGATGGCAAAAGTGGATACACTAAAATGAGGTGCAATCTCTATCTGCAACCGATTATGAATGATATGATCTAATATAAGTCATGATATAATGTTGTGCATGCAAACTCATATGATATCCATACCACTTGTGCATTTTTGAAAATAGAGTTTATCGTCGAAATATTTGTTTATGACATCTTGTCATGTTATAAAATAATTTACAAGTACTTACGTTGAAACAACATACTACGATAATTGTTTAGTGATAAATTAAGAAATTATAGTTTTTCGTCGTAAAACAATATAGTTTCACAACTCATGAAAATGGCTAACTTTGAGTGATCGTATATTATCCGTTATAACTTTGATTGACAAACAGTTGAACATTTTGGAAAATAGAATAGGCAAACTCACTATTACTTGAAGACATCATTTTCTCAAAAATATTCTATCGATATGAAAAATGGCTCCAAACATGGTCACTTGCGATAACCATTTTTGTCTAGTAAAAATATGTAAGTGTCATACTTGTATAAAATAGTTACGATATCCATATTTAAAACGCGTATAACTTAGTCGTTACAAGTCCGTTTTCTACGTTTTATATAAACGATCAGACCTCAATCTTAAGTTGTCGAAAATGATTTTTCTAGCGTAACTCTTGTTCCAATCACTTCAAATAAACACCAAATCTATTCTAAACCTACCATACACCTTCTTAGGGTGTCATGGGTTCCTAAACTTCATCAACAATGATATGTTTCAAGGGATTAATTATAGGATGATTAAAACTTATAATAAGTAATAAAAACAATTAAAAGTGGTATAAATACATATGATACTTGCATGTTTTGTACTAGGATAATAAAAATAGCTCAAGAATGATTATGAAAGATTAGTAAAGATCATGAAAAGCTTACTAGTTATATGATGAGGTTTAAGGTAACTAGGTACTAATTACTTCTTGATTTTTATTTCAAAATCTTATATAGAAGTATACTAGGGTTTGTTTAAGCACTTGATTTTGAAAAACTTGTGATTCTTCTTGGTTTTCCTATCTTGGCCGAATATGGAGATGAATTGGGAGAGTTCTTGCAAATTTTCACCTTTGAATGTGTGTTGTCTATGTGTTTTTGATTTAGTAAATGACTTGTACATAACAAATATCTAGCCTAAAATTGATGAGTATGCACATTAAAGTCAAGATATTTAAGTGAAATGGTGACTTGGATGGGGGAGGTCGGCAAGGGGGGGGGGTGGAAGAGTTTTGATTAATTTTAATGATTTAAATGCATTTAAGTTTAAGTTTAATGTGTATTTAGTACATTTAATTAATTATTTAGTGTAGCGTTAGCTAGAAATCGATTTTAAGGGAACAAAATAAAATATATCGAAGCCATAAAAATTATAAAAATACATTTCTCGCAAGCATTGAGTGAATAAATAATCATCGAGTTGAATTTACGAAAACCGTCGTAAATATTTATATATAACAATTTATATACAACATAAATTCCAAACATCGGGTAAACTAATAATATAATTTTATCGTCTTAAAATGAGTGATAAAATGAAGTTACTGAACCACACATCGTTGTCGCCGACATGAGTGAGAGACCCCTTATCACTGATGTCAAGGTCAATCGTCTGGGGGCCGAAATCCGCCACAGTTTTCTTGAGGGCGACGTTCTTGTTGACAGAACGCACCGGCTTCCTGACGCCACCCCTGGCGCCATCTCTGCCCCTACCCTTGCGAGGTTGTGATCCTACTAATTGAAGTGAGTGAAAACGTTATAAAATAACAAGTAACCAAATAAAATGATCAAGTTTAAGTTTCTATTAAAATAATCCAGAAATTCTTACCACGACAACCGCTATCAATATGACGAATAGGGGAAGGTGGTGGGTCACCGGCAACGTCACCATCGTGACCGCGCGCGGTAAAAGTACATGTTGAATAACATATACATTTTCATGAACAAATTAATATAAGCTTGCACACATTCAATGACATACACATTCAAATAAATATACACATTTAAATAATCCATAACAATTTCATTCAAATAAGTGTCGTTTTACAAGTTACAATTTCAGATCAATCTTCTAAATCAAAGTCACTATCATAAACAGAAGTGTTTGCATCTTCATTATCAGAACTGTTTGCGTCTTCATTATCAGAAGCTTCTGCTAAATCATAAGGCTCGTCGTCCTCATCATCAATAAAATCATCATCGTCATCAACAGGAATGATTTGTGGTGGTGGTGGTGGTACCTCAACTTCCTTTGATTGACCATTGATATTCAAGGGTTCTAAATCCAAATCAATCAAATTAGCAGACAGTTTGAGATAAGATGAGTTATTTCCATGTATCACATCATCATCGTCTTCTGCCACGATGACATCCTAGGTTTTTTTGTGATTCACATCTCGGACGACCTTCCAATGGAATGGTCGTCTGGCAGGATCTTCAAGGTAGAAGACTTGTTTCGCTTGTGTTGCGAGAATGTAAGGTTGATACCACTTTATTGGAAAACACGAGGGCCTTTTAGGCTTGTATTAGATGAAGAGGTGAAAACTGAGAGAACTTTTACAATGTAACTTTATTGCTTAAGCTTTGCTTCGTACTTACAAATGCATCACCCTAATACCTATTGATACTACTCCATGAAATGTTCTAGAGACGAGATATTTCTATGGATATTCTACTACGATCTAGATACTTCTTATAGCATCTTGATCGTTCCTAATACATCATCATCCTTATCCTAATTCTAGATAATTCTTACTAGATAAGTTTATCTGGATATTTCTAATGCAACATTCTAGATATTTCACATGGATATTATCTATGAGGATTCTGCGAGTTTCTAGAAGCTTCTTTTTCATGGACTTGGGCTTTCATTGATTGTCTAATCTTTATTGGACTAAATCAAGTTTACAATCCAACAAAAGGACACATCAATCGAGAAAAGGGGTGACTGATCGCTAGTGTTTATGCCCCCTTTACATGTTCAGATACAAAAATATAGTTAAGTCACTTCGATCTAATGCTCGTAGAAGGTGGTTACTAAAGAATTTTTATTTTACCCATAATATATAATAGGTAATTGTTCCTGGCTAATTTAATCCAATGCTAATCAAAGTAATATTGATCGGAAAGTTCTTGCATTTTTCAGAAACAACTTTGCTTTAAACTTATGGCAGTTATGAAATTGTATGCAAAAACAATGACTTCGCAAATTAGTAGTAGTAAAATTCATTAAAACTCAGAATAAATTACTTACAATTCCTAGTTATTGCAAGACTAGAGTATTTCAAATGAACAAATAAACAAAGCTTAATACAACGAATAAAAGCCTAATACAAATAAATTATATGTATATTTCTGCATCACATAATTAGTATCTTTCTGCAGAGCTTCACAAGTCCGAGAGAGGTGTTAAGAAAACTAGGATACTTTGTGGGTGCCTAAAGAAGTTATCTGGATCAACTCTAGCCTTGATTTGTATCAACTTCTTAAAATTGTCACTCTTCCAATACCTTTCACCCCAAACACTCGCTTCTTCATAAGTATTACTGCCAACTCCTAATTCCAAATCATTGTAGTTAAAATACACCTCCCTCGGGTTACTTGATACATACGGCTCTAGAAACGCTTCAAAGCTTTGTAGCCAATCTCTTCGTGTAAGTGATATTGGAGTTGTGTATGAAGATTGGTCGCTAAAGTCAACAGTCTTGAAAAACTGGTACAAGACCCCAGCTCTATGAGGATACAGAATTGATGTCTCAGAGTACTCATTCATCATTCCCCCAAACGGGTTGATGATAAAAGTCTCTAATCCGTCATTTTCAAATATCTTTTCCCATATCTTTGTAAGCCCCTCTATGGAGATTGGTGTTCAGATATAGTCAAATTTACCTTTGAAGTTCATCTTGGGAATGGCTGATCGATTAGCGAGAATCTCGGTGGGGGTCGAGGTTGAAAAGCCTCCAAATAAGAGGCTCGTTTGGACCATTCTAACTTCTTCACAAATATCTCGTGTTACATTGAGCTCTGGGAAGTTTTCTTCTCGCAGTGGAATCAATGTGTCGCTAGTACCTTGATAAATTCCTTCAAACGGCATTCGTATGGTTTTCTGGGTCGTATTTCCAACATTTTCGCCAAACATTTGAATCCTTATTTGCAAGTTTCGATCAATGTTTGGCATAACAGTCTGGTATTTATGGAAAATTTCCGTAGCGCCTTCTTCCAAAGTTTTATCAACTACAAAAACAGTCACTAATTCCGGAACTGGAACCAACCTCAGCTTTCATGCAAGAACTATTCCAAAATTAGAAGCACCGCCACCACGAATTGCCCAAAACAATTCTTCGCCCACCGAACTCCTATCAAGAATATCGCCATTAACATCCATAAACTGAACATCAACAAAATTATCAGCTCCAAGACCGTATTTCCTCATCAGATTCCCATATCCACCACCACCCAAGTACCCACCAATACCGACTAAGGGACAAACCCCAGCTGGAAATGACAACATATCGGTCTTTTGAGAAATAGTATAATATATTTCCCCAAGCGCAGCGCCAGCCTGGACCCACGTGTTATATTTTTCACAGGTCTTTTAATTGATATTTCCAGGATCGATATATGCACAAGATTAACAAGAAGATGATTCATTTATTAATCAATATAACAGTGGTTACATTGTATTTTGGGACACACCTAACAATGATACATATGCAGCGTATATATAGTCTCACAAGCGAACCATCGTGTCCCTTCATGAAAGGGTATAACTACTTTTTAACTACCATAACCGCCATAACCGCTTTTAACTACCCATAACCGCTATTCGGTTATTTAACTAACTTTAACCACTATTAACTACTTTTAACCGCTTGGCGGTTATAAACTATCTAATGACAAAGTTTGGTCCTTCGTCTATCGTTATTTACATAATACAAGACTTATGCAATTACAAGGTCCAACAATTTCCACCCTAATTGTTTAAGTCTTGTTCTTCGAGTCTTCGTGCTCTTCTCTGTGTCTCTTTCTTTTCTTCTTCCTGTCTCACCAACGTGTTGTTGTTTTTCGTTTTTACTTCTTGTCACGTTGTCTTTCTCTTTCTTTTGCGTCTGACTTGGAACAAACGTGCCCTAGATCTCTTGGTCTCGGCTTTCTTCTCGGTAAAACAACAAAGATTTTTGTTTGTTGTTTTTTGATTTCAAGTTCTATTCGAACACAAGTATCCAAAATACCTTTCGGTATTTATTCAAACAAAACTTATTTGTTTGTCTTCTTCTTTATCGCTACAATGGTAGTATCCAAACAAGGAGAGCGATATGCTTAAATCCTTGTTATCCTTGTTGCTTGTCCGCGTTCCACAATACTCTTTTTTCTTTCTTTTGTTCACAACAAATACCTCTCGGTATTTTCAAGTAACAATTGATCAGATTGTTTCCTTTCGTTGTTGTCCTCGTATTGCTGGCGTCTTCTCCAAAACAATCCTAGATTGTTTTCTAACCGGTATCTTATTATTCTCCAAGCAACTTCCTTTTTTTCTTCTTGTATATCTCGTATATACAAGGTATCCTTCTTGACGTCTTTCAATTTCTTCTTGTCAAGTTGTAATTTTTGACAAGGTATCCTTCTTCTTCTTGTTGTCGTGTGCAAGGCACCAACAAGGTATCCAAACAATATTGTTTTTACTTTCTTCTTATTGCGTTAAATAGCAACAAGGGTTTCCTTCTTCTTTGTTGTCGCGTGATGTAAGTCACCAACAAAGGTTTCCTAACAATTATTGTTCTAAATTTTCTTCAACTAATACATTTGGTGTCAACGTTTGCTTCCTTTTCTGTCGGTTATCAAAACTTATCAAAGCTTGCCGCTCCCACAAAAGTTTCCTTCAATCTTCGTTGGATTGAAGTCGTTGATATTTTGCAACTTCCGTTGGTTCTGATCATGCATTATCTTTCCCAACATCCTTGGTGTTTTCCCTTCTCGGTCTCTTGATCTTCTTGATCAAAAAACTTGAATCACAACTTGTAATCTTGTAAACCTTCGGCTCTGATACCATGTTATATTTTTCACATGTCTTTTAATTGATATTTCCAGGATCGATATATGCACAAGATTAACAAGAAGATGATTCATTTATTAATCAATATAACAGTGGTTAGATTGTATTTTGGGACACACCTAACAATGATACATATGCAGCGTATATATAGGCTCACAAGCGAACCATCGTGTCCCTTCATGAAAGGGTATAACTACATTTTAACTACCATAACCGCCATAACCGCTTTTAACTACCCATAACTGCTATTCAGTTATTTAACTAACTTTAACCGCTATTAACTACTTTTAACCGCTTGGTGGTTATAAACTATCTAATGACCAAGTTTGGTCCTTCGTCTATCGTTATTTACATAATACAAGACTTATGCAATTACAAGGTCCAACACCACGCAGTGCTATTCGCAACATCCACATCTATAGACCTCATGTTGGTGAAATCAATCATGACAAAGGGCATGTCAGCAGTGGACGAGAGACCCTCAAAGTCATGACCCCCGGACCTGATCCTGATCTCATATTCATGTTTCTTGGTGCATATAAGAGCAGTTCGAACTTGGGATTCATCGACAGTAGTGAAAATTACGGATGGTTTGGGAGTGTCGGGTTGATTGAATCTAGCGTTGTTGACGGCTACTTGCCAAACTGGTAAGAATGATGAATTGGCGGAAGTGAAAATGAGTTGAGAGATGGAGGTAATGTTGTTTGCGTTTTACTGAAGACATGTTATGAAATCTTCGGAACCAGGTGTAACATCATCAAGTTTTGAGACTAAAGATATGCATGAAGCCGAAAAGCAAAGAGCTAGAAGCAAGAGGAGAACATAAGAGGTTATAAGTTGAGATTTCATAGTGTAAGTTTTTGTGTATTTTGATGGAATTATGGCAAATGAAGTGTTTATATAGAGTGAAGGGGTGACCTACAAAAAGCAAATGGGGTTAATAAAATCATGGAAGGAAGATTCATGCATGGTGAGTCTTATTTCAATAATAAGAATAGACTTTTACCCTCTTGTTAATGAATTAGGTGGGTTTTTGATGGTCTTATTAGATGTACTATACCTATGCTTTTACTGGTTGGTCATAATATTTACTCGTATTATATAAACACAACTTGTTGCATTATATACACACTAGAACGAAATTCCTCTTTCTTAACGGTTTTTGTATATATATTTAAATGGGTCAAAACGTTTAGCCTGCAGATGTTCATAAATATCTATCAATGGGTCAAACAAGTGTGAACACGTAGATGTACGCATATGCAAACGAGTAAAATAGATAAAACAGTCAAAACTCAAAAGTATTTACCTAGTACATCATATGCATATACAAATTGATCAAATGGTTAAAAAGAGAATTCTAACTATACATGTATACATGAACAGTCTTTTAATTTCATTTCAGTCGTGATCCCACCCGAAGATTATTTACAAAGCGCAAAACATTATTTTGGAACTTCCATATAGTATTTGCCTCTTTTATCCATCTTTAAAACACACAAACTTTTAAACTACATTTATATATATATGACCATGCTCTTTTAATTACTCGCTAGAAGATCACCAAATCTTCATCGTTGAACCACTCTTTTATCACCCTTTACCCAAAAAAACAACTCTTTTATCGCGACTACACCGTTGCGGTCATCTAATCCTCGTCATTAACACCAAATAGTGCTAGTAGACGTCTCGAATTCAGGCTTTTATCCTCTTGTTAATGAATTAGGTGGGTTTTTGATGGTCTTATTAGATGTACTATACCTATACTTTTACTGGTTGGTCATAATATTTACTCGTATTATATAAACACAACTTGTTGCATTATATCCACACTAGAACGAATTTCCTCTTTCTTAACGGTTTTTGTATATATATTTAAATAGGTCAAAATGTTTAGCCTGCAGATGTTCATAAATATCTATCAATGGGTCAAACAAGTGTGAACACGTAAATGTACGCATAGGCAAACGAGTAAAATGGATAAAACAATCAAAACTCAAAAGTATTTACCTAGTACATCATATGCATAAACAAATTGATCAAATGGTTAAAAAGAGAATTCTAACTATACATGTATACACGAACAGTCTTTTAATTTCATTTCAGTCGTGATCCCACCCGAAGATTATTTACAAAGCGCAAAACATTATTTTGGAACTTCCATATAGTATTTGCCTCTTTTATCCATCTTTAAAACACACAAACTTTTAAACTACATTTATTTATATATATATATATAGACAAGCGTTCAAATGAGAAGTCTATTTTTTGTGAGAACGCGAGAAGAGATCTGGACCGTAGGATCAAGTAAATATGATTTTGGGCGGAATGGCATTATTGTAAATATTGGACGAAATTTTTAGGGGTCTAAGTGAATTATCTTCATTTGCTTTCATACCCCTAAAGTTTATTCCGGTTTTTTCTCTCTCTCCTTCTATCACACTTAAACAAACACACAAAAAAACACACTCAAACTTAACGATCTTGCTATTAACTCTATATCTGCCATCTTCTTCATCTCCATCGTCTCCGTCACCGCATCTTCATCATCTCCGTCACCGCATCTCCGTCACCGCCGTCATCTCCGTCATCTCGTTCTTTATATATCCGGCGTTTATAGCGGTATTGGATCTCTAATTTATATTTTTCTGTTTAAATCTGATTTAGTTTTTAACTGTTTAACAACTTTTTCTCCGGCGTTGACTCCGGCATTGACTTCGGCGTTGACTATGTCATGAATATGTTTTAATTGATTTATTTGCTTTATTAGACATCTATTTTTTGCACATGTGAAGATTTTTATTGGTTTATTAGGTTCTGTTTGTTTACAGTTACTATGTAATGATGTGTTTGTGAAATAATAGTTTTACGGATTAGGTTTTTGATGTTTAGAGATGAATTAAATTTCATAAATCATAGTTTTTTAGGTGTAATTTAGGTGCATTTGAATAATGTTGAGATTAGTGATTATTTAAGTTTTTAAAATTTATCTTCACGAGTGAAGAATATCAGTAAGCAATGGAATTTTGAGGTTATTATTGGATTTAAGTTTAGTTTAGAGTATCTTTTGCATGTGAATAATGTTGAGATTAGCGATTATTTAAGTTTGTAAAATTTATTTTCACAAGTGAAGAATATCAGTAAGCAATGGAATTTTGAGGTTATTATCGGATTTAAGTTTAGTTTAGAGTATCTTTTGCATGTGAATAATGTTGAGATTAGTGATTATTTAAGTTTTTTTAATTTATTTTCACGAGTGAAGAATATCAGTAAGCAATGGAATTTTGAGGTTATTATCGGATTTAAGTTTAGTTTAGAGTATCTTTGCATATTAATAATGTTGATGGAATTTTGAGGTTATTATCGGATTTAAGTTTAGTTTAGAGTATCTTCGCATGTGAATTTAATTTTTTAAAATTTATTTTCACGAGTGAAGAATATCAGTAAGCAATGGAATTTTGAGGTTATTATCTGATTTAAGTTTAGTTTAGAGTATTTTTGCATATGAATAATGTTGAGATTAGTGATTTAAGTTTTTAAAATTTATCTTCACAAGTGAAGAATATCAGTAAGCAATGTAATTTTGAGGTTATTATCGGATTTAAGTTTAGTTTGGAGAATCTTCACATGTGAATTTAATTTTTTTAAATTTATTTTCACGAGTGAAGAATATCAGTAAGCAATGGAATTTTGAGGTTATTATCGGATTTAAGTTTAGTTATAGTATCTTCGCATGTGAATAATGTTGAGATTAGCGATTATTTAAGTTTTCAATGTTGTTAGGTCCATGAGGTTTTGTGAGTTGTTGGAATGTATGAACATCAATTTAGCCAAGATGGCATAGTCCCATTGAGTCTGTTGTTATATCAATTTATCCTGTGATGTTATGTGTTTTGTGCATGATGGTGAAGGCTCGTTTTGTTTCACTTTGTCTGTTTTGTGAGGTCATTGTTTTTTACAGGCTGAGTTGGTGTATCAGTCTGATTGATTTAATGGTTTAGTAGAATCACTATGTTCAACTGATTCAGATGTCTTATCAGTGGGATTTGTTTTTGATTTATGAGCTAAGTAATTTTTGTTAGTATCAGTTAAGGCATACATTCTGCAACTTTTCTGAACTAAAAAACTAACTTTTTTAACTGATTCCTTATGTGATCATTTTAAAGCTGATAGCTTATATAGCTTTGTTTTATTTTTTGAAATAGTTCTGTTTTTTTGAGATTGTTATAATAAAATAGTTGCTTTTTCACTGATATGGTTACTTTAAATTGTTATTATTGTTCCTACAAGTAGGTACATTTATAGAAATCCTTTGTCAATGATCATTGAATTTCCACATTCTCATTCAAGTTTTAGGCAATAACGTTTTTGATAAGGTTTTAAAAGGTACCATTTTGAGGGGTCGTTTAAGTCCTTATTTGATCACTTTTGTATCCGTTATTGCTTAATATCGTTCCTTTTCACTTTTTAGGTCTCGTGAAGGCAAAATGCTGGAATGGCACTTATTTGGACGAAAAGGCGCGAATATATGAAGAAAATGGCCAAAGTCAAAATCGAGACACTCACAGTTGCTGAAAGTAGAAGGCGACGGCGTCAGGTGCTACATTGTGACGCCGTCCCAAAATTATTGTGACGATCCAGAACCCAAAACTCGTATTTTCAAGTGACGACGTCTAGTTGTGGAAGAGTAGGCCGTCGCTACTCAGACGGCCTAGATGCAATCTAGACGACGTCAGAAGCTGAAGAGGACGGCGTCACGGACATAAGGTGACGCCGTCGCAAGGTTAACGTGGCCAAGACGAAACCCTAATGGCGGCGACACGACGACGTCACTAAACATAAGGTGACGCCGTCGCAATTGTAATCTTATATATAGAATCCGAATTTTTCAGTCTTGGGGTGGAGAGTCTTTGGAGTAAAAACCTAAAACCGAACCTAAGGTGTCTTGTACAGTATTTTAGGGTTTTAAACCCTATCTTACATCAAGATAAGTCTTTACTTCATTAATTCAATTATGTCTTTGATTATTTGTGTGTATGCTTGCATGTTCTCCATGTCCGGCTAATTTATTTGTGTGTTTGCTTAGGAAGTATGAAACTTAATTATTGAATATTGATTGGTTGTTTCTTATCTTAGTTGATTAATGATCTAGTAATGCGATAGGTCATTCGTTGTGTACTTAATGCTTGATTCATCTTTGTGAACCTTAGAGTATAATTACCTGAGTAATTGTAGGCTAAACCATCCAAAGAGCGCCTTAGAGTAGGAGTTTATAATCTCTAGTGGGTTTGTAGACAAGACCCTTTGGTAAGTTCGAAGAGTTAGGGAGAAACGCATACCCTACAACTTTAGACACACAACGCAACTAGGAATAAGACGTGACACTCAACCATCAATAGGAGATAATTAAGGAGTAATACAAACTAAGTAAACACATCTTTAAACTATCATACGAGCACACATTAATTAGACATAGACTCCCACAACCTTAGTTTAGATAATTAGATAATAGTAGAGTAATCGGTAGAAATACCAACCCCCCAAATCCAATACCCGAGATTCGTACCTTTCCATTTTTCATAAAATATAAAAAGATAAAAAAATAATCTTCCTCAACCTTAACCTTAGCGTAGTAACTCCCTACTAGCATTCCTATTCCCCTAGAGAACGATATCAATACCCGTGGCTTACCCTAATTACTACACTACAACGATTAGGTTCACTGCCTAGGGTGTTATAAAACTTGCTCGAAGAAAAGGAAGTTCCTTTGACCCCGAACGACGCGTGTAGCGTTATCAAGTTTTTGGCGCCGCTGCCGGGGAATAGAATAGCTAGTTAGTAGTCAACCTCGTTTAGGTTTCTTTGCTTGATTCCTATCAAGTAAACTTTTTTCTTATTTTTAGATTTCTCTTAGTCTATCCCCCTTCTTCGTAACCTTTGTTCGTAACCCCATCACTCTTCATCATGGAGAATGATAACCAACCACCACTTAATAACCCAACACAAAAAATTTCAATGTCACTCAAAACCCAACCCAATAACCAACACAACCGTCGAAGCCGATATGTGAGTAGAAACACCGACCTTCAGGATTTGCAGAAAATATTCGATAGTACAATTAGGGAAGCTGTTGAGAAAGTAGTCAGCGCTGCTATAGTTGGCTCTATGATTAGCAGTAATTCGGAAAATGGCATGATAAACAACAACGTGGATGTGGAAAATAGTGCTTACTTCAATCTTTACCCCATTAAGGAAGAGGTTGCATACCATCAATACATAATCGATAATCCACGATCACCTATCATTAGGATATGCCCAAAGATTAGGAGAGGAAATCCCTGGAACCTAAAAATCCCTTGTATGATCGGATATAGGAATGTCGACCACGCTTACATAGATACGGAATCCCCCATCAATGTGATGTCATCTGCTGTCTACAATGATATTATGAATGAGCGACTCAATATTAGGAGAGACCCTAAGTATTCGGGAGGAGTTTGCAACTTTGTGGGAAGAGTCAAGGACGTGCATGTCTTTATAGGAAATTTCACCTACCTAGTTGATTTTATGGTCCTAGAAGATATAGGATGCGTAATTGACTATAGCTTATCCCAGGTAGTGCTAGGGAAACCGTTTGTTGAAACATCTAGAATGAGCCATAACAAGCATGATGGAACGGTTAGGTTCAAGGAAGGAACCGATGAGATCACCTATAGGATGCCTTGGAAAACAATTGAGTATGGCCACTTGTCCATTTATGATCGAGACAACATCAAAGCTTTTGAGGACAAAAGCAAGGAAGATGTTGAAAAAGGTTATAAATTTATGTGGGAAAGAAGGAGGTATTATTATAAGGATTGCTTAACTCTAGGGCCTAGGTATAGAGTCGATGAAGATTTTGTCAACATGATAGAATTCTCATTGAGGATGCGTGAGGCAACGTAGGAGCACGACTACGAGTCTAGCTACAAGACTCTTAAATAAAGAAAAGCGCTTCGTGGGAGGCAACCCATGCTTAATTGTTTGCTTGTTAGTGTCATATATCTTTTATTAATTATTTATCCTCATGTTTAAATTTGTGAAAATGCTTTATTTTGTTTTTAACCTCGTCTTAATTGCATATAAAGGTATTTTACATAAGGGATAAGTGTAGGGAGGATTACACACGTTTTCAAAAGAAACGTAAACATGAGAATAACAATTAATTAAAAGATATTTATGTTTGTTTGTTCGAGTCAAATGCTTGTATCGAGTCATAATGGATGTTTTGCAGAAATTTTTCCAGATTCTAAAGATGTAAATTTTCCAGAATTTTTTCCAGAAAATCGCAGACCAATTTTTGTCAGGATAACCTGACGGCGTCAGGATTGCAACCTGACGGCGTTAGGAAGGAGTAAAAACATCAGATTACTTTTTCTCGTTTTCTGAGCTACTTATAAATTTTTGGAATTTTCCAGGTCTTAATTTTCTTAGAAATTCTGTAAACATCCATTCCACAAGCATTATATCCTAGTTTAAATCGAGTCTTATATATATTATTACCGCCGATTTTACGCGAAGGTTTCGTTTGTTTTCTTCAAGTGTGCAGGTTTAGTTTGTCAAGAAGAAGTTACATAAGATTGGAAGGAGCTTTTCACGCAATAATTCTTCTTGGAAAAGAGTTTAACCACCACTTTACACGGATCCTACCGAGCTAATCAGGGGAGTATTAGTTTCTTTCGTTTTTAATTACCTTCTTTTATCATAACTTTGATACTTTCGGGGAACATTGGGGACAATGTTCAGTTTAAGTGTAGGGAGGGAAAATAAAACGGGAACTTTGAAACTATGCTTATCCTTGATTATTTGCTTCGTCCAATTGTATTTGTGTAATAAACCATGAGAAAATGTCGGTTAGGGTAATTTTGGCACCAAATTTAAATTTTTTTATGACATATAAGAGTGGGCCATTAGTCTTAACAAAAGCGTCTCACGGATAGGAAGTTGCATGACTAGCACAAAAAACCCTTTACCACCCAAATTCCACCCAAAATGTGAGGATCGCCCTTAGATTATTAGGAATTAAAGCATTCATCTTCAATGCTTAGAGTGTGAATCGGTAGTATATTAGATTCTAGAACTTGTTTTGTGATGCATTCCGAGATCGCAAGTGAGGCTACACTTGTGTAGTTAGGAATAACTAAATGATAAGAGGCATTAGGATAACCCTTGTTTGATACCTGTAATATAATTACTTCTTCCACTTCGGTTGAGTAATTCCCCCACACCCTTTGCGTTGTACTCATTTTTAGTACACGATACCCCTAGTTAACCCCTCAGAGCCTATCCTTTTCGCGGTTCTCGTGATGTTTCGGTTTTTCCGGAATATCAATGAAGAGCATTGTTTACACCCCACCCCCAAATATACACCCAAATCGCCTTAGCCTACCCCTTATGCACTCACTTTTAGTGCAAATGTTTGTTATCACCCTAAACCCTTAGTTCAATTATCTAGTTGCTTGCATAAGTTGCTAAGTCGAGTCATATCCTTTGTATACAGTTTTGGGATGATTGGGATTCATGGGAAAAGTTAAAGTTTATGAAATGACGGGAAGGGAACGTTAAATTCAAATTCCCTTTGTTTGCGTAATAATGTACCCCAAGTGTTTTGATCTTTTCAATTCGGGTCAAATTAGTGTTAGAGTAATAAAAACTCAAGTGTAGGGATATGCCTGTAAATCCCTAGTATTTTGATGTTATCATAGAGGATGGTAGAGTAAAAGTGTATGAAAAAAAAAAAAAAATCGAAAAAAAATAGAAAAAGAGAAAAGAAAAAAAAAATAGAGTGATAAAAAAAAATATATATATATACATACGGACTACCATCCTACATCTATCCTTTAAATTTATGTTTGATTATTTCCATTGCCTAGAGTTTTAGAGTGTCGAGTCTTGGCTTAGCAACGCCATTCTTCATATGCATTTAACATAGAGATTTTTGACTTACCACTACTAAATAGCCTATCCCACCAAACCCTTATTTCCCTACCGTAAGCCTAACGTTACAACCCTTTAAAGACCTCTTTGATAGTCTTTCCTAGGTGCTTACGCCAAAGCGATGGAGGTTTGATCTATTCTCAAGCCTATGGTAATCTATGTACTAGGACCGGTTAATGAGTGTTTATCTTCCATTTCCTATATTGTTATATTTCATATATACACCCGAGAGAGATGTGAGTATCCAAACACCCCATGTGAGGTGCTAGTATGTAATTTCCGTGCTTGTTATGACTTTTGCGGGGCTTATATGTGTTGTGGACCGTTTTGAATTAATGCTTCATGACCCCTAACTTATAAATTAATTGGCTAAAAGCACATTTGCTTGAGGACAAGCAAATAACAAGTGTAGGGATATTTGATAAGGTTTTAAAAGGTACCATTTTGAGGGGTCGTTTAAGTCCTTATTTGATCACTTTTGTATCCGTTATTGCTTAATATCGTTCCTTTTCACTTTTTAGGTCTCGTGAAGGCAAAATGCTGGAATGGCACTTATTTGGACGAAAAGGCGCGAATATATGAAGAAAATGGCCAAAGTCAAAATCGAGACACTCACAGTTGCTGAAAGTAGAAGGCGACGGCGTCAGGTGCTACATTGTGACGCCGTCCCAAAATTATTGTGACGATCCAGAACCCAAAACTCGTATTTTCAAGTGACGACGTCTAGTTGTGGAAGAGTAGGCCATCGCTACTCAGACGGCCTAGATGCAATCCAGACGACGTCAGAAGCTGAAGAGGACGGCGTCACGGACATAAGGTGACGCCGTCGGAAGGTTAACGTGGCCAAGACGAAACCCTAATGGCGGCGACACGACGTCGTCACTAAACATAAGGTGACGCCGTCGCAATTGTAATCTTATATATAGAATCCGAATTTTTCAGTCTTGGGGTGGAGAGTCTTTGGAGTAAAAACCTAAAACCGAACCTAAGGTGTCTTGTACAGTATTTTAGGGTTTTAAACCCTATCTTACATCAAGATAAGTCTTTACTTCATTAATTCAATTATGTCTTTGATTATTTGTGTGTATGCTTGCATGTTCTCCATGTCCGGCTAATTTATTTGTGTGTTTGCTTAGGAAGTATGAAACTTAATTATTGAATATTGATTGGTTGTTTCTTATCTTAGTTGATTAATGATCTAGTAATGCGATAGGCCATTCGTTGTGTACTTAATGCTTGATTCATCTTTGTGAACCTTAGAGTATAATTACCTGAGTAATTGTAGGCTAAACCATCCAAAGAGTGCCTTAGAGTAGGAGTTTATAATCTCTAGTGGGTTTGTAGACAAGACCCTTTGGTAAGTTCGAAGAGTTAGGGAGAAACGCATACCCTACAACTTTAGACACACAACGCAACTAGGAATAAGACGTGACACTCAACCATCAATAGGAGATAATTAAGGAGTAATACAAATTAAGTAAACACATCTTTAAACTATCATACGAGCACACATTAATTAGACATAGACTCCCACAACCTTAGTTTAGATAATTAGATAATAGTAGAGTAATCGGTAGAAATACCAACCCCCCAAATCCAATACCCGAGATTCGTACCTTTCCATTTTTCATAAAATATAAAAAGATAAAAAATAATCTTCCTCAACCTTAACCTTAGCGTAGTAACTCCCTACTAGCATTCCTATTCCCCTAGAGAATGATATCAATACCCGTGGCTTACCCTAATTACTACACTACAACGATTAGGTTCACTGCCTAGGGTGTTATAAAACTTGCTCGAAGAAAAGGAAGTTCCTTTGACCCCGAACGACGCGTGTAGCGTTATCAGTTTTTGAAAGTCAATAACTACTATACCAGAAGGAACTATATAGGGCAGTGGCAATAACGTTTTTGAAAGTCAATAACTAATGCTAATGGCAGCCGTCACCTACGATTATATAGCTAATGCTAATAACTTTGTGATAGTCAATAACGTTTTTGAAAGTTTATATAGCTAATGCTAATGGCATCCATCACCTACGATTATAAGATAGGGCAGTGAATTTCCACTTCTTCTTTTCACTGGTTAGGCAACCTGTTGCAAATAGATAAACTATCTTTTTTGCAATCGTTGAACTATTGTTAATTATATTCCTTGATGCAGGCCATAGTTTTCAAGGTTACAGAGGTTAATGCAAATCTGCAATTGATAACTTTGTTTTTCTAGGACACTATATCCTGGTGATCGTGAAAAACCAGTGGGCTGTTTCTAAATAAATCATATGGCTAATGATGGAAAAAGGAAGTGTTCAAGTTGTGGAGAATATGTTAATCATGATTCAAGAAATTGTCCATTAAAAAAGTAAGTATTTTTTGAATTCTAGCACTTAGCTATTTTTGTTTTCACCTGTTTAAAATATAACTTTCTCAGTTGCTTTTTGTTCCATAAAGTAAATCCGTGTCTAGTTAAATCACATATAAATGAATTTAATAATATGTAGACATAGTATATTTTGTCTATTTATACAGATGCGCTAATGTCTGTTAATCACATTCAGTAATAAACTTGATCCAATGAATTTTCGAAATCAGCAAGAAAAGTATGAATATGTCTTAAATAGCTATTTTGCTTTTTGATGCAATCATATATGAATTTGGGGATGAACCCATTGTTGAATATAGATCGTATAGACAAGTGCACAAGTGGACAAGGATTCTTAATTGGTTGCGGAAAAAAGACTTTTATTGGGATGAGATTAATTGAGCTGATGAAGGAGATGAAGTAGATGGCGAGTAAGAGGAAGATGATTAGGGTGAAGATGTGGAGAATCAGTTGAATCAAGATGCTGAGCAGGAGGATTATGTTGAAGAGATAAGGGATGAGCAACTTGAAAATGAGGAGCGTCAAGCTGAATAGGAGAACCCAGGTGGAAATAAGTTCAGCTTAGCAAATGTTTTTGCGTAGGAAAACAGGATTAGTCAACTTGAAGATATGTTTCAACAAATCAAGGTGAACCGGAAAATGCATAAGGGAGAGAGCAGTGGTTGTAGGAAGCATTAATGAAATGGTGTTAACAAGTTTATGATGTTTGTCTATCTATGATTGTTTTAAGTTTGTTTTTCATAAGTGAAAAGTGATTTTTATATGTTCCATATTCATGCACCATTGTTCATATTTTTTGTTAAAAACACAAAGACCTTGATAGATCTTAAGCACTCGGAGATCGTTAGTGTTGCCTATGTAATCACAAGCAAACTAATAGAAGATCTCTACAACTCGTATTCTTTAGCGGAATGAAAATACAAGTTATAATAACTAAGAACTCTTAGATCCTCTATGGATCTTTTGTTTATTGAAACTCTATGTTTTGGATATTTTACAAGACTTGAAAGACTTCCAAAAACTTATCTATTACAAACTATTATGGTTCCTTTTATAGACAAGAAACCCTAATCACTCATGAGCATTTACAACGTATGCTCCTAATACAAACATAGACAACGCATGCACCTAGACAAGCATGCAACTAATCATAATGTTTTACTAATCATAATGTTTTGTTCCAAACACATTCTGAGTAAACACTAAACAATACGGCACCAACCTATCCTTCATACGGCGATGACTTTTCCTACATACGGCGCCTATCTCTCCTACGTGGATTCGCACTATCAGCAGAATCACGATTTCTGCTTTAACACTTCAGCTGAAGTATAACTTCAGCCGAATCCATTCTTCTTCAGCAGAAACTCTTCGGCAGATACTTCAGCAGATCCAGTAGTTTACCGTAATTCCCAACAATCCTCCCCTAAACTGGAATTTGACTAGGTTAAGTTCCAGTTTCCTTGATAGATCGTTAATACTTTTGAGGATTGTACCATCTTATGACAAAATTTCCAAACAATATCCTCCCCATATCTTAAACACTTCTGAGCTATGAAGGTCCAGTTTCTTGAGCACAAATACTTCACATTAAGAGGATTGCATTCGAACATCAGCAACAAAGATTCAGAAGAAGAACATCTCTATGATGACTGAACTGTGATACACTAGATCTTTGCAGCAACATATGACATCATGTACATCAAAACATATAAGTTTCATACTATTCTCATCACTTCCAGGTGTGTTAACTCCTGTGAGAGGTGAATCATTGAAAATAATGGGTTTGATGTCTCTTTACCAATAGCCATCACTACTGGAGTAGTCATATGTTTGAGTTCGAAAACTATGGTACATTGATAACCATCTGATTTATTGGCAAACCAGCAACCATATAAACGGATTTGACTTGTCTTTACCTGTAGCCGTTTGCTCAGGACTAGTCAATTCTTAGAATTGGTGAATTGAGAACCAATAATAGATTCAGTTGCCTTTACCACATGCCATATACTTGTGGGCTAGCCAATTCTTGGATTCCAAAAAGGAATAGACCATGGTGAATTGATGACCATACAACCCTCAGCAGTTAAGCATGGGTGGTTGTAGACCCTATGATTTTGAGCAAACCATTACAGCTATCAATAGATTTGTTGTGTCTTTACCAAAGCTGTACCCTTTGGACTAGCCAACTTTTTGACATACACAAGGTATATCTGGTGAGTTAAAAACCATCAGAATTGTACAACAAACAAACCTGCATAAAAGTTAGTTTTTTTTTTTTTAACTAAGAAATTGAAAAATAACATAGAAATTGACAAATAACGTAAATAACACAAACTAAATGCAACAAAACAAGGTAATTCAGAGAGTACCAAGTACCATGATTAGGATGAGGATGAGGCCTGTTGCTGTTGTAGAAGTTGAGTCTTGATCAAACCCACCAAGGTTGAAGCCGACAGTCTTTCATTGCCCACTGGTTCTGGAGGAATCTCCAATTTCTGAATAAGCATCCTTTCCATAAGTCTCTTGGGCAATGGATACTTTCTTTCAGCAAGCATGCAGACAGTGATTCCACCCTTAGTCTCAAGCACATGCACACGAGGGAGAGGATAGAATCTCCAGAACACAACCTTCCACAGATGTGAGTTCTCCCAAATGGAATGTGCTTTACTATTAGGAGAATGAGAGTTTAACAGGACTTTAAGATCTCCCAGAACCTTGTGGTGCCTTGTTGCAGTAATGGGTGGTAACAAGAGTGTACAGAGTAAGCAAATCTGCCATGTCTACCAAGTGTAGAATTTCCTTCAGAAAGGTGAATTCCATTGAAGTGGTATCCTTTCGATGAATGACATTCATCTCATCATCCTTCAGATTCCAATTGACCAACACATTTTGATCTCCCTCAGGAAAATCAGCATCAAAACCCTCTGTAATGAAAGTTGAGTCATCTGCTTCAAGATCCAAGGGAGATCTTTTGGCCATTCTCTTCTTCCTCCTACCAGGCTTATAGATTTCCCCAGAGGGAGCATTTTCAGTTTGAACATTTGTGGTAAGACTTGAAGAGGTAGAGGGAGACTTAGTTGTAACACCTTCACGTAGTGCATTCATCCTGTGAAGCATCTTTATCGCCCTTTTTGTTTTTATTTCAGCGAGATCATAAAATAAAGATGAGTCCTAACAGATGAAGATGAGTCCTAACAGATGATTCAGAAATCACACATTCACTACCATCAATGGTTGCTACAATTTCTTGGGGCCTACCCTCAACATTTCTTATAGAGGCCGTAGTCCAGAATTGCCTGACTAACGACTCATAGACAATTGCAGGGCAATGAGTCAAAGCATACCTGAGTGAAGAACGGTTTAAAAAGTCAAGGATTTGATGATAATCCTCACTTCCTTTTGATTTATCCAGATAGGCCACCTTGTTATGGTCTCCCTTGAATTTTAATGTCGCCATTGATTATAATTACCAGCAGATTGATGACAGAAGAAAGAGAGGGGGTATGTTAATTGAAATAGGAAATTGGGGATTTTGAATAGTTACGCTATTTTGTAGATTAACTGCTATTTATATCACATATAAATATTATTTGACCAATTTAATTGATTTAATCCCAAAAATTACCCTTTTCTCTTGTAATTTAAAAATTAGTCAAAAATTACCCTGCAAAATATTAATAAAAACGTTTTATGCGGAAAAAAGTATAATAATCAAAATATATGAAATGACCGTTATGCCTTTAACTAAAAACAAAACAAAACAGCAAAAAATGGTGTTGACCAATAGATTACGGTCAAAAGGACTCAATCGGCCTCAAAAATCCAAGTTTTTTACTCACGGCAACTAAAATTCCAACTTTGAGGCCCTTGACCTGCGATACTTTTGGACAAGTTTAAGGACCAACGGTGTATTTTTATCCTTTATAAGCTTATAAGCAAGGGACACATCGTACTCATTTGGGATTATACCTTAATAACAATCATCTCATTTCTTTTCACCACTTTTTTATGCTTGATTTTCATTGAAGGGCGGTGAATTCACGGATCAAATTATCTTACATATACTATTAATCACAACCTCTTTTTACGTACACATTTTTTAAACTTATTAGATGTTTGAGGAATGGATATGGCTAATCACTTGATTAATATTCACCGCACACATTTGCTCTTTAAGACCATCAAATTTGAAGACGACGATGCATGAACGTTTATTATTTTAATAATTACAAACCTAATTGTTTATAGAATCGTTGACTTATTACTTATTTTTCCCTTCATAAAACAATGAAATCTATTTGCGACCGTTGTTGTTTGTTAATTTTCTTGTAACTCCTTATTCTGTAAAAATTTTCGTGATTCCATGGATCTATAAGCTAGTTGTCCTTAACAAGAAAATAAACCATAACACTCTTTATATACCCACAATAGAACATTTATTATTCTAGTAAATTACAATTTAGATCAAGAGATAAACAAGAAGATATAACTTGAGAGTTCCCTAAATGACATTTATTATTACAATTATTATTCTTGTAAATTACAATAGACATCAAGAGATAAACAATAAAAATAACTTGAGAATTCCCTACCTAATTTTGTTTTGAGCAATTTCATGCTAATAACGTGTGATGATATTATTTTGCTTGTTAGTCTAAATTCCATAGTTGTCAATTATATTCAAAACGTTATTCAAAACTACATCCCAACACATGTAGTTTAACTAAAATTTTTAATTGTCTTTTTTTAGATTTTTTAAAAATTATAAAATTAGTAGAGTTGCATTATTTGCACGAGCAAACGCAATATGTAATTGTTTTATTAAAACTTAACTCTACTAATTTTATAAACAAATGAAATGGCAAAATGACGAAAATTTAATTAACCTAAATAACTTTATAAACAAATGAAATGGCAAAACATAAAATAAAATCCAAAAAGAAATACATCAAATTTAAATTCTGTCGAATTTGTTGCTAACAATTTTTTTAGTTTCGACATTTTAGTTCTACATAATCAATTTGCTGCTGCCTACTAAGGTTTTTTATAATCATTGTATATAAGCTTGATTTTTTTTTGTGGCTACAAATTTTAAAAGTTTTTTCTATTATTTAAATTTTTAGCCCAATAGTAACATCTTTTGTTACCAATAGCGTGACTATTCAAAATCCAATAATAAAGCCCAACATAAAAGGGTTACCGTTATACATTAGTAAAGCCCAACAATAAAGCCCAATATTAACATTTCTATCAATTTTTCTTTCAGTTGTGAAAAAGTTAAAAAAATCAACATATTCTCAAACAAATGTCAACAAAAATACTAGTAAAATTGAAATTCAAAAAACATAAAAACTAAAAAATATTATTATAAATATTATAAAATTAAAAACAAAAATAAAAAAGTAAAAAATTAAAAATCTATAAAAACTTCACATATGTTCTCCGCTCCATAATAAGTATTTCATTCATCTAACTAGTAGCATTTACAAACGACCAACAATTATACTTAATAATTACAACTATATGTTCTCCGCTCCATAATTAGTATTTACATTGTTGTTTTAAGATCTCTCAAAATATATGTTTAATTTATATTCCAACCTAGGGCTGAGCAAATGACCCGAACGGACCGAACCGACCGACGGACCGACCGAGACCGGTCTGGTCCTCGGTCTTGGATTTTGGGCTAATTCGGTCTCTGTCCTGTCCGGATCACAAACCGACTAATTTGGGCTAATTTGGCCATGTTGGACCGGACCGACCACATTCGGTCCGGTCTCGGTCTAAGATTTTTGCCGAAATCGGTCTCGGTTAAAGGTACATATAAAGATGAATGAGAAACTACAATTGTGAAAAACTAGAATAAAGTATATAATAAAGTTATAAGAGTGTATGTGATGAATGAAAAATTGGAATGATTGTATGAGAATTTAAATGTGAGAAAAACATAAGAAAATGAGGTTTATGGATTTAAAGATAAGAAAAAGATAAGAATCTTTTTGATGTGCATTGAAAATTGAAATGTATGACAGTATTTGAAGATAAGAAAGAAATGATACTGGTCACCACTGTAGCAGTTTAGTTCAAAGGATTAGGGTTTTGTGAGTGGTTATAAATAGCAGCTTAGGTTTTCTAGGTTTTACACATACTATTAGCCGCTCATTTCGCATATTACCATTGCTGATAAGCCATGTCCAATCGTCCAAACTTGAATGAGCTCAAGCGGTTGTCCGGATCTGATGAGCTCCAAAAATGTTTCAAGTTTTTATTCACTCAAGAAATGACTGAACAAGAATGCTTTATTCAAAAGCTTGAACAGGAGTGCAACAATTTACATATGAAGATCGAGAAGGATGAGGAATATGTGCTAGAGCTTGAAACTTTTGGTGCATCTCACGATCTTGCTAATGACATCATTGATTGCATTTATGAGACTCTACAAAGGGAGCGCGAGATGCTTGACAACTTGGAAAATGCGTTGGCAGAGGCTAGGGAGGCTATGGAAGAGAAGGAGAGGCACATCAATGTCATGGATTTTAATGATGATGACAGTGATTAGATGTCGAATGGGTTTTTATGCTTTTTTGTTTGGAAAAAGCTGGGCATGTTCATGTAGTTGTTTGTCTTAGTTGGTTATGTAGAATAAAGTCTGCGTTTGGTAGGGTTGCTGGTGTAGGTTGTGTATCAAGTATGTAATTGTTTTGTGTTTATGTACTTTCAGTCTTTCTACGTGTACTATGTTAATATAAGTGTTGGATATTATATATGTTTAAATTGTTGTTGTGGTTATTTGTTTTCTTTGAATCTTGTGTGTTAGACTAAATGTTAAATTTTTGTTGTGGTTATTTGTTTTTGTTTGAATCTTGTTTGAAACTAAATGTACTCCGCGAATTAATTTATTAAGGTATGGTTATTTGTTAATGATTTAGGTGTATTTGAGCTGTTAAATAAATCTAGTCAGCTTGAGGTTTTGTCTTTTAAAAGGTTATTTAACTATCCTGATACCGAATTTCCGTTTATAAAACTTAGTAGTGTTTTTAATGAACGATTATTCATACCGTTGATTAGCGGTTCTAAGAATTTGAAAAGTTTGAAGTTCATTTGATGTGGTCGAAAGTGGGACAGGATGTTGGAGATGATTCGAGATGATAACTGCTTATTTGAGGTTCATTTGGAAAATGTTTATGCGACTGGTGTTAGTGTTTTGCTGTTATCTAAATGTCGTGATTTAAATGCTTTTATGTGTTGTTGCGATGCACGAATATTGGATTGATTAGTGTTTCTGAGAACTGTAAGAGGTTAAAGAAGCTTTGTGTTGCTCATTGGGAACCATAGTGTGAAGGCTTGATTGCTGTTGGTTGTTAATGAACTAAAATTTTGAACTAATTTTCATATTTTCTTTTAAGCATCGACACATATCATTAGTAAGAATGATTATGCTTTTAACTTACTTACCTTGTTAGTAAAAATAGTATGTAAATTCAGTATCAAAATGGTTTAAAGTGTGAAAAACAGAAATGTAAAAACATACTGTAGATATTAGCAATTTATACTACTGATCTTGTTGACCTGGTTTTGACCCAGATAAGATCCGAGTCATTAAACAGACAATATGAAGACCAATTTTCTAACAAAATAAAGTTGGTAGGTAACCAAATTGTAAGCAACATATTCAATATCATTAATAACTCTCAGATATGTTCATTAAAACAACTCAGCTAAAATAGATGAAAGTCGATACTTTGACTCAAAAAGTCAAATGGGTTAGATTTTGATAAGATCAACCCACTATTTACATTGTTAAGTTAACATTTAGTTTCCTTTCTTCTTTTCTGTGTTTTTGGTCCTCTTTTTTCTGCAGTTGCATGATCCATTGCCACTGCATAAACATAATAAAAGTAAGAACATTAGAAACAAAACATTTGTAAAGTTGCTGTAACAAAAAAAAATTAGCATTTGGTGATTAGGTACAAACTTTTTTAAGTAAATGCAATTTGTTGAAAACTTTTTCAAGTATTAGGTACAAATTGTTTTCAATTGTCTTCATAAATAGTAACTCTTGTGAATATCTCCAAGTGGAAAAAGCAAATCTACTGACAATTTAAAGTGGCTGAACAAATAGTAAATTACTTTGGCTATTTTCTGCTGTTTTGATATTGAATTACAGTAAAAGACAGAATGATAAGGACAAAAATTCTAAATGTGGAATGCAACCACTAATAATACCATGTGATATCAGACAAATAGTGGATGGTCTGTGCATCATGTGAAACATTCAATTATGAGAACAGGATCACTTATTTTAAAAAGAAGGTTGTCTTTACTAAAAAAAAATAAATTCCCATGTTAATTTTTTGACAAACCAACTGCTTAGTTGTCTAAAATAACTAAGAAAACACAATGGCTAGTTATACTAAGTTTACTAAGCTAAGAAACTATCCTAATTCTAGCAATTGTCCAGACATGTTAGATACCTATTGTCACTAAGTTTCCTGCTGTTAACATTAAGTTTCCTGCTGTTAGTTTTGTTTCAAACTGGTTATAGCCATAGATAAACCCGTTGTTAAAACTTAATTGGCATCGTTAGTGAAATTATTTAAGATATTGTAATGAATAAACTTAAGTGAAAACAAATTACAAAACAGTTATGTATCTATGCTTCTTTTTTATTTATCTGACGTTTGTCTATATAAGGCAGTTTATGCTGCTTGTTATTGTAAAAATATATTTTTTAATTTTTCATAAAGAAGCAAGAGAAGCAGATGTCTAGACATCCTAAATGTGACCAAGTTAGAGCTGAGGCCAATTCTAACAATTATTTGTGTGAAAGCCATCAAACATGATTGTTAAATATTTCATTCAATAAAACTTCCTTGTTAGTCTGTAAGACTAACCTTTCTGTTTTCTTGCATCTTCATGATCATCTTTGTAACTAATTCCCTCTTTGCAACAAACACATATCTTTTTGTTTGGTCTGTCATTGTGATATGTATCAGTGGTGTTTCTAGTTATCCACAAACAAAGTGTCAGTATTAAAACTTGCAAATGCTATCTTTTTTAAAGTAATAAAAGCTTATAAAAACATTAATTCAATGAAAATAAAACAGCTTACCTACAAACAAAAACACCGAGACCTAAAAAAAAATTAATAAATAAAATATTCAAACCGTAACACTCTTAAAGCCATAGGTGAATTGAAAATCATCTACTCAGCCTGTCTTTATATTTCTAGTTCTCGGCGTCTGACTCTGATGCCTAGAGTTCCATTTGCTATTATATCAGAGGCAAAACGCCGAGAACTAGAAATAGAAACTGATATGGATGCAAATAACCTGTACAAGTAAAAGTCAACCAAAGATAAGAAACTGATAAGATTCTTGTTACTGCAACACAATGTAAAGATAAGAAAAAAGATAAGATTATTTGTGACAGAATTTAAAGATAAGATTCTTGTTACTGATTATATAATTTACTTTTTTACAGTATACGCACTAATGTACAGCAAAGTGTAAAAAATACTTTATTTTATGTACTATATACTCCATATTGTACTACATAAATCTACTCTCTTATTATCACACACACTCACTTTCTACTCTCTTATTCTCACTCAAGAATAATGGCAGCACCAAATGGAAACTTTCAAAATGATGAAGAAGAGTATGAGTTTGTCTTAAACAGTTATTTTCTTTTTGATGCAGTGTTAGATGCCTTTGGGGAAGAACCGATTTCAGAATATGGTTCGTATAGGCAAGTGAGTGTGTGGATGAGGACAAATATCCTTACTTGGCTGCGTCACCAAGACTTCTACTGGAATGAGATTTATGGAATTAATGAGGAAGATGAGGAAGAAGATGAAGATGAGGAAGATCTAGAGAATGAGCAGGAGGATGTAAGTGAGGTGGTGCAGCAAGGTGAAATTATGCAGGAAGGTCACATAGTGCAGCAAAATCAGGTGGATGAAGAGTTTCAAAGTGAGGTGATGCAGCAAAGCGAGGTGGTGCAACAAACTGAGGAAGATGATAAAAACGAAGTGGAGCAACAAGTGAACAATGCTACAAGATTTGAAAATCTTTATAATTTGGAAAATAGGATTAGTAGACTTGAAAATCTGTTTCAACAACTCAAAGCAAATAAGAAGAGCAAGGGAGAGAGCTCTAGAACTAAAAAGTAGATTATGATGATAGTCTTTTTATGTTTTTAGTATCATATTAGCTTTTTAGTTTGTCGAAAATGTTTTAATGTTTGTTTATGTGGTATCAATATTTCCTATGTTTTTTTACAAATCTAGTATAAATAGAATTTGAGTAAGATCAAAAGATCAATCTTGATGAATATCTTCACACGCGAAGATATTCTTACAAATCAAATAATCATGTATATTAAATCCATTAATTACGTAGACCATCATATAACATATTCACATTTCACAAGTTCTAAAAATTACAGTACATAAAAATGAGGTAGGTTCAACCGCCATAAGTTTCTCTTTATTTATAATTAATATAAAAAACCTTGAAGCTCAGGAGGTTTTATTACATGAAGTAAGCTAATAATGGATGCCAACTTTCTAATTACTAGAGTTCTACTTTCTAATTACTAAACATATCTAATTTCTAAACATATAGAAGAAAAAAATATTTTATCTATAATCATGAATCAAAATCTTAATCCACTTACTGATGATGATGATGATGATAATCAATGGAGGATGGTCCTGATTAATGATGATTACTGATATTGGCAGTTGTTGGTGTTGATGACAATTTTAAAAATGATTTGATATTTTTTGAAAGTAAGACGAAAACCACTTAAAAACCCTAGCTTTGAGAATGAGATTTTTGTTTGTGATTGTGTTGTCCAGTTAGAGTTTTTTTCTTTTATGGACTTCAATCTTTTTGGGCCTCTTTATGTTTTGTGAATCCAGTTAGTTGTTATCTTCACATGTGAAAATTTTTGATTTTTATCAAACTAATTTTTATTTTTTGGGTTTCTTTATCTTTTGGACTTCAATCTTTTGGGCCTCTTTATCTTTTGGTCCTCTTTATGTTTTATCAAACTAATTTTGATTTTTAAAGTTTTTATCTTCACATGTGAAAAACAAGCAAAACTTTATAGAACCATTACTTCTATTGCATGATCATGAACAATGACAGAGATAAGAGGGGGCAATTTGCCCGCCTAACGAACCAAGTTGTACTGTAGTTTTCTAAAAATTATCAAAGTTTGCCCCGTCGACTATAACTTTCTGGCTCCGCCCCTGATTATGAACCACGGTGCAACAAATTATAAGCAATGGTATCTCTTGCTTGAAGTGCATTTAGTGATACACCCTTACTACTATCCCCTAACTCCATTTCATCATCATACAAATCAAACCTTAAATCCTCATCCATGTCCTCATTATTCATCTCACAAATGTTATGTAACACACAACATGCTCCTAGTACCATTGGCAATTCTTGCAACTTCACTTCTGTCCTTTTTTGTAAACAGCCCCATCTTCATTTTAACCTCATGAATGCATCTTTAGCTATGTTTTGTAATTCGCCGATTTTTTGGTTAAACATATGTTGGGTCTACGTGGATCACTCCCAAAATTGTTGAAGAAGTATGTTGAGTCTAGTTGCGATTTATTTAGATATAAGATACTTAAACTAAATAGGCCAATGTAAAGACTTTACGTGTAGGGTATGTACAGTAATAACTGCAGATTAGTTATCTCTAGGTAAATCACAATGATGTAAAAAAGAAGGCTAAGCAATGACATTTTCAATCAATATAAAGAGTCGTTAGTACATAATGCCATGAATTATATATCACAAACCAGAAATTAACCAAGCACCACACCAGGCTAAACTATCACTAACTAAACAGGCGATAAAAGTAGCTACCCTTTTATCTTCACATTATGCTTGAAACTCATGATCGTTGATCTCACCCAAACAAACACTTGACAAAGACAATAAACCATTACACTGCCGTAATGTAGCCTCACGAAGCATTCGCTGAAACGTAACCTGATTTCACAAGGATCATGCCGTTTTTGAAAAACTTCCTTGATCAAGTCATCCAGGTACCTGATACGTGCAGCAATCTCAAAGCTAGGCAGACGCACCATAGTATCCCATTCACGAGCAGCAATAACTTCCCTTTTGAAAAAAAGGCACATATGATCCTGGAGTAAATCACTATCACACGCAAAACCAAGTTCCGTAAGACGACCAGGACGAGACATAGCAGCCAAAACAACTATATCGTTCAACAAGAGCAAACACAACTAAACACAAGCTACAGGTAACATTTATACAACTAAACAAGGGACAATCCGCAGACATCTTCCAACAGTATAAGCCACTACAAAGTCATATCCCAAAAAGCATCATAGAAAAGTTTACACGCACAGAGTCGTGAACAATAGAATAGAAAAACTGAAACCTGGAAACACAGTCTAAACCACTACAAACACCTTACTACACAAAAAATAGATAAAAGAATAAAACATATTTAGGATAAATATACTGATTTTCCATTACCATAGACAAACTTACAATAGTTTCCTTACATCAGATGGATTATCCTACAGAAAACAAAATGGTACCCTACTAAAGGGTACATCCATCAAGACACAGTACATAACTTTATAAAAGCATTACTAATAATACTAACCAACCATGCCTAATCCAACTAATAAAAGCTGCAAACAACCCACCAACAAAAGCCACAGTCAACTAAACTAATCAGACATCCCCTCATTCTGCTCCATTAGCACAATTTGCCTCTCCTTGACTGCTATGCCATCATGCACCGCATCCAGAAGGGCCAACAGAGCAACCAACGTGTCCCTATCAACACGTTGCAATTCCAACAAACCTTTTAAACCATCTACAGCTTCTCCAATGAAAGGCCCATACCCATGGGTTTCCATAACGGTTCTCTCCCTTTTGTGAACCTTGTGCTCCAGCTGGTCACGCTCCTCTTCCAAACGATTCAGCAAACTCCGATCTTCAGTCACCTCACAGCTAAAGAGGTACTTAAAAGCAGTGGCAAGGTCAGTGGAACCACAAGCCGCCAAGAGTTCTTGAATGTTTGGCTTCCCTGCCATGGTTATATACTTATATGATCGACAATTGAGAGAGCAGTAATAAAAAATTAGGTAGGTCAAAAACGAATGGACCAAATACTATTAGTCAACAAATTAATATGAAAGTCCCAAAAAAATCCATATAGTTTAAAAAAATACAAAAAAAGCCATAATTTAAAAAAAAACACAAACAACAACGTAGCACGAAAAATAGTTCAATAATTAATATTCAATAATTAATATTCAATAATTAATAAATTATAATTTACTAGAAGGGTATTAATATATACAAATTTTAATACTAGGCGAGGACCCATGCTTCACAACGGAAGTTTCTAGCAACATACAATTAACAATATGCGATATATTGTTTGTATGCGTTTTTGTGTAACGTTAAAAATATGACGTGAAAATATGATAATGTAATTGCAAAAGGTTGTAATATGCGATAATTCAACTCAAATAAAAATTCTTAACATATATCGAAGAATATATAAAAACATTTTATTGAAACTTAACCTTGATAAATGACCACTTGCACAATTTCATTTTTATAAATTATTTTGTAAAAGAGGTAATGAAAAAGTTTGAACATGAGACGAATAAGTATATCAGTTGGCTTCGAGTGTAGTCGATGTACTATTCTCAAGTATTAAACTTATTTGATTATTTTTAAATGATGGTAAGTACACGCTGATTGTCATCACTGTATACTAACTATTTAGTTTTACACTTAAACTAGGAAAAATTAATAGACATTTTCAAGATTCAAACAATATAATCAGATACCTTTGTTTAGTTCCTGGACTGTCTCGTTTTGTCAAAATTGCAGTTCCTGTCATCTTGCTAAATATTCATATACAACAACAAAACCAACAAAACAAAATACAATAAAATATATTATGTTTTCATCTGCCTCAACACCCACAAAGCAAAAAATCATTTATCAAAAAAAGATCATCTACTTATTAATGTTATATTCAATAATTTATTTCAAATAAGAAATAAGAAACAAATTATAGAGATTGCAAAGTTGTGTAGCACAAAACGGTTACTCACCTGAAGACTAACCACCGCCTCTTGCGGTATCTTTTTTAAACTCGGGATCATCATCAAATCTCCTCTTTGACGCCGGGAACCAAGTACAGAGCATGATTTTAATATGTCATATATTTGCTGGAAGGTTTCGCATGATGGCCTACATATTAGAACGAACCATATTAATAGTTTTAAGACTTCATAAACAGTTCACATACAAAAAAAAAGAGAAAATTCAAGAAAATTAAATAAACACATTACAGATGTAGTTAAGATATTTGCACTTTGTCCACTTTAATTCTTGGATAGGCAATAGGCAATCAATTTGAGTTTTCCATTTTCCCGCCTTGAAATATATGTGTTTGATTTCTTGTAATGAAAGGGCCATTTCTTTGTCCAACAATGTTCCAAGGTTATTCTCCTTTGCACCAATAGGGAAGGTAATGAATACATTCCAAAGGCCATTTCTTTCCAAACGCCCAGCTTGTTTCCAAACGAATAGCTTTTGTCAATGTTTTTCACTTTCAATATTTGATATTTTAAAAGGTTTAAAAAATATTGACTTTCAATATTCAATATTCTAAGTTTTCATTTTTCTTCTTTGACTATTTTTCCATTTTAGATAGTAAAGATATTCTTTGGAAATATGAAATTATGAGGTAGAAAAGTATAAATATGATATTATGGCTACTCTTTGTTCACGTGATTTTGGATCAAGCCAAAAAGACACTTTCTACAAAGTGACTTAAATAAAACCACACGTGTTAACAAATATCCAAATCACTTACGCTCCCTAGACTTGTATATCACATATCTTCACTTGTACATTTCCCTCACTTTAGTGAATCCAAATCTGAATTAAAGGGAATTCACACAAATTAATCAGATATTTTAATCCATCCTAGAGAGTTTATTATCCAGATACACCAATATTTAATCACCATTTCCAAAACCACCATCATTTCCAAAACCACCATCATCATCGGTTTTTGACAAAAACCCCAAATCTATTTTTGAACCCTAATTTTATGGATGAAAAACAACATTCGTCGGTTCCAAGTTACTTTCCTCTTACACATTATTTCTATTGTTATTAATCATCTATTGTTATTAACCATATATTGTTGTTCAGAATTTCTATGTTACGAGAGAAAAAGAAGAAAGAGTATCGCTAGAAAGAAGAAATATACACCAACTGTTAATGGTAATTTTTTTTAATAATTGTAATTTTATTTATTGTTTAATGATTATTGTAAAAGTATAGAAATAACAACTTATTTATTTATTTATTTTTTATAGTTTTTTTGAATATATTAGTATCCATACAAGGGTGTTTGGCAATAAGTTTTTAGTATAGCTAAGTATTTGAATTCTCAAAACAACATATGAGTACAATAATGTTAGGTGTTTGGCAATAAGTTTTTAGATTAAGATAAGTTTTGACTTTTTGTTGTGTTAAATTCGGGGATTAGTTTTTTTAATCTTTTGTTGTGGAGATCTGTATTTTTGGAGGTAGAATAAAAGTGTATTTTGTTTTAATGTTTGTTTTTTGAGATTGGATTATGTTTGTTTGAGATTGTTAAGCTGATGAAATTGAGGTCTATGCCTAAATGTTTAGATTGCTTAGTTTTAATGAGTTTTTAATTTGTTTGTGTTTTTGTTTTCTTTTGAATGGTGTTTACTGTAGTTTAGAATAAGTATAGGTGCTCTTATATGTTAGTATTTGGTACTAGTACAATTTTGAACAAATGCCGCCTGCATTATTGATTTTTTTTGTTTTTTTTGATGAAATTCACCAATACTTATTATAAGCATATAATTTGTATTTATTTTATAGATAACGAAAAAAAAGGAACTTATTCAACAAGAAAGTCTACTAGTGGTGATTTTGGTAAATATGAAGAATCATATTTAGATTTGGATAATGCTACTAGTACAGATTCCGCTAGTGATGATTCTGGTACATAAATTTAGTCTATAACTTTATTTTAATTTTATATATATATTTTTTTAAATTTGCATTATTATGATTTAAATTTTGTTTTTGTTTTTTTTTGTTTTTTTTGTTTTTTTTTTCAGATGAAGATTCGAATTTCAATATGGACAATGTCATTAAAGGTAATATAAATTTTATTCACATGTGATAAACATAAAAGTGAAACTTAAAATCAGCACAAACAAAAACAGTTTTTGAAAAGTATTTTCAAATTTTTTTTCATCACTTGTGAAGATTCTATTTTACAAAAAATTTCCATACTACAATAACATTTTTTTAGCATAGTTTTCACATGTGAAAATAGTATAACTCATATTTTTTAGTATGCATATTGTTAATTTTTCACAAGTGAAAAATATATTTTATAAATAGTTTTTATTTTATTTTATAGATAAGGCAAAAAAAAGCAACTGTTGGTAAGAGAGGAAGACCTAGAAAGACTACTGGTGACAATTCTGGTAAAAAACTTTTAATCTAATTCCATGATTCTGCTTTTAATATTGTCATCATTTCATTTTATCATACACTTTTCAATACATTATGTCCTTTGTAATACTTGACATTTAAAAATAAAATAATTTTATTTCAGATGAAGATTCAGATTTACATTTGGATAATGTTGTTAAAGGTAATTTAACATAAACTAATTTTGTTCTTTTAAAGTATTTTTTTTATTGAATTCAAATTAATTATAATAACATTTTATTAAACGTATTTAATATTTACATGATACTTAAAATTATATATCCTTTTTAATGCAGTTGCTTGTTCTACACAAAAAAAAACCAGTGATTATACAGAAGACCGAAATTGTCCATCAGTTGTTAGTACACATTCTGCTACTGACGATTCCGCTAATGACGATTCAAAAAAATGTACTCATTCGTCAACTGCTGGTAAGAGAGGAAGACCAAAAAAGTCTGCTGGTGATAATTCTGGTAAATAACTTTAACATCTTTAATATCATTTTACAATACATTTTCCCATACATCCTTATTAATATCTTTCGGTATTGAAAAAGAACTATTTCCTTTCTACAATAACACTTTTTTAGATTATTTTGTGTTGACAGCCTAGTTTTCACATGTGAAAATAGTAAAACTAATATTTTTTAGTATGCATATTGTTATTTTTTCACAAGTGAAAAATATATTTTATTAATATTTTTTATTTTATTTTATAGATAAGGCAAGAAAAGGAACTGATTCTTCAACTGCTGGTAAGAGGGGAAGACCTAGAAAGACTACTGGTGATGATTTTGGTAAGAGAAAGAGGAAAAATAAGGACAATGATGATCATTTTAAACCAAAGACAAAAAAAAGAAAAGTAATAGATAATGATAAAATTCCTTCTATTAGAACAAGGACAGCACCAACTGCTCTGTTTTCTGCAATAAGCATTTTAAATGCTAAAAGGCAAGAGGTTTTGATAGAAATGGGTTTTGGAGGTTTTGTTGAGATGATGATTCACGATATCCCCGGATGTTTAGGATATTATGTTATTTCTAAGTTAGATCTGGAAGTAATGAAATTACCATTAAGTAATGGTTATATAGATGTTACAGAAAGTAAGGTACATGAAGTTCTTGGTATTCCTATAGGAAGAATGTCATTAGATTCCTTGAATGAAAGAAAGGCAGATGATCCTTTTATCCAAGAATGGTTAAATCAATTTTCTTTTAAGTCTAGGAAGAATGAAATCAGACCGAATGATATAACGGATGTTATAGTTTCAACAAATGATTGTGGGAAGTTGTTTAAAATGAATTTTTTGATACTCTTTGCAAATACAATGGGGATGTGTGATACGCAAGGAGCATGTAATTTGAATATTTTGAAGAGTATAAATGATGATGTCCTTGAGAAAGTTGAAAGTGTAAATTGGTGTAAATATATAATAGATTGTTTGGCTCCAAGCATAAAAAAGTGGAATTACAGGTCCAATCACTACTTCACAGGTCCAATTACATTTATGACTGTAAGTAATCACTCATTACATATAAATTCACTTATAGCTTATTTCACTTATTTGAATTTTTATTTACGTAAATTTTTTAATTTGTAGCTCTTATATCTTGATTCAACAAGATGTGATCGTTTTCCTGTTTCTCGTCAAAGGCCAGTAATTAAAGAATGGAAGACAATTCAAATGAAGTATAGAGAGAAATTAGAAATCGAGGCTGGAGGTTTTGGATTACTACCGAAACAAGACGATTTTTGTGGATTAGAGTCAAAGGTATTTTTTTCTTTAATATATTTTATAATGTCGTCAAAGGAAAACAATACTTTTAAATCACCTCAAAGAATTAGACCAACCCTAGTTGAGTAGAAACCTAAGGTGTCTCTAAAGAAGTAACTGTATATGCAAACATTTTAACTTTTTATGCATCTTATCACTACCAGCAGCAAAGGAAGTTCTATCAGCAGAAACTTGGGAACTGAATCTCTAAAAAACTATGACATCTGATAACTTATGTTATATTTCCTTCAGTTAGAAGTTAGAAGTTAGAACCTTTAAGTAATCAAATTAGTATCTTCCAAACCTTCATGGTTAACAAACACAATCTTTGATTTTTCAGGATTTTGCTGATTTGGCAGAGGAAGATGATGATTTGGTAGAGAAAGGGAAAGAGAAAGGGATTATGGGAGATCATGATATTTCAATGAATGAAACATCAGTCAATTCAGATGATGAAAGTCAGGTAAAATTTAAATCCATCTGATGTAAGGAAAGTAAATTCTGTCACATGTGAAAACTATTTTTTCTTGATTTATTTTTTTAATAACTTATATTTTTCACATGTGAAACTATCTTTAAATTTTTAATTACTGAACATCTATATAACACATGTGGATTATGGGAGATCATGATATTTCAAGAGATATCTTGAGTAGAAACCTCAGGTGTCTCTAAAGAAGTAACTGTATATGCAAACATTTTAACTTTTTATGCATCTTATCACTACCAGCAGCAAAGGAAGTTCTATCAGCAGAAACTTGGGAACTGAATCTCTAAAAAACTATGACATCTGATAACCTATGTTATATTTCCTTCAGTTAGAAGTTAGAAGTTAGAAACTTTAAGTAATCAAATTAGTATCTTCCATACCTTCATGGTTAATAAACACAATCTTTGATTTTTCAGGATTTTGCTGATTTGGCAGAGGAAGATGATGATTTGGTAGAGAAAGGGAAAGGGAAAGGGATTATGGGAGATCATGATATTTCAATGAATGAAACATCAGTCAATTCAGATGATGAAAGTCAGGTAAAATTTAAATCCATCTGATGTAAGGAAAGTAAATTCTGTCACATGTGAAAACTATTTTTTCTTGATTTATTTTTTTAATAACTTATATTTTTCACATGTGAAACTATCTTTAAATTTTTATTAATGCTAATTTTTTAATTATTAGGGAGATGATCACTGCTTTGAGATATTCCATCATAAAAAAATCCAAGAAGACACACAAGCTAGACCTGAACCTGAACCTGAACCTAAACAAGCAAAAGAACCTGAACCTGAACCTGAACCTGAACCTGAACCTGAACCTGAACCTGAAGAATATCCGCCAAAAAGCAGTAAAACTGAATGTGAAAAAGTTTTAGAATCTGTTGTTGAGCAAGATTTTCCAGTGATTGATTGTGTAGAAGAAATGACAGCTGTTAATGTTGATAATGTTCCTGAAAAACAACCTAATAAAGATTTGAAGATCCATGAACCTGAACCTGAACCTGAACCTGAACAAGCAAAAGATTCTGATCCTGAACCTGAGCCTAAACCTGAACCTGAAGAATATTCGCCAAAAAGAAGTAAAACTGAATTTGAAAAAGTTTTAGAATCTGTTGTTGAGCAAGATTAACCAGTGATTGATTGTGTAGAAGAAATGACAGCTGTTAATGTTGATAATGTTCCTGAAAAACAACCTAATAAAGATTTGAAGATTCATGAACCTGAACCTGAACCTGAACCTGAACCTGAACAAGCAAAAGATTCTGATCCTGAACCTGAACCTGAACCTGAACCTGAACCTGAAGAATATCCGCCAAAAAGAAGTAAAACTGAATGTGAAAAAGTTTTAGAATCTGTTGTTGAGCAAGATTTACCAGTGATTGATTGTGTAGAAGAAATGACAGCTGTTAATGTTGAAAATGTTCCTGAAAAACAACCTAATAAAGATTTGAAGATTCATGATTATCAAAGAGGTGGAGAAACTGAATGTGCAGAAATTTTGGGAATGATTGAAGACTTGGGAGTGATTCAATCTAAAACTGTAGATGTTCAAGATTCATCAAAAGAAGCACAAGATAAAGATGAAATTAGCACTGAAAACATTCAAGTTGAACCTCAAAATAATTCTACTACTTCCAAAGAAGATCCCTAAAAAAAGAGTAAAGCTGAAAGAGAAGAAGTTTTAGATGTATTTGAAAACAAAGAACAACCGGATGAAGATTTAGATTCTCAAATACAAGTTTCATATTTTCTGGTAGATGATCAAGGTTTAGTTTATTCTAAAACTTGATGATTTTGTGAATTATTATGGTTTGTAATAATATTTTTTATTAAAACTTTTTTTTTAATTTTCAATTATTATTTTTTTGCATATTACAATTATATTATTTTTACAATTTTCAATTATATTATTTTTACAATTTTTATTTTTCACATGTGAAAAAACATAGAATTTTTTAATTTTATCACAATTTATAGTATTTTTCACATGTGAAAAAATATCAATTTAAGTTTATTTATATTTTTTATTTTTTTTACATTAATCATGTTTATAGCAATTAATATTATTTTTTATTATATATTTTTTGGCAGATTTTGGATTTTCTGTGGATGATTTAAGTTATGTTGATGTTGATATATATGATGGACCAGATCGTCTTTCTCCTTTTCAGTATAAACCTGTAAACCCTAAAAAGCCTCTTTCAGAAGATGAGCAAATTGTTGCTAATACATTATTTGCAATGACAACGCCTAAATGGTAACTTTATTTTAAAAAAACATTAATATTTCAAATTTCCTTTTTATATATTATATATTGACTATATGCTAATCTTATTTATTTATTTTTTTCAAATATTACAGGGAACCAATATTTAAAAGTGAAAGTGGCCATTGTTTAAATCATATTGATATGGAAACATTAACCCCAAGTTTGGAATTGTCAACGAATGTCATCGATATATGGTGAGAGATTCTCAACGTTTTGGAATTATATAAAGAAGATGATACATTACCATCCAGATTTTTCTTTAAAATCTCTGTAATTGTAAGTAATTTTGTTATATATTACTATATATATATTTATAGTATTTATCATATTTAAAAACAATAATTTCATTATTTATTATGCAGAATCCATCATACTTTATTGAAAAGCATACTGATCTGGAGAAATTACAAGTGTTCACAAAAAGAATTAAAGAAAGTTTTAGAAATGATGAAAAGCATCTTATGTCATTGAAAACTTTTGATATGGTATGTTTTTAAATTTTTTTAAAATTCAGTAACTAATGTATAGTTGATATGTAAATTTAACAAATTTTTTAAGCTGCTTTTATTTTTACTGCAGCTTTTCTTCCCTGTTTGTCATAAAGGACACATGTATCTTATATGTGTTGATTTCAGAAATGGTTCGTTTAAAGTTATTGACAATAGTGCCAATGGACCTACTTTCAGTAAAAGATATTATGGCATTCCTGAAGAAATTGTAAGTATATTTCTCCCTTTTATTCACATGGTAAATTTTAGATGGAAACATTAGCCGTTTGTTTACACCAATCCTTATCAGATTTCCTAGCAATCATTAAATACTGTTCATCACTAGCGTTATACTACTATCGTCCCATCTGTTTTTATATATGTTCTTATAATAATTCGTAATAATTTTTTTTTTCTTTTCTTATTAATTTGTTTTGTAGAAAAAAGTTGTTGTTGCCTATTTAGATCACGTTAAACATCCAAAGTCTGAAGATATTAGAAATACAAACCCATCAAGGATGCAAATGAAATGGAGGACGAAGAATAATCATGTGGATTGTGGTGTTTTTCTAATGCTTCATATGGAAATTTATAACGGTTTAAAAAATTGGGATTGTGGTCTTTCTTTGGAGTCTCAAAAACAAAGTACACAACTGAATTTATTGCGATCAAGATTTGCTGCGAAGATTTTATTGTCTGACCTGAATTTGTTAAAGAATAAGTTTTTGAAGTTGGTTCAAGAATTTGAGGATAAATTAGAAGATGAAAGGAGGAAGATGATTCTATATGTTATTGCTAATAGGGATGTACGAGAAAAAAATGATTGAAGCTTAGAGGAAAAATGATTTCGATATATTTGCCAAAATGTTTCAAATTACATTTATAGATTACAGCATATAATTTTTTTTACATAAGCTTATATTTTTATTGTTTTATAGTTAACAGCAGCATATATTTTTAATAAATTTAGCTTATAAAGATTATGCAGAAAATGCTAGAACTGAAGTTGAAATATTATGAAATGTCAAGTAACCTCTATCTGTAAAGTATGCTCTATCTGTAAAGATTATGCAGAAAATGCTAGAACTGAAGTTGGGTGTAGACATTTTTCCTGCTGATTGTTATCCTGCTTTGCTCATAATCACCAACATTATATAGGCATGGGTGTAGACATTACTTTTTATTGCTGATGAAGCTATGTAGGAATCTTTTTAATTTGATCTATATTTTTATATAACAAACAGTAATGCTTAGATAATAAAAAAAAAATTATATTTTTATCTATAATGAACTTTTCACATGTGAAAATTATCTCAAACTTTGAAATATTTAATATTTATCAAACTTTGAAATATTTAAAATATTCAAAAAGTTGAAATATTATGAAATATTTTTATAAAAATATAATAAATTATAAATAAAAATGTAAAATATTTTCATGAAATGATAGTATTAATTTTGAAAGTTAAAATTAATCTATGATGGACTTAAGTAGTGTGTTTTTATAATAAATACCTTTTTCAGCCCATCAAAGCCCAGCCCGTACAAATATTTTTATTATATTGGCATTATAACATACGATGAAACCCTAGTTTGTTTCTTCTTCATTTTCATTTTCATTTTCAACTGTAAAGCCGCCTCTATAGTTATATATTTTTATTTATTTATTTAGACTATACTTTGTTTGTTTGTTTGTGTTTTTTCTCGTTCGTTGTTCTATGATAGTTTACTGTTTTTTTTTTTTTTTTTTTTTTTTTTTTTTTTTTTCTTTATGATTATCAATACATTTTTTTATTATTTGACTTGGGTTTTATTTAGTCTGTTGATTAAAATGATGTATTTTATTTCAGTACATAATTTGTTGTTTAATATGTACCTCTTTAGTTAATTTTAAAAACTTAATGATACTTCATTTTTTAGTGTAATTTTTTTTTCACATGTGAAAAATTCATTGCAAATCTTTGTATGATAAAATAATATTTATATTTTAATCAAAAAACAATATAATTAACACTATATATTATTTGTTTATTGTAGATGTTACTTCTAAAACTAATCAATCCAGTGATTATAGTATGTTATTTTTACTTTACTTTATATATATTTTTTTATATTATTCTTCTGAAATTGTATTTGTTTTTATAGTTAAACCTGATAGTCAAATGGCAAAGAGGTGTAAGACAAAAATGGCAATGATATGTAAGGGTAAAATTCAAATTTGAAAAGCTAGTATTGTGTTTTTTTGAAACGTTTTATTTATTATTCTAAATACATTCTAATATTTTGTATTTAAATTTGGTTTATTGGACTTAGCCTTTATCAAATCTATTTATTATAATTTTTTTTTCTTTCTTTTTTTTAGAACATAATTTGTAGTTTAATATATAGTTCTTTAGTTAGTTTGAAAAATTAAAGATACTTAAGTTTTGATTTTTAAATACTTTTTTTTCACATGTGAAAAGTCATTCAAATCTTTGTATATTAAATAATATTCATATTTAAATCAAAAAAAAAATTATAATTGACATTATATATTATTGTTATTGTAGATGCTACTTCTAAAGCCATTGAATGCAGTGATAATGGTATTTTATCTTTACTTTAATTTATATATTTTTATTATATTATTATACTGAAGTTATATTTGTTTTTATAGTTAAACCTGAAAGACAAATGGCATGGACCTCATCTTTTTTTTATTTAAGTAAATGGGAAACAATTGAGTGTGATGTTTCAAAGTATGCTGAAGCTTCTAAACATCACTTCCGTAAAGGTAAGAAAATATTTCAAATCAATAGATTATTATATTATCTGATGTAAAGCCACTATTATCATTCTATTTAATTTCCCAAAAATGTTTGAATTTTTCAGTCAGTGAATACACTCTTCCAGGTTTTCGATATTGTAATAATGTAGAGAAAACAGGTAAATTAATATACATTTTTTTTAATTCTTAAGCATTTATAATGATAAAAGGTCAATTAACTTATACTTTAATTAAACAGTTGAAATAACTGATGATGATAAGGACGTCAATGATGATAAGGAGATTATTTTAATTTCATCAGGTTAGCTTATACCTTTGTATGTTTACTTTAAACAAATTATATGAGTAAAAATTTCATCAATATTGAATTTTTAATAAGTGAAAATATTCAAAAACTTTAAAATATTTTATTTTTTTACATGAGAAAATATTCTAAAAGTTGAACTTTTCAAGTAAAAATATACTAAAATATTTTATTAAATTATTAAATATATATATATATATATATATATATATATATATATATATATATATATATTTTATGTTTTTTAGGTGAAGATTGTTCAGATCATTCCTGATCATGAAGAAGGAAGGCAATTTCAGGTCCCCATATTGCATGTTTGTAAGCATGATATGGATAACCGAAGTTTTATGTGTTGAAATTATGTAATGTTGTGGATAATTAAGATTATATGACTTTTTAGAACATCATGTGGTATTCTATGTAGTATATTCTGGTGTATGTTTTAGGTGAACATTTTATGTTTTTAATTATGTTATGTTGATGGTATTCATATATTAGGTTTTTATTAATACAGTACGGCATATGTTTTTGATATCTTCAAACAATCTGTAAAAACCAATGTAAAAAGCTTTGTAGCAGTCAAGTTCACATTTTACAATCTACTAAACACTTTCATGATATACTACCAACAGACATTTTACTATCTATTAAAAGAAACACGAAAACAACTATTTCAAACTCCACCAAATAAGGGCGAGAATCCTTAAAAGGGCCAGGACTGACTGAAGACGGCGTTGAATATTCATCAAATAAAACTGAAAGTAATTCACCACTTACAACCACAATTCTTGAAACTGAATTGCTATTTTTTGAAATTGAAGAGTAAACACCATATTATATGTTTTTCTATAAGTCTAATTTTCAAGGTATTTTCTCTTCTTAAATTTCTAACATCGGACTTGAAAATTCAAATGGAAACAAAATATGATATTCAGTTCGGTTCACGGATCCTAAAATATGACTTTATTTCAACCGTGTATAACATTCAAATATATTTTGGGCTTTAGTTTTGTTGGACAAATAATTTTATATCTTATTACCAGTCCTAAATGAGCCCATGGCCCAAAATGACAAAGTTTGTTGACGTTGAATTAGTATTTAGATAAATATCTTCTATACACTCTCTCTCTCTCTTATTTTATTCCATATTTTATATTTCACAATAACCACCTTTCAAACTCTCTCTCTCTTATTTTATTCAGATGAATTAGGATTTAGATAAATATCTTCTACACACTCTCTCTCTCTTATTTTACACACTCTCTTCTACACACTCTTCCAAACTCGCAGACGATAAATCTATCATAGGTATGTTATATTGTTATGATAATAAATATATCAATTTCTTATTAAAATCAGTCTATATATAAGATTAACAATTAATATATTTTTGTTTTCCTAAATCAGATTGTGTGCTCGAAGAGAAATTCAACAGACGTTTATAATCTCTGGAAGAAGATGAAACCTAAAAGTGTTAAAGGTAATTTTATAATATTTATTACCTTAATATTTTTTACCTGTTTATGTATAAACATTTAACTGATTATTTCATGTATTTTATTTTTAGATCTGACTGAATTAGTATTTTATTTTGAGATCTGACTGTATTTTGTGTTCGAATATCTTTTATTAGTTGTGTGATTGTAAAATATAAATATTATTTAGATCTGACTGAATAATGTTTGTATATGTTAGATATTAGTTGTGTGATTGTAATTTTTGTTGTTAAAATTTAAATATTAGTACTATTAGAATGATTTTATTGAATATGACGAATTATGTTAGATTTACATTTTGTGTTGATCTGGTGCTAGTTTAGGTTTCTATGAATATATAAATCGACAATAGTTATGATATGGATGCAAATTGGTGTTAATTGGCTTTTATTGCTTTTTTGATTACATTATGATATTTTAAAATAGTTTAATATAGTAACTGTGTTTGCTTTTTTTGTAACAATATTTAACTATATCTAGCAATTACTTAGTTTAAAAAAGAGCGGTTTAAAAAATTCTTCTGTGTGTGTAGTTTTGAAGACTTGGACTCTGAGTTCTGTGTTTCTGCTGATTGTTTAAAAATTTTCACATGTGAAAAAAAATGATTTGTACATTTTTATTAATCATTTATTATACTAGAGACTAAACTGTTGAATTTTATCTATCAGCTAAGGATTTTATTTTCCGAAGTAGTGTGTGTAGCTTTGGAGACTTGGAATATGACTCTCTGTGTTTATGTTGATAGTTTATACAGAGTCTATTATTGAATAATCATTAATATTTTTAGAAAAATTCCATTTAAAAATTTTCACATGTGAAAAAACATTTTTTTGTACATTTTTATAAATCATTTATTATACTAGAGACTGATTATCTATCAGCTAAGGATTTGATTTTCCGATAATGAGATTATTTTTATTACTATTTGTTGTATATTAGTTGATTAAATAATCGTTTATATGTTTAGAAAAATTCCATTTAAAAATTTTCACATTTGAAAAAAAATCATTTGTACATTTTTATGAATTATTTATTATACTAGAGACTAAACTGTTGAATTTTGTTTATTTTATCAGCTAAGGATTTGATTTTCCAAAGTAGTATTAGAAGAAAGGGAAAGACTAAAACATCTAATTCTAAAGCAAGCAGAAAACTATTTTCAGAAGATTCTGGAAAAAAGAAGGAAAACAACTCTGATTTAGTGGGATCTGGAAGAAAACCACTCCAAGCATTTGATTTAAAAGATCTGTTTAGTAATGAGAAATTAAAAGATGCTAGGATTGTTTCATACAGAAGAATTTCTTGTAATTCAGAGGAGGAAGATGAAGATGATAAAAAAATTGATAAATCTAAAAAGAGAAAGAGGAGGAACAATGTTTCAAAAAAGTACAAAGTTCTTGATGAAGATTTTCTTGAGCAGATTGAGCTGCAAGTTGAAGTTAACAAGGTTGAAGTTAACAAGGTTAAGAAGAAGATTAAAGTTTGTGGTGAAGAAAATTGTTTGGATGAAGATGAATGGTTGTCTATTAAAACTAGGGGTTCTCCAAAAGTTATGTACAATTTGATGAAGAAACTTACATTATCTCAAAGAAAAGAATTGATAGATATGGGGTTTGGATCACTTTACGAAATGGCGATGGAAGAAATCCCGGTTAAAATAGGTCATTTTGTTGTTGACAACTTTATTCCTAGCGAGATGAAGCTTAAGCTTAAGAATAATGATATTCTAATAACACCTGACTTAATTCACGCTGTTTTGGGTGTTCCTGTTGGAGGTATAGATATTCATGACTTGCCTAAGGAAAGGGGAGGAGATTTTAGTGAAAGATGGTTTAGGCAATATGCTGTTAGGAATCCAACACCTAAGAAGGTTGCTGAAGTGGTTGAGACGTCTAAAGTTGAAGGAATTTTATTCCGTTTGAACATGCTGGTTTTATTCTCAAATTTTTTTGGATTAGGAGGAATGGGTGGGCAATGCAGACCTCAACAAATTTTGAATTATATACATGAAGATACAAGAATCGAATGTATTGATTGGTGCAAATATGTTTTTGACTGCTTGAATGTCAGCAAAGAAACTTGGGTGAGGGATGATCCTAGTATCTACTATTGTGGACCTCTGACAGCACTTACTGTAAGTGTTCATATCAATACATTATGATTTTGTTATAATTTAATTTATACTTTATATCAGTTTTTCACATGTGAAAAATATAAATAGAATCTATTTTATACTTTATATCAATTTTTCACATGTGATTTATTTTATTATTATTTTTTTTTGAAACTAATTATTCTTGTTCTATTTTTGCAGCTTATTTATGTGCATTCAACAAAATGTGATTCAGTACATGTACCTCATGAAATTCCAGCAATCAAATTTTGGAGTACTGATTTGATTAAAAAGAGGCAAATTTTTGAAATTCAGAATGGCGGATTTGGGATTGTTGATATAAATCAAGATGATTTCAATGACAGCGATTCTACAAAAAGAAAGGTATTATTTTATAATTGAAAAAATAAAATTGTAATAGCATACATTGATGTTAAGATCACCTATAAACATGAGTTGATCGTATTGAAAATATTTTGTTTTTTTGGTATTTTATAATCAATGTAGTAGTAGCTAATATTCACATGTGAAGTTACATATTCTTTCTTCACATGTGAAGGATGTTCGACATCCTTTCTTCACATGTGAAGATACATATTCTTTTATTCAAATGTGAAGGGTATTTGACAAACTTTAAATTTTAATTAATATTTTTCTAGATTAAATGCCAAAATATTTTCTAATATCAGAAGAAAGAAAACTAACAATAGGAACCATCCTGCATTAACAGCAGAAACCATATAAGTATTATACCAGCAGCAACTATAAACCTGACAGCAGGAACAAAAGCTACTACATCAGCATCAATGTACTATTACAATTTAGTTTAATTTTATTTGTACTATCTTAATTAGTAGAATTTATTTTGTTATTCGTTATATATATATTTTTTAATTTTTTAAACAGTTGGACTCAGAATTGGATAAACTTGATCATAAAGTTGATTTGCTCGAAACAGTTGTTTCTGATTTGGAATACCAGTTTACCTCATGGTTTTATGAAAATCCAGATAATGAAAGGTTGAAAAAGATAAAAGCTAAGTTCAACCTTTGTATTAGAAATATTGATCTATATGGAGAAGATATGTCAAGAAGTGTAGTTAAATATGCTAATCAATCTGGTAAGGAAAAAGATATTGATGGGTTTGAAGTTGATGATGATAACTGGATAGATGACTTAAGAAATTATGGAACAAATGTTGATGATTGCTGGACAAATGAAATAGAGTATTATGAAACTGGATAGTGCAGTCATCAAAATGAAGAACCAGTTGAAGACATAGTCAATGATGTGGAAAGAGATGATAACACTGGAGAGTGCAATCACCAAAATAAAGAACCAGTTGAAGACATGGTCAATGATTTGTAAAGAGATGATAACATTTGTTTTCAAACGTTTCAAGTTCCTTTAATAGAAACTGGTGATAAGCAACTGACTGATTGTTTGCAAACATTAAATAATGAAGTAGATAAACTGTTAAATCAAGATGAGTTGAAGCAACCTACTGAAGAAAGTCATATTGATTCTGAGATATTTGGGGTTTCGGATATTTTAAAAGAAGTGGAAAAGAAGATTATTTTTTCTCCAGATAAAAGTCCAAAGAAGGTTACATTTGCTAAAGACATTGACATTAGGATTTTTGGGACTCCAAAAACATTTAATCTAAATGAGAATAATTTTGAAGAAGAAAAGAAAGTAAAACTTTTGTCATGGTCGTCATGTTTTAGAAATCCGTTTTTTGTTTCATCCCCTTATCCACAACATAGTTTGGTCGACAAACCATCTTTTTCTTTGGGTCCTGAATTTGAGTTCGATAAAGATGAAATTGAAGATAGAAAGCCAATGATCAATGAAACACCTATTAGGCAAAATCCAAGACGAGATGTTGGTGTTCCTGTTCATGCAAGATCACCGTACAAAATCAGGAAGATTTGTCCAATTATTCCAATAAAAGCTTCAGAAGAAAGAGTGGCTGATACGCTTTTTATGGCGCTTGATGAGACTAATCCAGTGTAATTTTTAAATTTATATCTTTTTACTTGTGAAATTTGTTAAAAATTTTAAAAAATGATATATATATATATATATATATATATATATATATATATATATATATATATATATATTTTTGCAGTGATTTGGTATATGATTCTAGTTCATCCAAGACTTTGTTACTTCGATTTTCACTAGAGTCATTATCTCCTGGGCTGAAAGTAGAAGAAAGTGTTATTGAAGGATGGTCGGATATGTTGAACTCCATGGAGCGTTACAAATCCCCCGATAGTCCATCTAGATACTTTTTCAAACCAATTGTTGTAAGTGTTTTTTAATTTTGATTACTTGTTCTTCAATACTTTTCACTTGTGAAGAAAATAATATAGGAATGACTAACTTGCCTAAATCATAGATTATAAGAATCAATAGATTATGAAAATCAATATTTTCACTTGTGAAGAAAATTATCTAGTTATGAGTTAACATTTTCACTTGTGAAGAAAATTATGAGAATATTTGTACCTTGATTGGTGTTAAACCGTCAAGTTTTATCTCACACAAGCTAGCCACTTGTGAATGGCTAACCGTAAGAAACTTAAAACAGTTTAAACACAAAATGCAATGAAGATCAGGAGAGTATAGTGTTTCCCCAGGTCGTTAAGTCCCAACGAGCTGTGCGAGAATAGTCAAACGTATAGTGATCGAGAAGATTTGAACGGGAAAAGAGATGTGATTGATTATAACTAAAGAAAGAGTACATAAACTACAGGGGCTTAAATGCAAATTAAAGGAAATTAAAAAGATTAACTATATTAAATAAACGCTATCACTATATTTAAACTGATGTTTTTGATTTTTCTGTTTTTAAAACTTAAATTAAAAACTACGCGACGTACAAAAGAAAATGTGAAATGAAGCAATATTAATCCTAAAAATATGAAAATGATATTTTTACAAACCTAATGATATGAGAAACTTTTTAGAAAAGGAAAATTATTTTTATAACTATTTATCTAATTATTATTAATTAAAAACTATTTTTAACTATTTAATAATAACCTAAAATACAAGAAAATATGAAATAAAGCTAGAAAAATAAAATTATGACTTGGAAAAATCTAAAATAACAAAAGAGAATTTTCAAAACTATTTTTATATTTTTCTGATTATTTTTCTATTTTCTATGAATTTTAAACTATTTAAAACTAATTAAATTACTAAAAATTACAAATTAAACTATGAAAAATCTGGAAAAATAATTTTTTAACTTTTTATATTTATCTTAACCTAAGAAAATTGAAAACTTATTTTTTTGAACTTTTTCTGATTTAATTGTATTAAAAGCTATTTAAAATTACCTAAAAACTGTTTTTAATTAAGAAAAATAGCAAACTGTTATGAAAAATTATGAAAATTTCAGGAAAAGTCTAATTTAATATGTTGAATCTAAGAAAAATAGAAAAACAGTTGCTTATGTGGAAGAAAATAAAACTGCCATGCAAGTGCTTATGTAATAAGCACTTTGAATAAGCCAAATGAAAACCACAGTCCACAACAGTTACACAGAAGCTATAATATGATAAGAGAACTCAAAATGAACTAAAAACAACTATCCTAAACTACTGCATCACCAGCTACACAGATTTGATTGTTTTGATTTAAGATGCTAAAACAGTTTTGAGAGTACTACTTTAAGCCAAGCAATAAGCTACCTAATAAGCTGAGACATGAAACCAAGAGTTGGAACTTAAACTAGACCTGGCTAAGAACATGTATACCAAAAACTAGACTTGGACAAGCTCTATTGAACTCTGTGCAAGGGCTGCACAAAACCTGTGCACACTCAGTCAATACTGAGCTTGTGCACAGGGGAAATGAGACCCAATCCACAAGCTCATTTGGAGCTTATAAAAATTTGACAAAAATCCACAAAAATGACTATAAGAAAATAGACCAAGGGAAGATTTTAAAATCTCAAGTTTCACTTAATTTGTCCCAGAAATGAGTAAATGATAAATCATCTCAGTTGGCTCAAAATGGCTTTTTCCAAGTTTTGACTTTGAGCAGTTTTGCAAGTTTGACTATAATGAACTTTAAACCTAGATTTATGGACTGAAATTGATGTAACATGATGAAATGAAACTAATGTAAGCTAGTTCTATGATTTCTAAATACAAAACAAGATTTTGACTTGACAAAATCACAACAGTTGAGTTATTAAGACAGTTGAAAGGCAATTTTGACTTTTGATGTTATAAGGTGCACTATAATAACTGCAATGAGTGAAATGGAGTTAACCAAGCCTAGAACCACAGGTTTTGACTACTGCATAAACCTATAACACATATCAAGTAGCAAATCCAAACACCACTTTAATGACTGAATTGAACTAAAAACTGAGCTAAACTCTTAACTAGCTAACATTAATGATCAAACTGAGCTTAGGTAACTTAAATACAACTATGTAAACAAATTTAAACAGTTTATGATTACAATTGCAAGTACAGACAAATTATGCAAACTGATATTGAAATGAAAATGGGACAGATACTCACAAGAGTCCAGCTAGTGTTGCAGGCTAAAACCAAAACCAAAACTGCTATTCTAATCCATTTCCAACCCAAAACCAATCACTGCATCAACCCATGTCCAATTCATTCTCCATATAGGCCCAGTTTGACTTTCATTGACCAAGAACCAAACTTGCTTGAAAATGACATATAAGCTTATAGAAGGATATAAGAAGCTTTACTAAGCTTATTTTAGCTTAAAAATAAGCTGCTAAATATTTGAACATAAGAGTTTGAAAATGAGATTTGCAACAGTAAACTTGGAAACATGAAATGATGTTAAAACCTTCAATTGATATTTAAAACTGGATTACAACTATAAAACCACTTTAGTTTGATACATAGGAACAAAAAGATTACATCTTAAAGTTTAATTAAAACATAAATATAAAAAACGACATACAAAGGAAATTAAAACTAAACTACTGACTGTCCTCTCCTTCTTCTTCCCTTATTTATATCCAAACAGCTTCTCTCACCTCTTTTGAATGTATCCCATCTTTAACCTCAACCATTGGATGCCTAGGATTGATATTGGCCATTTGATCATTTTTGGCGGGAAAGCCTATTTTGACCTGTGTGGACTGAGCTAGCACTAGGGGGGGGGGTGGCTAGGTGTGATGATGATGTGGGTGAGGTTTTGAGGAGATAAGGTAAGGTGGGAGGTGATGGGTGAGAGGTTGCAGGGTGTAGCAGTCAAGTGGTGGAGAAGGGTGAATAGGTGGGCGGCAAAAGGGTTGTTTGACTGATGTGTTGACCAGGGGGTCAAAATGAAGGGTAATGACAGGGGGGTCACAATGGTTGGCAGGGTTCAAAGGTGCAAAGGGGTCTTGGATAGGTTTAATATTAAAAGGACTAACTTTGCAATTCTCCAATTCTTGAAGGACTATTTCTGCCATTTTCCAAAGTTCACACAAGGGATCAAAATTGACAAGCTTCCATAGTACAAGGACTATTTTTGACATTTTCAAATTTTCAGGGACCAAACTTGACATTTTTGAAAGTTGAGGGACCTTTTCTGCCATTTGACAAAAGATTTATTCAAGGACCCTTTTTGACAATTTAGAGTATTTCAGGGACCTTGAATAACATTTTTCTTTATTTTGTTTTACCAGGGACTGTTTTTGACAACTTTTGAAACTTGGGGGACTAAAACTGCCAATTATGCAAACTTGATACGTTTTTCACCAGATTTTGATATTTTTGCATTTAAAACACATAAAACACTTATTTGTGATATTTTTATCATTTTGATGCATTTCTGAGTGATTTCAGATGTTTTTGCAGTTTAAATGGTACAAAAATAATGAGTATTTAGACACTCATCATACCTCAGTTTTGATTATTTGTTATTTAGTGTTGATTTAGAGGTGATTTTTTAAGTTTAGAAACAATATTTTCACTTGGGAAGAAAATCATCTAAGAATGAGTTAGTTGTGTAAATCATAGTTTATGAGAATATTTGTATATCAGTTTTGATTATTTGTTATCAGTGTTGATTTATAGCTGATTATTTAAGTTTAGAATAAATATTTTCACTTGTGAAGAAAATTATCTAGTTATGAGTTAGTTGCATAAATCAATATTTTTCATTGTTGATTTAAGTGTTGATTTTTCTTTCACTTGTGAAAGAAATAAAATATGAATGATTTTTGTTTTTTTTAAAAGACTAATTATGAGAATATTGTTGTTCAGTCTTATCTATAAAGTGCAATTATTGAGTATTATCTTTAATTTGTTATTCAGACGAAGGGAATAGTTGATATTTCTACATCATATTTTGAGAAGTATAAGTTTTTTTAAGATACTGTTCTTAGGACTGATTACCAAGTAAAAAGGACTTTAGCAGCTGAAAACTTCAATCTGGTAATGGCTATTTAATTTTCTATTATTTTTTTATTAAATATGCATTTTCTAATATTATATGTATTTTTAATTGATATATATATATATATATATATTTTGAATCAGATATTCTTTCCTATATGCTGTGTAGACCACTTCTTTTTGATTTGCTTTGATATAAAGAAATGAAAAGTTGTAATTATCGACAATTCAATGGTGGATGAAGAAAATGAGAGCAGATATTGTTCAGTTCCAGAACTTTTGGTGAGAAAAAATTTAAATATGTATAATTTTTTTTTCTTATATTTTTTAAAAATTTATGTTTATTTTATTTATTTTTTATTTTACAGATAAAAATGTTTGAAAAATTTCACAGCATATACAATACACCAAATATTGGATTTTCATTTCAAAAAGTTACTGCTGAAAGACTTAAAATGAAGTGGAGAACTGTGGATAATTTTTTTGATGATGGAGTTTTTTTGATGTCGCATATGAATATGTATTTCGGAGAATCTGAGAGTAAATGGGAATACGGTCTTTTTAAAGAAAGTAAGGAACAGACCAAGCAACTTCACATGCTCAGGTTAGTCAGTTCATACGTAATAAAAAATGATTGAATGATATTTTTATTTTTTATAAGATTAAAAAGTGTTCATACAGCTTTTTTAATGATATTTTCACTTTTTTAATTATTGTTTTAATTTTTCACATGTGAAATTTTTATTGATTTTAACTATTGCTATTTCCTTTTTAACAGATCAAAGTTTGCTGCAAGGATAATTTTGGCAGATAATAATAAATGCAGGAATAATTTCCTTAAAGAAGTTGCAAAGTATTCTACAATTGAAAAATCAGTAAGGAAACAACTTATTGAAGCAGCCGTTGAAAATAGAGGAAAAAGATTAGGTTGCTGAGTTGCTCTGAAAATTAGATTTCTGGGTTCAAAAAGTTTTGAAAGTTAGATTATCTGAACTTAAATAGATTGTTCAAGGTTTCATCATGCTTTAGATGTTATTATTATTGTTGTTGACATTTGTTTGACAATATGTTTATCGTTTTAACTTTTTAAAAATTTAATGTTGCATGTTATTTTTTATTATTATTTTTTTTAAAGTTATAGTAAATTTATTGTTTGAAATAAAATTATACCAAAGAAGACTAGTAAATGCATATTTGAAAGCAAATTGACAGAGATAAGATTAAATGCATATTTACATCAGCAGCAAATATGTAAAACCGTATACCTACTATATAACACATAGCAAAAACCAGTCTGCATTAACAGCAGAAACGATATAACTACTATACCAGCAGGACTTATATACCAGACAGCAGAAACCAAAACTAGTACATCAGAAGAAAATATGTAAAACCGTATAACTACTATATAACACATAGCAAAAACCAGTCTGCATTAACAGCAGAAACGATATAACTACTATACCAGCAGGACTTATATACCAGACAGCAGAAACCAAAACTAGTACATCAGAAGAAAATATGTAAAACCGTATAACTACTATACCAGCAAGAATTATTTACCTGTCTCCAATAACAGCAGAAACAAAAACTACTACATTAGCAACAATGTACTATTTAAACATGAATTTGACGTGCTTAACTTCAAGTTACTATATAGCAGCAGCAACGAAAATACACCAGCAGCAACATGAATTGTACCCAGCAGGAGAAGGAGTAGATTTGATAAGCCTTTAGCAACTAACTACTCACTCTACATTGAGCTAGTCCTTTTTGGTGGAATCATTGTTGTTTTTGAAAACATTAATTTTGCTTTTCACAAGTGAAAATAAATGTAGAGTAATAGTAATTGCCTCAAATAATATCTTTATTAATTCTCAAATCTATACATTGACACAGTATCTTCAAAGTATCATATTAAAAATGTAAAAAAAATGTACTAACATATCAATTTCCTAATGTCGTGTAATCTGCAAATCATTTTTTATTATCAATCACTGTGCACTGTTGAATCACTATCTGTCACAACTTCATTCTCTTTTCTTTTGCAGTTCCTACTGTCATGTCTTCTCATCTTTTGACATTTTTCTACAATATCTTCTCCTCTTCTTCATATATTCTCTTACTTTCTCCAAATTACCCTTCATTCTTTGTCCAGATGGAGGATCTCCTTTGTTTTTACATTTTGTTGGATTCTGAACATCATTGGTTGCTGGCTTTTCTACACCAAGCTGAATGTTAAACATTTCCTTCTTAGTCAAGGGTTTAGCATTTGGATTTGCTTCTTCAACTTCACTCTTCAGAATTTTAATTTTTTCCACATATTCAGTCAGCTTTGGTAAATCTTTTGCCAATATATTAAGGCAATAGTCTACTAAAGAATAAGCTGTAGTTGAAAGATCCATAATTTTTTCAGCATCTGAACCCCACAAATGTTTCTTTTTCCGAATATCTGGTGGCAATATGTCTCTCTTCCATCGCCGTAATATGTATTTATCAGGAATAACTTCAATTCCTTTTCCTTTCATTACACAAAATACATGCCTGCACAAGAATCCAAATCTTGCAAAGTTCATGCATGAACATTCCGTCGTCCCATCTGACATATTAGTTGACACCTACATAATCATAAAATAGATTAAAAAATGAGGTGTTTATAGAATTTTCACACGTGAAAAAAATAATTTATTAACTAAATCAAATTATTTATATACAAAACTCAAATCAATATCATCAGCAAATATAATCAAAATCAACAATTAGTTATTCAAACTAAGCAAGCTATAACCTACTAAACAACTAATAATATCTGTTGATAGATTTTTCACATGTGAAACATATAAGTCAATATGTTGTAATTCATAGAACTTTTCACATGTGAATAATATTATTTATTAACTTTATTTATAAATTAGAAATTTAAGAAGAGAAAATACCTTGAAACGTAGCTCTTTTTTTGTCCCATCCCTTCTGTTTTGAACTTCAGTTTCTTCAAAATTATATTTCTTCTTTGATTTTCTAGGCATTATTTCTCTAAGTTCTTTTATTGTCAGAACTTCAATGCCATCTTGAATAACTTCTGACACTTGATGACAATTATAAACAGCAGAATTTATTTCATCTTGAATCAGCAAGAAAATTGTCCTTGTATAGATCTTTGCAGCATGACGTTCTATTGCCAATTTAGTCTTGTATCTTGGAACTTTTTGAATTGTTTCATCATCTAAAACTTCTTGTTTATGCCTTTGTCTTTCCATAGCAGATTCAAAGCCCATCATGAAGTTTAACAGTGTTGATCCACTGGTAGTAAAGTTTGAGAAAAACGAATTCTCACTCTCTGATCTTGATGTAGTTCTCATAAGCCCGCACAATTCAACATCTTTGAAGTAAGCTGGAATCCATCTGTCTCTTATTTCAAACATATCTGATAACCATTTGTTTTCTTGCAGGTTAAATTCATTAATCAACGACAACCATTTTTCCACAAATTCTTCTGGATCTACATACAGACTCCAAACTAAGCGGTGCAACCTTCTTCTAAAAGTACCATTGTCTAGAATGGTTTTGCAAATCTGAAAATTACAGTTTTTTTTTATAACCTATGTTAAAAACAAAGCACAATAATCTATAAAAAATAAAATTTATTTTGTGATAACAAAAACAAAAATCGTCTAATTGTATCAAAATATAATTCTTAAATGAATTTTTTCACTTGTGAAAATACTTTATATCTTTATAGATTATTGTGAAAATATCATTCAAAAATACTTTTCACATGTGAAAATTGCATTTGAAACCTTAAAAAAGTAATATTTTTTCTGATTGTTTTCACATGTGAAAAATCCATAATCAATAAATTCCTAAAATAATTATAGCCAGTCTTACTTCACTTATAACTTTAAAAATAATTTTCACATTTGAATTTAATGTCTTACCTTAAATGGAAGCTTGTTTGTTATGTGCCACATACAAAGCCTGTGTTTTGACTCTTTAAACACCGTAGCAACAGCTTTTCTCATAGCAGGATCTTGATCAGTTACTACTAATCTTGGTTGCTTTGAAAAGGCCTTTAGAAAACATCTGAGCAACCAAATGTATGACTTTGTCGTTTCATTAGATAGCATTCCAGCACCAAATGTGACACACTTTCTGTGGTTGTCAATGCCCGTAAAAGGTACAAATACCATTTTATATCTACAAAAAATAAATTTATAAGTAATTTTTCACAAGTGAAATATATATTTTATAAATTAGTTTAATTTTTCCAACACATGTGAATATTATCTACTACAAACTAAAATCGAACAAAAACTTGAATTAGATACTTATTTTTTTCACATATGAAAATTACTTTAGCTTTAGCTACTAAAGCCATTTAAACATATTTTTCACATGTTAAAGTTTCATTAAAAAAAAATTAATAAATTAAACTGAAAGAGAACATACTTATTTGTTCTGAAAGTTGCGTCAAAAGATATAGTGTCTCCAAATTCTCTGTAATTATACTTTGCCATTTCATCCGCCCAAAACAGTGCAGTCAACTCGCTGTCTTCAACAGCATATTCAAAAGAGAAATTTGCAACATGTTTTTTCCTGTTTTCCATCTTTGTAATCAACATTTGTGCATCACTATCCCCAATATGACTGTTCAAATCCCTTTTATTATTCCTAAACTCGGTCTCTGTTGCATCAACTGAATCGTATCCTCCATTTGTAGCTGCATAAAGATGATGAGCTCTTGTTGCACCTATATTTGGTCCTCCAAGTTGTTGCATATATATTTGTTGTTTGTGACTCATTTTTTTCCTCTTCTTTGACAGATTTCTGTAGACTACGGGAATGAATGTATGATTATGGTTTTCTTCAAAATTGTACAGTTCATATTTTGTATGATCCGAATTGAGCTTGAATTTAACCCTTGCCATACATCCAGTCCTTGATATACTTGACGTTCTAATCTGTGTTTCACTAGTCTCTTCACTCATAGTATCCTTATTAACACCTTTTGGCAATCCCTCTTTGTTGCAAACCAAATACTTCCTTTCTACAATACCGCTTTTCAGAGTATTTTGTGTTGACAGCCTAACACTGAATCCTGCTTTCTCAGCATAGTTTTCATACATTTTTATACACTCTTCAATTGTTGTATACTCTCTTCCTATTTTCGGTTTCAAAGATTCATCAACAATTGGCTTGTAATGAAAATCTCCTCCTTCTACTTCAACTTCTTCACATATATCTGAATCGTCTTGTTTTATATAATGTATACCTTCAAAAAATTTCAATTTCATATAATAAACAATAAATTAATTATTACAAAACATAATCAAAAATGATTTTTTTCACATGTGTATATTTTATAACTATACTTAATGGCATCAAAACTTCATTAATAAATGATAGTTTTCACAAGTGCAAAAAATTTTAATCAAAGCTTTTAAATTACAAAATTAACAGCATGAATCAACTGATAGTAGGAACCAAAAGATTGAATCATCTAATTGAACTTATAACTAATAACTAGACTTATATGAAATTATAAACTCCAAATTCCTAATGTAATCAAAGATTATACCTCATAGAAACCATATATCTGTGATACCTGATAGCAGCAAAAATCCTACATCAGCAGCAAAAACTACTACATATCTGTCAGCAGGAACTATATATCTTACAGCAGGAACCAAAACTATTAAATCAACAGCAAAACAAATACATCAAACTACATCAAAGGTTAAATCACCTAATTGCAACAAAAAATGATTGCTAAATGCTTATCTTATAAACTTATAAACTTATAAACTTAAAAATGCTAATGTAATCAAAGCTTAAATCGCATAATTGCATAAAATAAATGATTATATTCACCACGTTACAGCAACTACTAATATAATCAAGACTTAAATCACCTATTTTCAACAAAAACTTATTGATAAATGCTTATATTCACAATATAGGATACTAATAACTAGACTTATTCGAAATTATAACCTTTAAAATTCCTAATGTTACCAAAGCTTAAATCGCCTAATTTCATAAAATAAATGATTATCTTCACATGTGAAAATTTTAATAACTAAACTTATTTTTACTTATAAACTCAAAAATGCTAATGTAATCAAAGCTTAAATCACCTAAATTTGTATTTTAAAATTAATTTCTAAATGATTATCTTCACATGTGAAGATACAAATAACTAGACTTATTTGAAATTATAACCTTTAAAATTCCTAATGTTATCAAAGCTTAAATCGCCTAATTGCATAAAATAAATGATTATATTCACATGTGAAAATTTTAATTACTAGACTTATTTGAACTTATAATCTCAAAACTGCTAATCTAATCAAAGCTTAAATCGCCTAATTGCATCAAAAACTCATTCCTAAAGATACTAACAACTGGACTTATTTGATCTTATAATCTCAAAACTGCTAATCTAATCAAAGCTTAAATCGCCTAATGGAATCAAAAACTCATTCCTAAATGATTATCTTCACATGTGAATATACTAACAACTGGACTTATTTGAACTTATAACCTCAAAACTGCTAATCTAATCAAAGCTTAAATCGCGTAATTGAATCAAAAATTCATTCCTAAATGATTATCTTCACATGTGAAGATACTAACAACTGGACTTATTTGATCTTATAATCTCAAAACTGCTAATCTAATCAAAGCTTAAATCGCCTAATGGAATCAAAAACTCATTCCTAAATGATTATCTTCACATGTGAATATACTAACAACTGGACTTATTTGAACTTATAACCTCAAAACTGCTAATCTAATCAAAGCTTAAATCGCCTAATTGAATCAAAAACTCATTCCTAAATGATTATCTTCACATGTGAAGATACTAACAACTGGACTTATTTGAACTTATAATCTCAAAACTGCTAATCTAATCAAAGCTTAAATCGCCTAATTGCATCAAAAACTTATTCCTAAATGATTATCTTCACATGTGAAGATACTAACAACTGGACTTATTTGAAATTATAACCTCAAAACTGCTAATCTAATCAAAGCTTAAATCGCCTAATTGAATCAAAAACTCATTCCTAAATGATTATCTTCACATGTGAAGATACTAACAACTGGACTTATTTGAACTTATAATCTCAAAACTGCTAATCTAATCAAAGCTTAAATCGCCTAATTGCATCAAAAACTTATTCCTAAATGATTATCTTCACATGTGAAGATACTAACAACTGGACTTAATTGAACTTGTAACCTCAAAACTGCTAATCTAATCAAAGCTTAAATGATTATTTTCACATGTGAAGATAATTTATCAAAAATTAATTACACTAAATCTTAAAATTAAACAAGCTAATATTATTAACAATTCTAAACAATTATTAATAAAAATTAATTAAATTATAATAAAATATGAATTTTACTTGATATCTCTGAGTTTTCCGGTGATGATCCGGTAATATCGGTAATTTCATCTCCGTCAGATTCTGATTCAGATTCAATTACATTCCGTTGATTGCTTTGATTGAAAGACGGTGTCATTGAGCGTGTTAACGGCGGTGGCATAATGACTTGAACGGCGGTTTAACGGAGAATTAACAGCGTTTAACGTCGGTGATATAATGGCGGTTTAACGGCGACTTTACAGCGGTTAACGACGGTAGAAGAAGGATTTTAATGGCGGTAGTTGTGACTGTTAACGACGGTAGAAGAAGAATTTTAATGGCGGTAATTGTGAACGGAAAATATCTAGGTCGAGAGAGAAAATATCTAATTTTTCACCTTCGCTTTTTAGTTAAAGTGTGTGTTTTTTTTTATATATTAGATATTTGTTTGTAATTTACATATTTGCCCTTGGTTAGTGTAAATGTTTGGCTAATCTTAGCCATTAGATCTAAAAAAAGGAGGGACTAGATGGAGGGCTAGGATCTCTTCTCGCGTTCTCACCAAAATTTGACTTCTCACAAGAAACACCCCCTATATATATATATATATATATATATATATATATATATATATATATATATATATATATATATATATATATATATATATATATATATATATATATATATATATATATAACTTAAAGTTGTAAAAATAAGATCTAGTTTAAAAAACCACTAAAACATGTATAAATAACAATTTTAGCAATAATACACAAACAAAATAATATTTTAATACAAATTAACATTTTAGCAACTAATTACCAAATGATACATGTGTTTGGATTAGTGATACACCTGATACAATTTACACTAATAAATATTCTAAAACATGGTACACATAAAAAACCTGATACACATCGCACTTCTAATCAAAGAGTATCACCTAGGTTTCGTAAATTTTAAAAAGAAATCTATCGAAACTTAAACAATTTTAGTTGTAGTTAATAAAAAATTTATTTTTGTTGTAAGGAGAGTGTCACTTGTCAAATTTTAGTTGGATCTCATTTTAACAACTTTAAGTTTGATCCTATTTGATCTAGATTATATTTCATATATATATATATATATATATATATATATATATATATATATATATATATATATATATATATATATATATATATATATATAGGGAAGGGATCGGGTGCGTTCCAACTTTAAAGTACGGATGGTACGGATGAATGTCAGCCGCACGATCAAGCGTCCATCTGATCTACGTTAAAAAAACGCTGTGGCATTTTCGTAATTAATCTATATTATTATAATATCAGTGTAGATCAGAATAACAAAACATACAAAAACATAAACTAAAAAAAAATCAAAAAAAATCTAAAAAAAAATGATTTCATCAAGTTTAAGATTTGCAGAAATAAACGAAGGTAAGTTTCTTAATTTCGAATTTAAGAATTTTTTTATGATAGTTAGTCTAATATTAGGGATATCTGTTGATAGATAATCTGATATTAAGAATATTGCTATTCTGATATAATTCAAACTGAAGATAGCTATTCTGATATTAACATAATTAATTTTTTTCTTAAGATACTTATTCTGATATTAATTTTAACTTAAGCTTTCTAATATGATATTAAGATATTTCCATTCTTATTAACATTTTTATTAAATGAATATAGCTAATTTAACATTAAAACAATAAAAAATTCTTAAAAATTTTATTCAGATATTAAGATATTTTCGTTTTCGTTTTCATTTTTATTCTGATATTAACGGTGTCTGAAACTGAAGTTCGATTTTCAGATATTAATTGTAAACTGAAGATTACTTATATGATATTAATAAATTTACGTTTTCGTTATCATTTTTATTCTGATATTAAAGATGTCTGATGATAGCTAATCTGATATTAACGAATTCCCTTTTTCTTAACATTGTCATTCTGATAATAACTATAAGAAAATTCTTTTTTTTTCTTTATGTGCTTATTCTGATATGTAAACTCAAGATTGCTTATATCATATTAAGATCTTTAATTTTTTTCGTTATAATGTTTATTTCTGATATTAATTGTGTCTGATGATACCTATTCTGATATTAACGAAATTTCGATTTTCTTATCATTTTTATTCTGTTAATAATTATAAACTGAAAAAGGGCACATGATAATAATTGTAGTTAATCAATTATTAAGAAATTTCTTTCATGTTTATAAATTGTCTCTGAAAAATTATTATGATAGGTAATCTGATATCAAGAAATTTCTTTCATGCTTATAAATTGTCTCTGAAAAATTATTATGATAGGTAATCTGATATCAAGAATTATTAAGAAATTTCTTTCATATTACTTACTTAATAAATTTGATAAAGTAGTTAATTCAGATAATCTGATAATTAATTCAAATTAGTACTAGTAGCAAAAAATAGTAACTTAGTACTAGTAGCTGATAGTTAATCTGATATTAAAAAATGTTAACTATCGGCTTGTTATATAAAACAGAAGGAGAAGAAAGATTAGTTGATGAAGAAGAAAGTTCAGCAGTGGATGATTTTTTGTCTGATTATAAGCAAAAAATGCGAAAATGCTTGAGCCAAGTTAAACAAGAAATTAAGGCTGCAAATTCTTTATTAACTGAAACATTAAAATATTTGACATGCGGCAATAATCCTTATGACACAACAAATATATGTGTGCTACACTACCATCTCAAAAAGCTGGAGAAAAGAATGGAAGTATTTGAAGATTTTTCTATTTGTGACAGTCACATTTACTTTGATTTGCTAGAATACGATAAGGATCAGGTATTATTGCTTTATATAATCATAATAAAGTTTTGCATATGCTATTACAATTTTATAAAAAAATTTGATATACTATCTATTTCTTGTATAGATTCATGAAACTTGTCTAGACAAAGTAAGAGTGATAGTTGATGCTGCAGCTTTGATGATTGTAAATGCTGTTAAAGAATTTAATTTGCCACCTTTGAAAGATGAAATACATCCAGCTATATGGGAAGCTCTTTGCAAGATAAGCAACGAAATTAAAGATATTAGAGATCCAAATTTTTTTACATTTGAAGATGTAGAAATATTTGATAAGTGTGCAGAAGAGGCAACAGGAAAAAAAAATGGTCAATGATGTTAGTCAGATTTTAATTGTCCTTATTCTTACGTGATATTAAGAAATTTTGATATTATTTCTGATGATTTAGAGAGATATTAAGAAATTTCTGATTTTTGTAATATAGATTTTATTATTCAGAAAGGAAGACTGTCTGATGATAGTAAACTGTATGGTACTCGCAATTTTAATATCAGAACAAGTTTGGTGTAACTAAAATATTACTGCTGCTGCAGCAAATTTTTCTGCTGCTGCAAACAAATTTTTCTATTGCTGAACAGAATATTTTATGTTGGTGATTCTATTGCTAATGAAAAATTTCTACTTCTGTTTCTAGTATAGAATTTAAATGTGACAATCATAGCGTAAAAAAAGATATTAATATCAGAATTACTTTGACTTGTTTTAATAGAGATATGCATAATTGCATCTTACATTACACAGCAATTGTTTATATCACAACAGTTGTTTAAAAAATAAAAAACATTAGCAACTAATTAAGAAATTTCATACTGGAAAAGTCAAGAAATATATTAAGAAATTTCTGATTTTTGTAATATAGATTTTATTACTCTAGTAAACTGTATGGTACTCCCAGTTTTAATATTAGAACAAGTTTGGTGTAACTAAAATATTACTGCTGCTACAATAAATTGATCTGCTGCTTCAACAAATTTTTATGATGCTGCACAGAAATATTTTATGTTGTAGATTCTATTGCTAATGAAAAATTTCTACTGCTGTTTCTAGTATAGAATTTAAATGTGACAATCATAGCGTAAAAAAAGACATTAATATCAGAATTACTATGACTTGTTGAAATAGATATATACATAATTCTTCATTTAAGAATTATCTTGAGTACATTACACACTCGTCTCAAACGCTCAATCATTTATATCACAAAAGTGTGAGCAGCAACAGTTATCAAAACACAATTCAAAATTTGAAACCAAAATAAAAAACACCAACAAAACAAATATATATTCTTCATAACCTATCTTGACTACGTTACGTCCTCGTCTCGAACGCTCGTTCATTTTTTTCCTGAAGAACATATTCGAGAATTGAGAGACTGATGCTCCTTTCAATGGCAATATTATCAAATCTTCTGGAGAGATTGTGATATTTATCTGTTGACATTCCAGCTGCTTAGATTTGATAAAATTCGGTAAAATATTTAGGTTTCATTGAAAAATATATACAAAAATAATAATTCCAGCATTCTGGGGAAAAAAAAGATATAATCAGTCTAAAGAATTAATAAACATAAATTAAAAGTTATTAAAAGGAAATCACTAACCTTTTTGTAAAAAGGAGCTTCCATAGATTAAGATTTCAAAAAAAAAAAAAAAAAAAAAAAAAAAAAAAACTTTTCTTAAAAAAGATATGTAATATTCCCTTTTTTTAAACACTTTTTTTTTATTACATTATTGAAGTGGGAATGATCAAATCTATATAGCAAAATAAGGATAAGGTTGTTGAAATTTATTTCAAAACTAATAAATATAAACTGACATTGGTAGGTATATTTTCTGACATTATATTAAAATCAACTTTAAAGATTAAAACAGACAGTGATATTTTGTGTCTCGAGGAGATATCTTTAACCACTATAAAAATAGTATCTGACAAACAAACTATGATATTAAGACAATTTAAAGATTAAAACAGAAGAGTCTGATATTAAGATTAAAACAGAAGACTCTGATATTAAGACAATATCATATATTAAAGACAACTAACTTTGATATTAAGACAAATATCATATTTGACTATCTGTTTGACTAAGAAAAATACATATATTATGAAATTTAAATACACTGTGATATTAAATAAAAATAGAACAAGTAACTCTAATATTTGAGTATTTGACATGCGGCAATTATCCTTATGAAACAACAAATATAATCATAGTAAAGTTTTGCTACACTACCATCTCAAAAAATTGAAGTATATTATCTTTTGTGTATGACTTTTCCAGTATGAAACAACAAATATAATCATAGTATATTATTCGTCTTATGTGATATTAAGAAATTTTGATATTATTTCTGATCATTTAGAGAGATATAAAGATGTAGAAATATTTGATAAGTGTGCAGAAGAGGCAATAGGAAAAAAAAATGGTCAATGATGTTAGTCAAATTTTAATTGTCCTTATTCTTATGTGATATTAAGAAATTTTGATATTATTTCTGATGATTTAGAGAGATATTAAGAATTTCTGCTGATAGTTAATCTGATATTAAAAAATCTTAACTATCGGCTTGTTATATTCAACAGAAGGAAAAGAAAGGTTAGTTGATTTTTTGTCTGATTATAAGCAAAAAATGCGAAAATGCTTATAATAATCATAATAAAGTTTTGCATATGCTATTACAAATTTATAAAAAAAAATTGATATACTATCTATTTCTTGTATAGATTCATGAAACTTGTCTAGACAAAGTAAGAGCGATAGTTGATGGTGCTGCTTTGATGATTGTAAAGGTTGTTAAAGAATTTGGTTTGCCACCTTTGAAAGATGAAATTAATATCACTTATTCTTATGTGATATTAAGAAATTTTGTGACATTAAATATTGTTGTTAGTCAGATTTTAATTGACCTTATTCTTATGTAATATTAAGAAATTTTGATATTATTTTTGATGATTTAGAAAGATATTAAGAAATTTCTGATTTTTGTAATATAGATTTTATTATTCAGAAAGCATGAATGTCTGATTATAGTAAACTGTATGGTACTCCCATTTTTAATATCAGAATATCTTTGTTGTAACTAAATATTACTGCTGCTTCAACAAATTTTTCTGCTGCTGCAACAAATTTTTCTGCTGCTAATAAAAATTGTATGGTTCTCCCAGTTTTAATATCAGAATAAGTTTTAATGCAAATAAATATAGAAATTAAATGTGACAATCATATTAAAATATAAATTTAAGTTATCATTGATTTTCATAGCATAAAATGTAAAAAAAAGATATTAATATCAGAATTACTATGACTTGTTGAAATAGATATATGCAGAATTGCATTTTACATTACACATCAGTTGTTTTTCATACTGAAAGTCATACATAAAAAGACATCAAAAAATAAAAAAACATTAGCAACTACTTGATTGTCATCTTCATCGTAATTATAAACTCATTCCTTGATCCCACTTCTTTCACCCCAAACCTCTTCTGCTTCATCAACTGTGACTACTGCAAAGCATGATCATATAGCATCATTTCTAAGCTTTGTTGATGAAACTGGAAAAACAAAAATGTTCAATGACATATGATTTTGATAGAATAAGGTTTTAAAAAGCAACAAAAAAACTGTTTGCAGCTTTATACAGATTATCATACACCATTGATTATTCTTGAAGATGAAATACTTAAGGGTTTAGGATTTAGGGTTTTGGGTAACACTTAGTGAGACAACTTGATGATTTGTAAGAAAAATCGTTTACTTGTAAGTTGTTTCACTTTCAATATTCGGTAAAATATCTAGATTTCATATATTAACGAAGCAAAAAAATAAAATTATACAGCAAAATGATCATCAATCTTTTTGAATATAGATTGAAATTTATAATGAGTTGATTGCTTGGTCTGTTTTTTTGTGAGATCGGAAATGGTCATATTTATAGAGGAAAAATAATAAGTTTTATATGTACTATAAGAAAAATACAAGTAGGACTTTTGATACTCTGACATTAACACAAATATCATATATTAAAAATATGAAATTAAAAAAAAAATATACTGCTGTAAAAAGAAAAATTACTACTGCTTACAAATTACTATGATATTAATGTCATATTAAGTTACTGTGATATTAAATAATTATTTAACACGGTACATCAAAGTTGTTTTAAAGTAAAAACATCTTTATTAAACTATGAAATTTACATACTCTAATAATATTAGAATAAGTTTAATATCACAGTAAATTTAAAATTATTTTAGTAAATTTAAATAAAAACAAAAATATATTTTAAAAAGCAACATAATTGAAAAACTATATTAAAATTAAATGAAAAACTTTGACATTGATTGATATTTTAAGTCTCGAGGAAGAATTTTTCATCACTATCTGACATGTATGTCAGTGTGTTATTGAATATAGATTAAAATTACTTAATAAATATATACGTCAAAGCCAAAACTAAGTCTGATATTAAGACAATATTAATATACATAGCTCTTTAGAACATGCAATTATAAAAAAAAAATTGATTTTATTTTTAAATAGGAATGTGAATATTAATTTTTTGTTTTAGAAACTCTGATAATAAAAAAAAAGTTATATATTAAGACAACTAACTCTGATATTAACGAAATATCGTATATTAAAAAATATGAAATTTAAGTAACATCTTGTTATCTAATTAAATTAAAATTATATTCATTAATGTCTTGTGTATTGTCAAAATCAACTTTAAAAGATTAGAACAGACAGAGTGATATTTTGTGTCTCGAGGAGATATCTTTAACCACTATAAAAATAGTATCCAACATTTATGTCAGTTTGAAATTACTTAATAAATGTATAATATGCATAGTCAAACAAACAATGATATTAAGACAATTTTATTATGTATAAGTCATAGAAGATTCAATTGTTATTTTTTTTATTTTAATATCACAGTGTGTTTAAATTACATATATTTTTAATATATGATATTTTTCTTAATATCAAAGTTATTTGTCTTTAATATATGATATTGTCTTAATATCAGAGTCTAAAATATCATATATTTTAGACTTTGATATTAAGACAATATCATATATTTGAATATCTGTTTGACTTAAGAAACTATAATAAAAATACAAGTATGTCAGTGTGATATTAAATAAACTATTAAGACAACTAAATTTGATATTAAGAAAAATATCATATATTAAAAAATATGAAATTTAAATAAAAATTTCAATGGTAATTATTCTGATACTTTATCTTCTAACACAGTGTGATACTAAAATAAAAAATGGAAACAACTAACTATCACATTAGAAAATGCAATTATAAATTTTCCTTTTATTTTGTTTTTAAATACGATGTGAAGATTAATATTTTATTTCAGAAATATGATATGTTAAAAAATGGTATCATTTACTAGAAAAAAAATTATTTACTAGAAAAATTATTTGTTATATTAATAGATAGGAAAAAAAAATCTAAGTGTTATTTACTAGTGCTCATTCAAGTTTTTTATATGTTTTTTTGATATGATATTATTGAAAGTTTAACATCACTGTACAAGTGTACATCAACAATTTGTTTATATAGTGTTTCAAATTCAACCCTTATCCAGAAACGATATACTGAATATCAAAAACCTAACGTAAATCCTCATTTCCATAACTCAAAAAGACAAATCCAACTTCCAAATAATACCATGTTGATCAATCGTATTAGCAACATGCCCGATATAGTGATCACTAATATTTTGAATCGTTTGCCTTTGTTAGAAGCGGTGAGAACCTCTAGTTTAGCGCGAAACTGGAGGTCTAAGTGGACATTGCTCACCGATGTCATAATTGATGAGGATTTCTTTTATTATTTAACATATGAGTTTGATGGGAAGCTTGTTACTAGACTCTTAAAACGGCTTATAGGTCCAATAAGAAAGTTTGTCTTCTCTGTAGAGCCAATATCAATGATTGGAAGACACAACTTTCATTATGAAGAGATTCGAGACTGGCTCTTGTTTTTGGCTGAACATGGAACTGAGGAGTTGATTATTACAAACTGGTATGGTGACCCAGTTACGATCCCAACCCAACTTTACTCTCGTATCGAATTGAAACATATGGTACTTCATTTTTGTGCTATGGCTACTTTGGAATATTTTCATGGCTTCCCAAATCTACTAAGCTTAGAATTAATTCATGTAAATTTCCTAAGCGGTACAGTTTGGGACTTTATTGCTGGTTGTCCCTCACTTGAGTCTCTTAAAATGAATCGTCCTAGTACAAACGAGATGAGACTATGGGATATTGCAAAACTTAGGAATTTGAAGAAGTTGGATTTGAGATTCTGTCTTTATAATGTTGTGACGACAATCACAACATCCGATATCTTTCAACTGACGAGACTACAAAATCTTGAGACTCTTTCATTGGAATTTGGTGATTGCACGGTAAGAACAATCTGAGTTTTACAACTTATAATTACAATGTTAAAGAAATTTGTACACACTAATGAAATTTAATTTTTAAAACTTGTTGTAGTTGATACATGAAGCTAATTCTAGGATGAATGATCCTTTTGTATCCCTGATTAACCTTGAGCTGTCCGATGTCGATTTTGGGAATAGTCTTATGGTAGAGTTCACCATTGTAATGATTCGGGCATCTCCAAATTTGAAAATGCTGGATACCAGAGTAAGTGTAATGTTGTATTGCATATGTATCAAATAAACATTACTAAATTGCCATGTTTCGTATCCCAACACTATTTCATTTTTCAGGCTGCAAACACGCTTAGTGTTTTACCTTTGGAAAATTTATCTAATGTTGTAGATAGAAACACATTCAGCCATGGCCAGCTACAGACCGTGGTATTTCGATATTTTCCTAGAACAGAGCATGAATTAACTTTAATAAAGTGTATACTTGCGTGTTCCCGGATGCTAAAGACAATCAATATCAGGCAAAGCGATAGGAGTCATGATAGGAATGAAAATATCAAAAACAACTGGGAGTTGGCTAGGAAGCTTTTGAAACTCGAACGAGCTTCCCCCAGAGCCATGGTAGATTTCTTTGAGTGATTTTAGTTTATTTGTTGGTTGAACAGGCTATGACAATTCATATTGTAATAATAATTGGTTTTTAACTTTATGTTCTTCTTCATCTTAAATTCTTGCATTGAATTTGAATTTTAAATAGTATGATAATATCATAATATATGAATTGATTAATCTTTGAAATTTTACCAACTCTAATATTAATTGAAATATTACTAACTCTGATATTAAGACACTCTGATAGTAATACAATATCATATATCTATACAACTAACTCTGATAGTAATACAAATATTGTACATACTTTGACTTAAATTGATATTTTAATATTTGACATGTATGTAAAGGCAAAACTAAGTCTGATATTAAGACAATATTAATAGATATACCTCATTATAACATGCAATTATAAAAAAAAAATTAAAAAATAGGATGTGAATATCAATATTTTGTTTAAGACACTCTGATATTAAAATAGTGTGATATATTAAGACAACTAACTCTGATATTAAGTCAATATCATTTATTAAAAAATGTGAAATTAAAAAAAAAAATCAATGGTAACAAATATGATAATTAATATAAATAACATCTGAAATATATGTCAGTTTCAAATTACTTAATAAATGTAGACTAACTATGATATTAAGAGAATATTAATATGTATACGTCATAGAACATGCAAAATAATAAATTTTTTTGATTTTGATTTTAAATATTTTGTTTCAAAACTATGATATCAACAGAATATCATATATTAAGACAACTAACTCTGACTTTGATATTAAATCTGATATTAAAAAAATATCTTTATAAAGAAAAGTAATTCTTATATTAAGACAATATTAATTTTAAATAGTATGATAATATCATAATATATGAATTGATTAATCTTTGAAATTTTACTAACTTTGATATTAATTGAAATTTTACTAACTCTGATATTAAGACACTATGATAGTAATACAATATCATATATCTATACAACTAACACTGATATTAATACAAATATCTTGAATGTCAAAAATATACTTAAAAACAACATGAATTAAAAAAAATCAACATTATCGAAAAACTATATTAAAATTTAATGTAAAACTTTGACTTAAATTGATATTTTAATTTAATGTAAAACTTTGACATGTATGTAAAGGCAAAACTAAGTATGATATTAAGACAATATTAATAGATATACCTCATTATAACATGCAATTATAAAAAAAAAATTAAAAAATAGGATGTGAATATCAACTAACTCTGATATTAAGTCAATATCATTTATTAAAAAATGTGAAATTTAAAAAAAAAAAATCCTAATCTATAAATTTACATTCTGAAATATATGTCAGTTGCAAATTACTTAATAAATGTAAACTAACTATGATATTAAGAGAATATTAACATGTATTCGTCATAGAACATAAAAAATAATAATTTTTTTTTATTTTGATTTTAAATATTTTGTTTCAAAACTATGATATCAACAGAATATCATATATTAAGACAACTAACTCTGACTTTGATATTAAATCTGATATTAAAAAAATATCTTTATAAAAAAAAGTAATTCTTATATTAAGACAATATTAATTTTAAATAGTATGATAATATCATAATATATGAATTGATTAATCTTTGAAATTTTACTAACTCTGATATTAATTGAAAATTTACTAACTCTGATATTAATTGAAATTTTACTAACTCTGATATTAAGACACTCTGATAGTAATACAGTATCATATTATGCAACTAACTTTGATAGTAATACAATATCTTGAATTTCGAAAAATATTGAAACTTACTCATTAAAAATATTGAAATTTACTACGTCATAGGCCAAGTAAGTCTGATATTAAGAGAATATCAATATGTATACGTCATATTAAATTTTTAATATCCAAAATATTAAATTTGTTTGATTTTGATTTTAAATATTAACATAATATTAAGACAACTAATATTTTAAATAACTATATTTATGAAATATGAAAGTTATATTCATTAATTTTTGCGTATAGACAAAATCAACTTTGAAGATTATCTATCATATATGTTAGTTGGAAATTACTTTAATTTCTTTGACTTTCTATGACATATATGTCAGTTGGACATAAAAGTAAATATTTTGAGTTTCGAGAAGATATTTTTCATCATTATAAAATCTGACATGTATCTTAGCGTGTTATGCATCTAAGTTTCCAACAGATAGTCAAACTAGTTAATGAAACAGATATGCAAATATCTATACGTCATAGGCCAACTTACTCTGATATTAATAAAACATTAATATATATACGTCATATATATTTTACAAAAAATATTAAATTTGTTTCATTTTGATTATAAATATTTTGTTTCAAAACTATGATATTAACAGAATATCATATATTAAGACAACTAACTCTGATATTAAAATTTTGATTTTGTTTTTAAATAAAAAGGGAAGCTTAATATTTTTTCTCACAAAATCTGATATTAAGACAATAATAATTTAAAAATAATATGTATTATATTTAAAATTTTAAATAACTATATTTATGAAATATGATAACTATATACATTAATTTCTTATGTACAGTCAAAATCAACTTTAAAGATTATCTGACATATATGTCATTTGGACATAAAAAGTAATATTTTGTGTCTCGAGGAGGTACAATAAAAACACAATAATATATTAAAAATTGTCAAAATTAAACACCAAACTTAAAAAAGGTTTTGATAGAAAGTGATGATTAATATTTTTTCTTAGAAAATCTGACATTAAGAAAATGTCTTTATTAATACAAGTAACTCTGATATTAAGACAATAATAATTTAAAAATAATATATGTTATATTTAACATTTTAAATAACTATATTTATAAAATTTAAAATTTATTTTAAAATAAAGTTTATTTTAAAAGTTACATGCCGTGAATAAGTCTATATATAACATTGATATTGAAAGTAATGTCTCATTTTTCGAGTTGTCGTGTTAAAAATAATAAACTGTTTTTTCAAAATGAGTAATGGTTTCGTGCCATTTACAGAGGTGCCTCCATCAATTATTATTCATATCTTACAATCTATGCACAATTCAACTCGTGATAGGAACCATTTCCAGGAGACATTAGAAAGTATACCCAGTATACCATCATATTTAGTTCATTTTATCATGGGAAGGTATCGTGAAGATGTTCTCCAACTTGAAGAACAAGATATAGTTGAAATAATTGGTGTTTCAGATCAAAATATGATTTTTGATGGTTCGGGATTGACTAAAGAAACTATAAGGAAAAATCTTCATGACAATATAATGCTTGACAAGGTTGAAGGCGTTTGTGCGATTTGTTTAGAAGAATACAAAGAATATGAAAGCATAAGCACATTGATTTGCAGCCATGAGTTTCATGCAGATTGTATTAGACGTTGGATGCTACACAAGAACATTTGTCCATTATGTAAAAGTGTCGGACTGAATATCTAATAGTATTATTTAATATCACAGTAATGTTATTTCTTATGTAATGTTAATTGTTGTTTTGAAAATTTTATATAATGTTAATTCTATATATATTTTACTTCACTTATTGTTATAATAAAAATTAATAATGTAATGTAGTGTTAAAAGTTTATCTTAAAAGGAATAAGAAATATAACAAGAACAGACAACTAATATTGAAAAATACAATAACAATTGATCTTTATCTTCATATAATTCTTCATCTTCATTTCTTTTTAAAAATCTTCATCTTCATCTTCCATAATTGATCTTCAACTTCATGTTCTTCCGTTTCTTACATTATACGAGTAATAACTTTTATTAGGAGTAGGCACACAAATATACCTTGTATCAACAATGCTGGACTTCCATCTCTCGGGTTTAAGGTCTTGTCTATCATTACACATGTGGCACCGTTTTGTATCTACACAACATGCAAGAAGTACCAGTTAATATCACAGTAATGTTAATTCTTATGTAATGTTAATTCTTGTTTTGAAAATTATCATGTTCTATTTAATAAAATTAAAAGTTTATCTTAAAATAAAATTAAAATTATCATGTTCTATTTAATAAAATTATCATGTTCTATTTAAAAGTTTTGAAAATGAAATGTTAATTCTATGTTATTTTACTTCACTTATTCTTATAATAAAATTATCATGTTCTATTTAATAAAATTAAAAGTTTATCTTAAAACGAATAACAAATATAACAATAATATACAACTAATGTTGTAAAATATCTTCAGTTAAGACACAGATAATTTTAATCTTCATATAAAATCTTCAACGACTTCATATATGGCTGAATTTGTTAGTTTTTGATGAAGAACATACACCTTCAAAAAAATATTGTCTTCAATCTGATCATGATACATATTTGTAGTTTGGAATAACTCATCACCTTCCAAAATAACCAAAATTGGATAATAATGTTATCCAAAATTGGATAATAATGTTATCAACAAATGCTTTGTTAGAAAAAGCAAAGTTGAAGTTACAAATACTTTCGGTAGAATATCTAGATTTCGATTAAAAAAATAAAGAAATAAAAAAATCTTCCAAAGATAATAAATTATCGATGATACGAAAAAATAGATTTTTAATATAAAAACAATCATTATATTAAAGTTGCAAAAAAACATGAAATGAAAATGAAGAAAATTTTTGTTATTTTTTTCTATGTGTGATTGATGAAATATTTATAGGCAAAAAAGACAGTCATTTGTACAAACGAATATAGAGAGCCCTTAAAAAATAAATAATATTTAAAGTACAACTGCTTACTTTATTTGTTCATATTAAAATATTTTTATGTTTTTCATATTAAAGGCTATGTACGTTATTTTTAAAGTACAAGTGCTCAGCTGTAGTGGTATTTTTTATTTTTATTTTAGACTGTTTTTTCGTAAATAATATTCTTAATAATAAAAGAAAAAAATTAATACTAGTTGCATAATTAATAATATTCTTAATAGTATATTAAAAATTATATCCGAGAATCAGGTAAAATATTTTTCATAAGCTATTTTGAGTACGTTGCGCGTCATCTTGGACGTTCATACATTTCTATCACAAAAAACTGAGCAACAAAGGTTATCAAAACACATTTCAAAATTTGAAACCAAACAAAAAATATTCTTCATAACCTATTTTGAGTAGGTTACTCCTTCATTTTTTTCTCATAAAATCAATGGCGATGGTAGATGAGACAATAATGCATCATTGTAATATTATATTATTCATAACATTCCTTTTCGTGTTCGTCTTTCTTCATAACAACCATATCCGAGAATGCCAAAGGAATTGAGACTCTGATCCTCCTTTCGAATGCATCATTGTAATATTATATTATTCATAACATTCCTTTTCGTGTTCGTCTTTCTTCATAACAACCATATCCGAGAATGCCAAAGGAATTGAGACTCTGATCCTCCTTTCGAAGGCGATGGTAGATGCACCAATAATGCATCATTATACTATTATCAAATCTGAACTATAAGCAATCTCTATCTGGTGTAGATCATCTTTTGGAGAGATTGACATACCAGTTGACATTTTAGATGCTTTAGATTTGATAAAATTCAGTAAAATATTTAGGTTTCAGTGATAATTTAAATAAATACTCTAATTCCTCCATAATCAACAATAAGAGGTATAAAAATAAACTGCCCTTCACGAGTAATTAAAATATGCATTTCTGAAATAAAAAAAAAGAAGAAGAACATATAATCAGTCTAAAGAATTAAATAAACATAAATTATAAAGTTGTAAACAAAAACACAAACCTTTTTGTTGAAAATAGCTTACTTAGATAAACACTTCTAAAAAAAAACCTTTTCTTAAAAAAGAGATACAATATTCCTTTTATTTAAACAATTTTTTTTGAGTACATTTTTGAAGTGGGAATGTTCAAATTTATATTGTAAAAATAAGGATAAGGTTGTTCCTCAAATTTATGTGTATCGTCTAGTCTTCTTACCCATGTGTCTTTTTTCTGACATTATATATTAGGTGATAAAAAAACAAATTTAAGTTACTGTGATATTAAATAATTTTTAAATACCATTCGAAATTTACATACTATTATAACTATGACATTTACATACTATGATAATAATAATATAATAGTTATTATAAATAATTTTTAAATATTATCTGAAATTTAGATATTATGATATCATTTAAAAGTGTGAAATTTTCATAGTAATATAATATTGAAACTTAAAGTATTAAATTTGCCGATTCTAAAAAAAAATGAAATGTAAATTAATTAAATTTATAGCTAAAAATAAAAAACAAAAATATGTATACGTCATAAGATTTTAAATATCACAGTACATCAAGTAAAACATTTATATTAAAAATAAAAAACAAAAATTAATATGATAATTATATTCATTAATGTCTTGTGTATTGTCAAAATCAACTTTAAAGATTATCACAGATAAAGTGATATTTTGTGTCTCGAGGAGGTATCTTTAATATGATAATTATATACATTTACTTTTAATAAATGTAAACAGATATTCAAATATGTATACGTCATAAGCCAACTAAAAGTCTGATATTTAATACATTATTAATACGTATACGTCATAGAACATGAAAATATTAATTTTTCTTTGATTTTGGTTTTAAATATAACAGCTAACTCTGATATTAAGATAATATAATAAAGAAAATTTGATATTAATACAATATTAATATCTTGTTTCAGTCATTCATTTTATAACAACTAACTCTCATCTTAAATTCTTGCATTTAATTTGAATTTTAAATAGTATCATAATATCATAATATATGAATTGATTAATCTTTGAATTTTTAATATGCAAAATATTAAATTTGTTTGATTTTGATTTTAAATATTAAAATAATATTAAGACAACTAATATTTTAAATGACTATATTTATGAAATATGATAGTTATATTCATTAAAAATAATATGTGTTATATTTAATATTTTAAATAACTATATTTATGAAATATGATAACTATATACATTAATTTCTTGTGTACAGTCAAAATCAACTTTAAAGATTATCTGACATATATGTCAGTAGGACATAAAAAGTAATATTTTGTGTCTCGAGGAGGTACTTTTCATCATTATAAAATTGAGGAGGTACAATAAAAACAGAATAATATATTAAAAGTTGTCAAAATTAAACACCAAACTTAAAAAAGGTTTTGATAGAAAGTGATGATTAAGAAAAAAGACATAGTATATGAATTGATTAATCTGTGAAATTTTATTAACTCTGATATTAATTGAAATAAACGTTCCAAAATTAATATAACATTTTTTTAAATAATATAATTAGCCTTTAAATTATACATGGAAAATAAAATTTAGATATGATATTAATATTATTTTTATTACAGATAAAGTTATATTGTATTGTCAAATCATTTTAAATAGTATCTGACATTGATAGCTCAAATATCATTTTGAAAAATATCTGCTATATAATAAATTAGTGTGATATTAAGTTAGTGTGATATTATATTTCTGACATATAACATTTTTTAAAATAATATAAACTTCTAACTTAAACATATTTATTAAAATAAATGTTCCAAAATTAATATAACATTTTTTTAAATAAAAAATTAAATATTATAACAAAAGAAACACACAAAACATAGCATATCTTGGTAGGAATTCACTGAATATAAACTTTAATTAATTTATATTTTAATAAAAACCATTAAAAATTAAAAATTTTCTACAATAACAATTGATCTTCATCTTCATATTATTCTTCATCTTCATTTCTTTTTAAAAATCTTCATCTTCATCTTCCATAATTGATCTTCAACTTCATGTTCTTCCGTTTCTTACATTATACGAGTAATAATTTTTCAAAATGATGTACTCTTTCAGAATCTCAATCTGAAGAGATTGAAACACTTGTAATTATAAGAAAAGAATAAATTATACGAATATACACAATATGAATAAAAACATTAATAAAAAAGTGGAAATGTGTCAAGCTCAATAGATTCAGAATATTTTAAAATACTCTATAGACCTATCTAACTTATTTTTCAGATTCTGCATCTCTCTTGTATTTTCTTCCTATTACTGAAATACATGTTACATACTACCAATCGTCATATATAATAATAATATATATTTCAGACTGGCATACATTACATGTATTAAGAAGATACATTTTTGATAGTACCAACACAGTAAATGTAATTAGACAATACAATAACATCCACACTAGGGAATCTTGATGTCAAAACAATTACTCATTATAAAATAGCATAAAAGGGCACATATTTAGGGGCATACCCGTCAACTATGTGGCGGCTGAAAACTATGGCATCTGCTCCAAGCCTCATAGAACTGGTTTTGAAGCTGAATATGAATGTTCTGTACAAATGCTTTGTGAATGTTATCAACAAATGCTTTGTTAGAAAAAGCAAAGTTGAAAAGTTAGTTGAAAAAAAACTTATATGGTCCTGAAATATAATGATTGATAAACATTTTTTTCTTCAATAACAAATACTTTCGGTAGAATATCTAGATTTCGATTTAAAAAATATACAAATAAAAAAATCTTCCAAAGATAATAAATTATCGATGATACGAAAAAATAGATTTTTAATATAAAAACATTCATTATATTAAAACTGCAAAAAAAACATAAAATGAAAATGAAGAATTTTTTTTTTATGTTTTTGTATGTGTGATTGATGGAATATTTATAGGCAAAAAACATAGTGATTTGTACAAACGAATATAGAGATCCCTTAAAAAATGAATAATATTTAAAGTACAACTGCTTACTTTATTTCTTTATATGCTCAGATATAGTGGTAATAATATTCTTAATAGTATTTTAAGAATAAAAATATTATATTTAGTTAGTATTAATTTTTTTATTAAAATACAAACATTAATATGATATTTTTTATATCTAATTCAATTTAAATTATCTAACTTTGATATTAAGATAATATCATAATTAAACAATAAAATTTGACATTAATACAATATTAATATCTTCTTTCAGTCATTCATTTTATTTACTCTGATATTAATTGAAATTTTACTATAGCATATATCTAGACACTGTGATAGAAATACAATATCATATATCTCTAGACAAATAACTCTGATATTATATATTTGTATAGTCAAATCATTTTAAATATTGTATTGTCAAATCATTTTAAATAGTATCTGACATTGATAGCTCATATATCAGTTTGAAAAAATGCTGCTAGGAATTTCGAAAGAATTACACTATTTTAATTTATTATGATATTAAGTTACTGTGATATTAAGTTACAGAGATATTAAAAATAGTATCTGACATTGATAGCTCATATATCAGTTTGAAAAAATGCTGCTAGGAATTTCGAAAGAATTATCTAACATATATGTCAGTTGCACATAAAAAGTAATATTTTGTGTGTCGAGGAGGTGCTTTTCATCATTATAAAATCTAACAAATTTACAAATTTACAAAAAAAAAATTATTAAAAAATGTGAAATTTAAAAAAAAAATTCCTAATCTACAAATTTACATTCTGAAATATATGTCAGTTGCAAATTACTTAATAAATGTAAACTAACTATGATATTTAGAGAATATTAACATGTATTCGTCATAGAACATAAAAAATAATAATTTTTTTTGATTTTGATTTTAAATAGTTTGTTTCAAAACTATGATATCAACAGAATATCATATATTAAGACAACTAACTCTGACTTTGATATTAAATCTGATATTAAAAAAATATCTTTATAAAAAAAAGTAATTCTTATATTAAGACAATATTAATTTTAAATAGTATGATAATATCATAATATATGAATTGATTAATCTTTCAAATTTTAATAACTCTGATATTAATTGAAATTTTACTAACTCTGATATTAAGACACTCTGATAGTAATACAGTATCATATTATACAACTAACTTTGATAGTAATACAATATCTTGAATTTCAAAAAATATTGAAACTTACTCATTAAAAATATTGAAATTTACTACGTCATAGGCCAACTAACTCTGATATTAAGAGAATATCAATATGTATACGTCATATTAAATTTTTGAAAATATTATATTTAGTTACTATTAATTTTTTTATTAAAATACAAACATTAATATGATATTTTTTATATATAATTCAATTTAAATTATCTAACTTTGATATTAAGATAATATCATAATTAAACAATAAAATTTGACATTAATACAATATTAATATCTTCTTTCAGTCATTCATTTTATTTACTCTGATATTAATTGAAATTTTACTATAGCATATATCTAGACACTGTGATAGAAATACAATATCATATATATCAAGACAACTAACTCTGATATTATATATTTGTATAGTCAAATCATTTTAAATATTGTATTGTCAAATCATTTTAAATAGTATCTGACATTGATAGCTATATCAGTTTGAAAAAATGCTGCTAGGAATTTCGAAAGAATTATCTGACATATATGTCAGTTGCACATAAAAAGTAATATTTTGTGTCTCGAGAAGGTACTTTTCATCATTATAAAATCTGACAAGTAATAGCGTGTTATGTATATATGTTTTCAACAAATACTTTAATATTTAAAGTTTTCAACAAATACTTTAATAACGTCAAAATTTATCTTAAGTCACTAAATATTTAAAGTTGTCATCCAGGTTACTAATTCTGATATTAATTGAAATTTTACTAACTGTGATATTAAGACAGTGATAGTAATACAATATCATATATTTATGCAAGTAACTCTGATAGTAATACAAATATCTTGAATGTAAAAAATATATATAAAAAAAACATGAATTAAAAAAAGCAAACATTATTGAAAAACTATATGAAAATTAAATATAAAACTTTGAGTTAATTTCATCACTATTTGACATGTATGTAAAAGTAAAACTAAGTGTGATATTTAGACAATATTAACAGATATACCTCATTATAACATGCAATTATAATAAAATAAAAATAAAAAATAGGATTTGAATATTAATATTTTGTTTAAGACAGTCTGATATTAAAATAGTGTGATATATTATAGTGAACTAACTTTGATATTTAATCTGATATTAAAAAAATATCTTAATATCACACTATTTTAATATTAATTTAAAATAGAATGATAATATCATTATATACGAATTGATTAATCTTTGCAATTTTACTAACTCTGATATTAGTTGAAATAACATTTTAGTGTGATATTAAGTTACACTATTTTTATTTTAGTGTGATAATAAGTTACTGTGATATTAATTTACTGAGATTTTAAACACATTTATTAAAATAAATGTTCCAAAATTAATATAACATTTTTTAAATAATATAGCTCAAATATCAGTTTAAAAAAATAATAGTAACGTCAAAAACTACTCAAAAATATATTAAATTAGAACATTTATATATTAAAATTTCTTTAAAGGTACACCGAATTGTTAGTATTTAAAATATCTTTTGTTTGACTTATAAAGTCAACAGATTAAAAAATGTAACAAAAATTCAATATTATACTCTATTAAAAATCTTCCAAAGATAAATTATCGTAAGAGTATACTTTATTAATTAACTACGTGAATGAAATGTGATAATTATAATCATTAATGTCTTGTGTATTGTCAAAATCAATTTTAAAGATTATCACAGATAAAGTGATATTTTGTGTCTCGAGGAAGTATCTTTTACCACTATAAATAATATCTTACATATATGTCACTTCGAAATTACTTTTAATAAATGTAAACAAATATTCAAATATTTCAATTAACTCTGATATTAATTGAAATTTTACAATATCATATATCTAGACACTGTGATAGAAAATCAATATCATATATCTCTAGACAACTAACTCTGATATTGTATTTTCAAATCATTTTAAATATTATATTGTCAAATCATTTTAAATAGTATCTGACATTGATAGCTCATATATCAGTTTGAAAAAATTACATTATTTTAATTTAGTGTGATATTAAGTTAGTGTGATATTATGTTTCTGAGATATAACATTTTTTTAAATAATATAAACTTCTAACTTAAACATGTTTATTAAAATAAATGTTCAAAAATTAATATAACATTTTTTTAAATAATATGATTAACGTTTAAATTTTACGTGGAAAATAAATTTTAATATGATATTAAGAAATAAAATTTATTTTCTTATATAATATAATTAATATTATTATTATTACAAATAAAGTGATATTGTATTGTCAAATCATTTTAAATAGTATCTGACATTGATAGCTCATATATCAGTTTGAAAAAATGCTGCTAGGAATTTCGAAAGAATTACACTATTTTTATTTTAGTGTGATATTAAGTTACTCTGATATTAACTTACTGAGATATTAAATTTAATATCATAGAACATAAAAATAATTTATATAAATATTTGAAAATAAACTTCTAACTTAAACATATTTATTAAAATAAATGTTCCAAAATTAATATAACATTTTTTTAAATAATATAACTCAATGATCAGTTTAAAAAAATAATAGTAACGTCAAAAACTACTCAAAAATATATTAGAGGAACGACACCGAATTGTTAGTATTTAAAATCTCTTTTGTTTGACTTATAAAGTCAACAGATTAAAATTGTAACAAAAATTCAATTATTATAACAAAAAGAAGCACACAAACATATCAGTTAAGCTACATTTAGATTGAAAGACAACATAGCATTTCTTGATAGGAATTCACTGCTTTAAATGACTAGTAAGTGATCCATTTGGTCTGTGAGTTGCAGTTGGTTCAAGTGGTGTTTCAGTTGCAGGTGCTTCACGTGGTGTTTGGCTTGGTCGCTCTCCACTTGCTATTTCAGTTGTAGGTGGTTCACTACCTCCTTCATCACTGCCCAAGGATGCACCAACATTAGTAGGTGCAGAAATATGTAGACCCATCACATATCCACCACTATATCCTGTGGTTGTGTTTTCCCTGGTAACACCATCGCTACCAGTATAAGATGTGTTTCCCTTTATCTCAAGGCACACTGGACAAACATACCACATGAAAGCTCTATAAGGTGGACGCCTAGCAAAAAAGGTCAATCCAGCCCTGTTTTCCCTTTGAACCCAACAGTCAATGCATACCATTTGACAACCATTTTCTACATCCATGGTATGATAAACAATTGCTGACTTAAGATGTATTATATAAGTAGAAGGGAGTTGTGGTTGTTGAACAAATAGATAAAGAGTAAAGACAACATAAATTCTTAAAAACAACATAAATTCTTACAAGATATTAAGACAATATTAAATAAATTAGTTTCAAAATATTGAATAAACTTGCTCATACATGCTGCTGGGAATTTCAAAAAAAATAAAATAAATAAAAAATAAAAACTACCAACTGAAATAAACTTTAATTAATTCACATTACATTAATTTAAATTTTAATAAAAACCATTAAAATTAAAAATTTTCTACAATAACAATTGATCTTCATCTTTATGTTCTTCTTCATCTTCATTTCTTTTTAAAAATCTTCATCTTCATCTTCCATAATTGATCTTCAACTTCATGTTCTTCAACTTCATATCATTATAAAATCTGACAAATTTACAAATTTACAAAAAAAAAAAAATTATTAAAAAATGTGAAATTTAAAAAAAAAAAAATCCTAATCTACAAATTTACATTCTAAAATATATGTCAGTTGCAAATTACTTAATAAATGTAAACTAACTATGATATTAAGAGAATATTAACATGTATTCGTCATAGAACATAAATATTTTAAATATTTTGTTTCAAAACTATGATATCAACAGAATATCATATATTAAGACAACTAACTCTGACTTTGATATTAAATCTGATATTAAAAAAATATCTTTATAAAAAAAAGTAATTCTTATATTAAGACAATATTAATTTTAAATAGTATGATAATATCATAATATATGAATTGATTAATCTTTGAAATTTTACTAACTCTGATATTAATTGAAATTTTACTAACTCTGATATTAAGACACTCTCATAGTAATACAGTATCATATTATGCAACTAACTTTGATAGTAATACAATATCTTGAATTTCAAAAAATATTGAAACTTACGCATTAAAAATATTGAAATTTACTACGTCATAGGCCAACTAACTCTGATATTAAGAGAATATCAATATGTATACGTCATATTAAATTTTTGTAAATATTATATTTAGTTAGTATTAATTTTTTTACAAATTTATTAAACAATATCAGAGTAAAAGTAGTGTGATAGTAAAAGTAGTGTGATATATTATAAACAAATTTATATTGTGAAAATTAAATGTAAAACTTTGAGTTAATTTCATCACTATTTGACATGTATGTAAAAGTAAAACTAAGTGTGATATTTAGACAATATTAACAGATATACCTCATTATAAACATGCAATTATAATAATAAAAAAAAAAATAGGATTTGAATATTAATATTTTGTTTAAGACAGTCTGATATTAAAATAGTGTGATATATTATAGAGAAGTAACTTTGATATCTAATCTGATATTAAAAAAATATCTTAATATCACACTATTTTAATATTAATTTAAAATAGAATGATAATATCATAATATACGAATTGATTAATCTTTGCAATTTTACTAACTCTGATATTAGTTGAAATAACATTTTAGTGTGATATTAAGTTACACTATTTTTATTTTAGTGTGATAATAAGTTACTGTGATATTAATTTACTGAGATTTTAAACACATTTATTAAAATAAATGTTCCAAAATTAATATAACATTTTTTAAATAATATAGCTCAAATATCAGTTTAAAAAAATAATAGTAACGTCAAAAACTACTCAAAAATATATTAAATTAGAATATTTATATATTAAAATTTCTTTAAAGGTACACCGAATTGTTAGTATTTAAAATATCTTTTGTTTGACTTATAAAGTCAACAGATTAAAAAATGTAACAAAAATTCAATATTATAACAAAAAGAAACACACAAAACATATCAGTTAAGCTACAAAACATAGCATATCTTGGTAGGAATTCACTGAAATAAACTATAATTAATTTACATTAATTTAAATTTTAATAAAAACCATTAAAATTAAAAATTTTCTACAATTACAATTGATCTTCATCTTCATGTTCTTCTTCATCTTCATTTCTTTTTAAAAATCTTCATCTTCATCTTCCATAATTGATCTTCAACTTCATGTTCTTCAGTTTCTTACATTATACGAGTAAGAATTTTTCAAAATGTAAGAATCTGAATCTGAAGAGATTGAAACACTTATAATTATAAGAAAAGAATAAATTATAAGAATATACTCAATATTCATATAATTTTTTCTTATCACAATATGAATAAAAACATTAATAAAAAAGTGGAAATGTGTCAAGCTCAATAGATTCAGAATATTTTAAAATACTCTATACACCTATCTAACTTATCACATTTCTGCTTTTGTACCATGGCGACATTCGGTAAAATATCTAGGTTTCATACCATGGTACTAACATGTATATAATAGATGTAGAAGAAAATTTAAAATGATTTTACACATATTTAAATAGAGCTTCTACATCTATTACAAATTTCGGTAAAATATCTAAGTTTCTTAGCATATAAAAAACATAGAATAACCTCCAGGGTCGTAAATAATATAGAAAAATATAAAAACGAAGTACATGGTTGCACTAAATATGACTTTTAGTTTTTGTAGAATGAAAGAAAGATTTATGTTATTTCTTTGTAATGGAAGAGTTTAATTTTATAGAAGCAAAGTGGTAAACGAAAAGGCTCTTTTATAGGAACAATAAATGAGTTTTTTATTTGATTTGATCGAATCTCGAGGAGAAAAATAATAAATGGCTTCTTATCTTTTTATTTTTTAACTCATAAAGTATTTTAACATAATTAAATTAAACTGTTATATTTAATTAAACATTATTACATTACAAAAGACATTGTTAAACATATTCGAAAGACAGACATAAAAATCCTAAAAATTATCAGCATCAGCAGCAACTTCTTTGAGTATGTTGATAAGGTTTTTGGCACATTCATCCATCTCTTGATACTTATCTTTGACAATAGCATTATGATTTTTCAAATTCTTTAAACTGGTTATCATCTCTTGATATTTTGCTTCAGCATCAATATTAAAATCTTTGTAAATCTTAAAATCAGCTATCGCCTCTTCAAACGTAGCTTCCAAGTTAGCGTTATCATCTTCGATCCTCTTGAAACGAGCTTTCATATCTTCATACTCACATTCATACTGTGGGAGTTGTTCAATAATTGTCTTCCTCTTAGAAATCAGCTCTTGTTTCTCTCTGAAATTTCCTTCTATTGGAAAAGTCTTTTAATAACTTGTTGAGGGTGTCATACTTACACTCATACTTCTATACTTTCGAGCAAAGTTCTCCTAGCTTCTACTATTGCGATTGAACCTTCGATGCAAACTTCTCCGCTATCGACTAAAATTCTAAATGTTTCTAAAATTATAACTACGACTTCGTTTTATAGTTCTCTACTATTGGTCAAATTTCTTAAACTTTTTAGTATTACGATAACAGTTTCTATTCATAGTTCTCTACCTACTTACACGGTTTTTGGAATAGTTGTATGAGTTTCTTCAACGACGACTACGACTATTAAAAATCCTAAAAATACAGACAGAAAGCTTATACAAATTGTTACAGAAAACATTACATTATTACAAATTAATTTATATTGTCAAATTAAATTAATACAATTTTATGAAATACTCAATTTTTTATTTTTCTATTCTTCGGT
>BPTQ01000003.1:211585954-211706250 GCA_019973895.1 Chrysanthemum seticuspe | reverse complement strand
CGATTTTCAATTACATGAACAACTTTGTTTGTGACAATCCTTAACCTTTAAGGTATCACTTCTCAGCCAGTGGGGTTTATAATAGATCGTATTCAATCGAGCATGTGAACATCAATAAATGCAATAATACATTAATTAATCAATCAGTCATCGCATCTTATCAAATCTCATAGTGGCACCTCCTTCCTGCCCAGAAATGGGTGACATATGGACTAGGTGTCCGGCTATCCTCCAGCAATACAAACATTCATATTTATGGGGAAGGTAGGTACCTTCCCCACCTCGAAAAGTAAGTTAGATTGTAAAATAAACACGATGTTGAGAGATGGTTCTTTGAGGGAGAGTAGAGAAAGAGAGATTTATACCGTTTGTACATAAAACTAGTAGGTTCTGGTGGGGTTAGTAGTTGTGTTATTTATATCCTAGGATTGTTAACCATAGTCTCTGTCCAATACCACAATAGAAACTAAACACACCAAGCATGGTACCATAAAAACACAAAACTGGATCCTATATTTATTGTGTTGATGATTGGGGTGGTCTTGGATGATCAAAATACATGTTTGCCATATTTAGAGAGAAAGAGATGAGAGGGAGTTTCTTGGTAGAGAGTTGTAGCACAAATAAAATGTTAGATTGAATGAAAAGCTCCACCCCTTCCATGGATGGAAGGGGTATTTATACTTACAAACATAACGACCTCCTATCGGCCTGTGGATCAGGTATACAGTGGGTAAAGACCCGTCCTTCCTCCACGGTGATACTCTAAACTATTCTACGCTACTGACTAACTAATTAATTACATAATAACGTAAATAACTACAAGTGTACGAGCTAACTTATGCTAGATAATATTTGGGGTGACCGACTCTTCACTATGGAATTTCCAATTCCTAACAGTGTTTGTTTCAACAAGTACATTAACTTTTAGCTTATCCATATCTTTCTTCCAAAAGATCTGTTCTGGGGTTAATTGAGTTTGAAGCTTAAACATGTTCAAGGATATCCAATTTTCCTTAGTGTAATCATGGGGTTTGATCGTTATGTTATTCTCTTTACACGCAGGATCGTTAAGCTTCATATTCATTTTCTCCCTATATGCATCATCTAATTTTCTATCTTCCTCAGTGCATTCAATGCAACTAGGTTTCTGTCTAGGTTTAAGAATCTCATTGCCATCATAGATTATATTTTGAGCAGCTTTTGCTATCTTAGCATACTCAGGGTTGGATTCCTTTATAATGGGGATACTATGCTTATCGCTGATAACTCTATGCTTAGTGATCATGTTAGCAGTCTGAATGGTGTTCCCTTGTACGTACAACTTATTTTCAAGCTTGTTTTTCAAAGTTTTTAGATTGGAAAAATCATTCAAAAGTTTTGATTCCTTATCATTGAATTCTTGCTTAAGCATTTTAACATTTTCTTGAAGTTCTTGTTTTTGCTTAGCAGTTTTAGAAAGCTTTTCTTGTAAGGAGCTTAACTCTTGTTTTAATACTTCTTCTCTAAAATTGATTTTTCTAATAATTGTACGCATTTGGTCATCCATTTCCTGCTCTCCATTTCCTGCTCACGGGTGGTGAACTCAAACTTAGCACGTTGTTCATAAATAGCAACTTGTTCTTTATAGGCATTTAGTTCAGAAATAATAGAATCCTCAGGGGCACATACAGTGTATTCATCAAAAATATAGTCATCATTGACTGCAGAAGATGCATCACTTGGTACAGTCTCGCTTTCACTTTGTTTCATATATTGATCATATGGGACAACATGTATATTACCCATATTTTCAATATGTGACTCAAAAGTTTCAGTTGATTGTACTTTGTCATGTATCTTTTGCTCATCAACATCATCGTATAGTTTTAATACCTCTTAGATGATTGATTCTTTGGATGGACCAGCTTGCTGTGGTGAGGGGACCTTTGGAGAGACCATTTGAGAAATGCTAGCCATGAAAATAGTATGTGCAGTAGGTTCATCATCAACGTCAGAGTCGTATGCATCACAGTCGGCGACTTGAAAGGCATTCTGATGATTATGACCTATCTCCTGAATTGGTTGCTCATCCACATCTACATCATATGTCTTTGCATTGCCCTCAGCAAGAAACAACAACTCCTCTTCATCCAACACAACTCCATTATCCTGAGCTTGCACTAGTAACATCTTGTCTTTGAAGTACTCTGCATTTTGAGGGCGTTTTGGAGAAGTGCAGTTCCGTGCTATGTGTCCATCACCACCACAGTTGTAGCACTTAATTGGCATTGCTTGTCCCTGATTGTCATTCCTTCCTCTATTCTGATTTGCCACATACCCTCCTCCTACTCCACCTCCTTTTTGTTCATATTGTTTTCCTTGAGCTGGTTGCACCGTAACCTTTCCATCTCTGACCAAAGCATGATTGTTTAGATTGGATGCAGTCCTGATTTCATTGTTAGTGTGAAGACGGTTAGTATGTGGTATGAAGGTTAAGTTTTGTTTAACCATAAGAGCCAGTTGATTGATGAAGTGTTCCATGACTGCATTGGCATCAGGTTGCTTGAAACTTGGATCGGGAATGAGTTTGTGATTTCCATTACCCGTGGGTATGACTTGAGAAGCTTTGGTGGTAATTCCAACATTTGTGTAAAACGTTGTTGAATCATTTGATGAGCTTGTTTCTCCCTGGTTGGTTTTGAACTGATCAAAAATCCTTTTTTCAAACATGGCATGTCTCTCATTCTGAAGAAGGAAGGCATACAGCTGCTCATAGTTTGTATTCTTCAATCCTTTGGTTATCTTCACAGAGGTGACAAACCTGTGCCATTCGAGATTCATGTTGTTCACAAACTTTGAGTTCAGCTGAATGTTTGGCATGGTCATTTTGATGTTCCTCATGTCATTCACAAGCTTATGGAATCTCACGTAGTACTCATAGACACTCTCATCTGGTTTCATTTTGAAGTGCTCAAACTCATCATACAGTTGTGATTCTCTGTCTTCATTGGTTAATTCAGAACCTGAGAGAAGCATCTTGACATTATCCCATACTGCCTTGGCTTCAGTGTTGTGATTGATAAGCTTGTAGATATCTTTTGGAAGACCCTGAAGTATAATGTTAGAAGCCCTGATATCAGCATCGAATCTCTTTTTCTCCTTATCATTGAGCTCATCATACGTCTTTGGTCTGTCTATTCCATAGATCATTGTTCCATCTGTGTATCAATCAAGTCTCTTGTAGTCTCAATATGATAAGGTCCTTCATCAATGGATTTGAGAATGTTGACCCCATTTTCCTTTCCAAGACAGTACAATCTGATTCGTTGAGCCCAAGAGTCATAGTCAGTTCTGTCAAGCATAGGTGGATGAGTATCTGAACCAGCTGCTTGAACGTCCTCAGCTACAGAAGAAACGATAGTAGGTACGATGTTTGACATGATTACAAGTTCTACGGGATTTTACTATTCCTTGATTAAACCGGGAAATTGATTCTTTCACGGGATTTTACTAAACCAAAAGAACAACCGTAAAAATGTAGCACGAAGAAGTAACAAGTCTCAATAGACAAGTAGCTAAACAGTCAACTCGCTTAGTAATCAATTCGGTAAACAATCAACTCGCTTAAAGAAACAAGTCGCATAAAGAACCAACTCGCTTAATAGCCAAGTCGCATATAGAGACAACTCGCTTAATAGCCAAGTCGCATATAGAGAGAACTCGCTTAATAGCCAAGTCGCAAACAGAGACAACTTGCTTAACCACCAAGTCGCTTAAACTAACTCGCTAGCTGTACAACTCGCTTAATAGCCAAGTCGCTTTAGAACTCAAGTCGCTTAAAGAAACAACTCGCTTAGAACCCAAGTCGCTTAAAGAAACAACTCGCTTAGAACCCAAGTCGCATAAAGAGTCAACTCGCTAAATAGCCAAGTCGCATATACCAATTCGATTCCAATAACAAAGCAACTCGCTTCGAAGAAACAAAACTCCGAGACTCAACTCGCTTCGTACAACTTTCACAAATAACCACTTTATCAATCAAAAACAACCAAGCCACAATGATTTAAGCCTTCCAATTCAAAGCCTAAGCACATATGATGATCCTAAACACAAAAGTACAATCGAAATTCAAACTTTAACACTAGAAATTTGTCCAAATGATTCAAACTCTCCTAAACACTTATACCCCAAAAACCATATGAAATCCACCAAAACAAAGAGCATGAAAGATGAGTGATCAAACCATGGCTCTTGATACCAATTGTAGGATATAGGATTTCACAAACACACTAAATCATAATCACAAGAGGCGTACAAAGATGTTTAGAGAGAGAGAGTTCTAGAGAGAGAAAGGGAAGAGAGTTGGGAACTATGTGAAACAAAGAAAAATAGTATTGAAGCTCCAACCCTCTACCTTGGGAGGTAGAGGGTATTTATAGTGTCTTACAAATAAACGCCACCTACGGGCTGTGGATCAGGCATACAGTGGGTAAAGACCCGTCCGTCCTCCACGGTGTTACTTAACAAACTACTTACTAACATAACACGACTACGACTACGAGCTTTCTAACGAATACATATACTTGAGGTGACCGACTCTTTAATGACTGAATTTTCTAATTCCTAACAAATTGAATGTGAAAAAGGGTGAAAAGAAATAGCCCTCCATTAATTCAACCATAGGGCAAAAACCGGGTTCAATACATATGCTACTGGTGGTTACTAAGGTAACGCCAGTATTAAAGACAAGACGTCATGGACCCAGTAACACACTGCACTAAACTTCCCAAGCTACTCAAGTTCCTCTTAAAAGGGCTTGTTTCATTCTCACGGGGATCCTACATAATCTATCGACTTTCTCTTAGAGATTGTTGATATTGAAGAAGGAGACCCTCTCCCTAGTCTCCGGCATAGGAACCAAATATGCATTATTGAGTCTAGAGCCATGAGATCATCAATAAATCTCATTGGGACACTGATTGGTCCTAAACTAGTCATCTTTATATTAGTCAACCACTTGTGAATGGTGAACCATAAAAGTCAAACTAATCTAGGACCAAAGACAATTAAAATCCATGGGAGTATAGAATTATATCCCCGGGTCGTTAAGTCCCAACGAGGTGTGTAAACTGTAATACAACGACTGTGAGTGCTGAAATGATACAGAATATACAAAAAACAGGAATCTGATTGACTAACACTAGGAATGTGAATAGTAATAGCTCTGTCACAGCTATGTCGTTTAAAAACGTGCAATCAGAAACCTAAAAACGTAAAAGATATACAAACGTACGTTTAACTTAAATTAAATGTAAACGTATAAAAATAAAAAATGAATTCAGTCCAATATAAGTCCCACAAATGTGAAAATCATATTTTTGGAATCCTAAAAAGATAAGAAAATTATTGCAAAATTAAAATAAATTTTTACACTATTAAATTAATTAATATAAATTAAAAATGAATTAAATGTATTTAATAATAAATTAAATAATAAGAAAATCTAAAATTAATTTAAATAAATGAAATAAAGAATCTGAAAAATCTAAAATATTATAAAATGAATTTTAAAACTGAAATTGTATTTTTTACACAATTATGATATTTATTATGAATTATTTACTATTATTAATTACTAAAAACTATTATTGATTTATTATAAATAATAAATGAATAAAGAAAAATATGAAACTTTTTACATAATTCTAAAATAAATAAAAGAAGCTAGGAAAAATATAAAAACTATATGTTATTAACAGAAATAAGCTAATAAGCAATTAAGCTTCTAAATAGAAGCTATCACTTATTTGAAAAAGCTCTTTTTTGGAATTTTCTTTTTCTGAAACTCAATATGTACTGAATATAAACAAGTTTAATGAAGACAAAACTTTACAAACTGAGAAATAAGCAAGTTGTGAGCTTATGAGTCCAACAGTTAAGCTTTTAGCTTGACTGTTGGAACTCAAGCTCATAACAAGCTTGAAATAAGCTATATACATGAAACAAAAGGTAAAATAAGATGTACACAAGTCCAATGGATAAATATAAACAAGAAAATGGACTGTGATAGTGTGAGCTTATGGTTTAGACAGTTAAGCTTTTTGGGCTTAACTTGGATGGAATTGAAGCTTGAATAAGCCTGGTATAAGCTCCACACTGGAAAGTAAAGGAAAAATAATATATGTACAAGTGATATGAACAAGTATAAACAAGCATGTGTACTGGATTTCATCAAATAAGCTTGTAAGTATTTCAGCAAAATCCAGAATACTGCTGAACCATTGCAAGGTACTGCTGATAAGTATAAGCTACTTGCAGCCCTAGAAAATAAGCTGCTAGGGGAAAATTAAGCATAGGATCTAAAAGTTGGGCAGATAAGCTCCACAGGGAACTAAATCTCACAAGCTCATGATCACTAAGGAGCTTCTTAGAGCTGTTGGTAATGGTGTAAGTTCACTGAGTTCTCAGTGAACTGTTGAGAATGGGCAAACAACACACTCTAAATTAACTTATCAAATGAACTCATGAGAGCTACACAAACACTGAAACACTGAGTATGATTGGTTAGCCTCACATAAGGCCAAAAATCACAAGCTCAAGCTCAATGAGGAACTTCATGAGCTTGGGAAAACAACTCAACCACACAGTTTGCTTCTGTGTGGTGAGTTTGGTTGTAACAAAAAGGGTGAAAGTGATTAAGCTATCTAATAAGCTACAACTGAAAAACAAGCATACACATAATAAAAAGGCCACAAGGGCTACACAAAGAAGCCAAGTGCACAAGCTAGGGCTAAGTCATAAAGCTTCTGCAAGCTTATGAACTTGACAGCTAGACTTGTGCACAGGGCAAAAACAAGCTGAAATAAGCAACAAAATAAGCACTTAAACATGGAAAACAAAAATAAACAAAAATACAATTAGCAAGATTAGCAACAAAACTAAAACATCCTAAAAGCACAGATCTAGAAAGCTAATATTAAGTCCTATACAAAATTATCTAGTTTATTCAAAAAACTGCAAAAAGGAAAATTTGACCTTTTACAAGAACATAAAAAGTTGACTAAACTGAATTTAGAACTTAATCTACTGACTTAATATGTTAATGTAAGCTATAAGAATATGAAATAAACACAGATAAACAACATTTAAATAAGTATGCAAGATTACAGGATCCAACAACCTCACAATGCTCATAATGAGATTGTCAAGTGTCAATTCGACTTTCTACCATGCTACACCATTTGATTAAGGTTTCACTGAGTTGCAAAGGTCATATAAAGAGTATATCAAACAAGAACAACCATTGACACAACCTTAAACACAGATTCACTATCAGATCCAAACAACCTTTAAAATGGCTCAAAATGAGGTTTTCATGGCATAAGACTTGCATAAACCAATTTCATCAAATCCAGGGATACCAAAGTGTCATAATGGATCCTTTTAAGCATAAACAAGTAGTCACAAATGTTCAAACCTAGAATTGTCAAAAACAAGCATATGGCAGTCAAAATGCAAAATCAAACCACAATCAAATCCAAAACATAACAACCTAAGATTAAGCTCTAATAATACTAAATAACAACAAAGAAACATGAAAACATAAGAATTAAAGCATGAGAAGGATTAAAACAGTAAAATGCAAAAATGGTAAAAATGAGCTTACAAGTGATATCCTGCTTAAAACTGAGAACCATGGTCACAGAACACATCCTAAGGCTTTCCACAAAGCTTCTAAACCCAAGGCAATCCACAATTAACCTTGCTCCATGCAGTTTCACCAAGATCACATGATTATTTTTGGATTTTCATTGTTTTTCTTGATTTTTTAGAGTTTTCTGAATTTTAAAGACTGAACTTGTTTTAAGGTCTCTAAAAGCTTTAAAGCTTTGTCAGGAGCTTATGTGAGCTTATTGAGTCCTTTAAACAACTACTTAACAAGAATTTAAAGTGACATGAAAATTAAAGGTAATTAAGTAAAAGCTTGAAACTGAAAGATACTTGAAATTAAACTGGAAATAAAGGTTCATTACACTAATTTGATGAAAATACAACATTGAAAGCAATAAAATGACTTGAAATTAAAGAAAGCAGTAAACTTAATTAACTACGTGACCTAGGCTAATCCAAAGGTATCTTCTTCTCTTCCTTATCCTCTCTTTTATAGCATTCTGAATTCCCACTAGCATTCCAATCAAATCCCACTTGCAATCTTGACCATTGATTGAGCAGAGATGATCATAGCCTTTGAATTCACTTTTGGCGCCAAAAGTGGTACTAGTTGATTGAGGCAGTTCTTCTGCAGTTAATGCTTCTTGTTCACATGTAGAGGTGGAGGAGACATGTTTGGTAGGTTTAGAGGTCAAGTGGTGGAGTTGATAGCAAAAGCAGGGTATGTGATGGTACAGGGGAAGGTAAAGTTGTGGGAATGCATTAATGGTAGTTGTGGGCTGGTATAGGTGTGTTGGAGAGGGTGGTGAGAGTTGTTAGACAGCTGGGGGTTGAGGTGTAAAGGTAGTGAAGAAACCAGGTATGTGGAAGGTGGTTTCTGGTTTCAGTTTTGATGGGAGAGGGAAGGAGGGAAGAGGGTGGGTTTGACTGAAGTCAAACCGGTTTTATTATAAAAGAAATGGGCTGGGTTGGTTGTTGGGCTGGATTTGGACTTGGTTAAATAATACAAAGGGTCCGTTTGGCTTAGTAGTTATCACAAGGACCATTTGTGTAATTTCTGAATTTTGAGGGACTGAACCTGCCACTTTTCCAAAGTTAACACAAGGACCAAACCTGCCAATAAACAATAACACAAGGACCAAAGTTGATAATTTTAACATTTTAAAACTTTAAGGACCATTTGTGTCAATTTTGGATTTTGAGGGGGTGAAATTGTAAATTCCCAAAAGTTATCAAAAGGTTCCAAATTATAAGTTATGAATAGTACAATGGTATTATTTGTTAAGTTTCTATTTTTAAACACCCAGGGACTAATTTTGCCAATTTTGAAACTTGAGGGGTAAAAGTTGCCAATTTGTGAAAACTTTCATCCATGGATTATTTGTGAACATGTTTGATTATCCAAGGACTAAAGTTGACTTTTCTTCCATTTTAAACCTTCAGGGACTAGTTTTGTTAATTTGTGAAACTCCAGGGACTGAAAATGACAATTTTGTGAACTTTGATCATTTTTCACTTGTTTTCAATCTTTTTGTACCTGAATCACATAAAAACACATTTCAATGATATTTGTAGCATTTATATAGTCATTTGTGTGTTTTTGGACTGTTTTTGTGGGTTTAAACAAGGTAAAATATATGTGTTTTTAGACACATATCAGACACAATCAATGAATACTCACTGTTCCACACAATGTAGAAAGTGTTAATATATGTTAAGAGTCCTACGCATTATCCTTGTGATATTGCGAGAACATCTGAGTGATAAGTTAACACATTCACAATAAAGATGGAAAACCTTCTAGAGCCAACATGAAACAAGCTCTTGGTGGGTGGCATGTGAGATCTATCCAATAGCCAAACATGTGACAACTGGACAGAAACGATGAGGCGATTCATATTTTGAATCAATCGTTGTTCAGGAATTGATTGACGGATATCTTTGAAAAATTGGTCGTTGTGCTTAAAAATTCTTTTCTGTAGCACATCGACTGTGTATTAATGTTTCCAAGTTAAAAGGGTATTTGTCATTGATAATTGATTTTCTAATAAAACCTTCATTGTATTGCAAAACCCTTTATATTAAGCAATACACGATTGTTTTTCAAATCATTTTCCATCAATCAGTGAATCTCAATTCGCTGGTCCACTCACTATGTGTTGTCTTCTTTGAGACGTTCCGGTTTGAGAACGGCTAGAGCAGTTGCGAAACCCTGTCAAGGAGATTCTTCGGAATTCTACCTGATCACAGGCAGTACTTGTACTGATCAACGGGGAACCGTGGGCCATGTACCTTAATTCAACGAAAGTGATCAAAGATACTTTCGTGCCCTCTTATTGCTAACTGTTGTCTGCAGGAACACCCAACGGTTGCAGCTGATCAGAATTGAGGAGCCAATCCATAGCCGCATGCTCACACATCACGTTCATCTCAAAGAAATCATGATAAGGTGAATATCTTCATCAAGTGACTCTGATATTTCCACTCCATGCTACTGCTACGCTGTTGTAAATGTCATGAATCAACAAAAGCTTCCGTAACTCTGATGAGAAGATATCATGATCTAGAATGTGAGCATGTCGGTCCAATAGTCACAACGTCACATGATGGCAACACTGCAAAGGATGAGTCAGATATTCATGGTGGCTGATGATCTCAAAGTTGGCTCAAAACTCATCATCACGTGGATCATTTAAAGACCTCCACTTGAAAGATCAATGCATGCTGAAAATGAAGAATCAAAGACCACGGACTACAGAGCAAAGAATTTAATCAAGAATCCAAGAACACCAAAATGTAATATCTGTTTGTAATTGATGTAACTGAGGTGACCTCCCTTAGGGGGAGATTGTTAGGATTTAGGAAATCCCGTTATTAAAGAGTCGGGCACCACAAGTATAAGTATTCGTTAGAAAGCTCGTAGTCGGAGTTATTTAGTGTTAGTACGTAGTTTGTCAAGTAACACCGTGGAGGACGGACGGGTCTTTACCCACTGTATGCCTGATCCACAGCCCGTAGGAGGCGTGTCTTGTAAGAACCTATAAATACCCTTTGCCTAGCAAGGCAAAGGGTTGGAGCTTCATAATATCATTTTTCTTTGATCCACTAAGTTCCCAAATCTCTTCCACTTTCTCTCTCTAGACTAACATTCATTCGCCCCATATTTAATCACTGTTATGTGTTTATGAAAACCAACATGTTACACTATAGGAGCCATAACACATGTCACTTTGCTAGGGAGTGCACAGCAAAGGTGGCCAATAATGAAAAGAAGATGGATTCCTTCTATCCTAGGTAGGATACTGAGAAGGAGGATAAAAGTCAGATGAGGTTGCTGACCTTGGAAGTTGGTGTGATCAACTGGGGAAAGCACACTGATGAGGGCACATAAATCAATCGTGCTCTCATGGCCATAAGCTCCAACAATGAGGTATCCTTATGTTCAAAAACTTGCACTGACTCATATAATAAACTGAAAATACTTTGTGATGAACAAATGAGTCAGTTAGATGAACAAGAGGCAAAACTTCTCGCCTATGAAAATGCTATTAAGAAATTGGAAGCCCAAATTGTCACTTTACAAAAACAGCAAACATCTTTAACTGAAAAACTAACATTCCTAGGTAATGAAATATTTGAAAAAGATGAAAAACTTAGAAAATACAGAAGAATTAGAATGAAAGCGGTGAAAGAAAAGGAAGAATTGCAAAAGAAAGTAGACACATGGAAAAATAATGCTAAAAATCTGTGGAGATTAAGTGATTCAGGAATGAGCTCAACCAGTAAAATTGGTTAGGATTTGAAATAAAATCAGATAGTGAGGTGTTAGGATATGAGGAAGAAATGAAAGAAACTGTCTTTGTTAGTTCGAAAAGAGATTATGATGGAAAACCAATATACCATAGATTTGCTAAAACTAACAACTACAAAGGAGTTCCTCATCCTCTAAATGGATATTACACACCCTGTAGGATCGTGTATTTTATGTTGTTTGATGATTCGGGTGGTCTAGGATTATGATGATATAAGAAAGCCATTAGAGAGATGAAGAGAGTAGAGAGGATGTTTCTTGAAAGAGAGTTGTAAAACAAAATTTGAAAGGTTAGATTACAAGAAGCAACACCCTTCCCTTAGTGGGAAGGGTATTTATAGTTACAAACTAATACGTCCTCCTGTCGGACTGTGGATCAGGCATACAGTGGGTAAAGACCCGTCCTTCCTCCACGGTGTTACACTAAACTAATCTACGCTACTAATTAATTAATTAACTACTAAACAACGTAAATAACTACAAGTCTACGAGCTAACATATGCTAGATCATAATTAGGGTGACCGACACTTTCACATGGAATCTCCAATTCCTAACAATCTCCCCCTAAGGGAGGTCACCGCATGAAATACATTTTGCATCCTAGCATTCTTTCTTTGTCTTTAGTTCCAAGCTCGTAGACTTAAATTCTTCAAATTCCGTATTCATTGTGCTTGAGTAGCGATTCTTCAAAGTTCGCATAGTTTTGTACTTTTAGTGGAGGTCTTTGAACTGATCCACATTTTGATGATCTTTGAGCTTTCTTTGAGATCATTAGCCACAGCAAATCTCAGGATCACCCTTTATTGTGTTGCCATCATGTGAAGTTGTGACTTTCGGACCGACATGCTCACACTTTTGGATCATGACATCTTTTCATCAGAGTAGCGGAAGCTTTACTGGCTCATGATATTTGCAGCAGCATAGCGGAATCATAATATAAAAATATCAGAGCTAGGTTCTGTAGATATGCACAAGTCATGATTTCTTCAATTAAGCGTGGATGCTGTGAGCATGCGGCTTTGGATTGACTTCTCAATTCTTATCAGCTTCAACCGTCCAAATGCACCTGCAAACAACAGTTAGCAATAAAACACTCGAAAGTGTCTTTGATCACTTTCGTTGAATTGAGGTACACGGCCCACGGTTCCCCGTTGATCAGTACAAGTACTGCCTGTGATTAGGTAGAATTTCGAAGAATCTCCTTGACAGGGTTTCGCAGCTGCTCTAGTTGTTCTCAAACCGGAACGTCTCAAAGAAGACAACACGAAGTGAGTTAACCACATAATTGAGATTCACTAATTGATGAAAAATTGATTTGAAAACAATCGCGTATTTCTTGAAGAAAGCGTTTTGCAATACGACGAAGGTTTTATGAGAAAGATCAATTTTCAATCAAAAATACTTTTTTTATTTAAAAGGAATACACATTCGAAGTGCTAGAAAAGAAGAGATTTGCACATCGAACGGTTTTTCCAAAAGTATTTTTTCAATCAGAGATACTTTTTGTGTTTGAAAATGAATACACATTCGATGTGCTAGAGAAAAGAAGAGATTTGCACATCGAACGGTTTTTCCAAAAGTATTCGTCAATTCATTTTCTGGACCAAGGTTGATTCAAGAGTAAATCGCCCCATTGTCTCTATCCAGTTGTCACAAGCTTGATCTTTTGAAAAGATCTCACATGTCACCTACCAAGAGCTTGTTTGATGTTGGCTCTAGAAGGATTTCCATCTTCATCATGAATATTTACATATCACTCGGATTTTCTGGCAATACCACAAGGATAATGTGTAGGACTCTTAATATATTCTTACTTTCCACATTGTGTGAAACAGCAAGTCTTCATTAAATTTGTGTCCTAATGAGATATTGTGGATGATCTCTTGGCTCTAGACTCAATTGTGCATTTTGGTTTCCTATGCCGGAGACTAGGGAGAGGGTCTCCTTCTTCAATATCAACAATCTCTAAGAGACAGTCGATAGATTATTTAGGTTCCCCGTGAGAATGAAACAAGCCCTTTTAAGAGGAACTTGACTAGCTTGGGAAGTTTAGGTGCAGTGCGTCACTGGGTCCATGACGTCTTGTCTTCAATACCAGTGTTACCTTAGTAACAACCAGTAGCATATGTATTGAACCCGGTTTTTGCCCTAAGGTTGAATTATTGGAGGGCTATTTCTTTTCACCCCTTTTCACATTCATTTCTTTTTCATTATTCAACCCCTTCAGTGCTTACCGAGACTTCATTACTAGAACCTTGTTGGGTTTATTCCAGTTCTAGCTTTATCTCAGTCCGCACTCTTCTCATATTCTCATTTTTCTCCTTTTTTCATCAGACCTAAGGACTCTACACTATCTAGTGGATTGTCCCTGGGTAGATCCCTCCGGTTTTGGCGGGATCGTGGGAACGAATACCTAACCTAACCATCCTTATAACTCCATGCATAAAGTAAAATGCTCGGTTTTTTGGTATTGTTCATTCCTTCGCGAAACCAATTGAAAAATCATTTGGAAAATCAATCAAGGTACTTGTGATCAAAGCATTTTGTACCTTAATTGTTTTGATCATTTAGAAATGCTCCCCCTCAACATGTGCATATGATTTTGAGAATGTTTAGCACATGGAGGCAAGAGTTCTTTGAAATATATTCTTGATCACAATTTCCGTAGAAAAAGCCATTTGATTTTCTTGGTAAATTCTCCCCCTCAATATGTGCATAGGATATTTGAAATCATTTTATCACATAGAGGAAAGAGTTCTTTTGAAGTACATTCACGATCACAAAAGCCATTAAGAAACCATTAGTAAATCAATCGAGGTACATTATGTTGAAACATAGAAATCTTTGTACCTTGAACATTTATTTTCTTTTTGAAATGCTCCCCCTCAGTATGTGCTCCGAGATTCGAAAGCGTTTAGCACATATGGAAGAGCAGCATGCAATTTTGAATCAAATCGATCATCATTGATCAGGTTTCATTATTAAATCACAAATTCTCCCCCGATCAAAAATATCAAACCCCTTGAGATTTTGGATCCCAAGTGATTTAATAACGTTTGGAAAACTTGGGAGAATATGTGCCTTGTTTATATACTCTTCTGGTTTATAGTTAAATGCTCCTCCACAATCATGTGCATTATGTATTTCAAAATCGTTTGGCACATGAAGGAAGGAGTGCTTTTGAAAAAATCACCCTTTAAAACCGATTTGAAATTTAAATCACGATCTCTCCCCCGATCAAAATTTTCAAACCTTTTGAGATTTGTGATCCCAATTGATTTAAATCATTTAGAAAATTTTATGGAAAGACGTGGCAAGATTTAATTTTGAAAAATGATTGATAAGGATCAATTTTAGACATTAAAGATTGTTAGTGTCAGGTATGATATTTTTAAAAGATCTTTAAGTGAAATAAAACAATTTCACAATCAAGCAAAATAGAAAAAAAATTCGTTTTGAAAGATCTTAGAGTTTTAAAGAAAATCATACCATGACATAACATTAAATCTTTAGATCACCACTTATTTAGCACAAACGGTCTTGATAGATGAAATATCGCTTGAAAATATTTTATTTTAAATCACTTTCCCCCTCAATCGATGACCGTAGTCGTTGATTGAGTGACTTAAGTTTTGATAAAATGAAGTCCGGTGATTTTTAAAATATAGTCCAATTTATTTTCAAAACAATATTTTTCCATTTTCAAAACAATATTTTCAAGATTGTTTAGAAATAGTATCATCACTATTTATCCTGCACAAAGATACGTTAGGTGGTGTAGAAGCTTCTGTTGTTGTTGTAGGGCAGGAAGAAAACCGTCTGATGATGCAGTGAGACCTCTGACATTGCATTTGTCATGCCAACTCTTCATAGAGGTCAAATTAAGCTCTGTTTCTTCATTTGTCAACCCAAGATATAGTTACCCTTTCCTTTCGGCATCCAATTATCATAAATTGTAGGATCCGGATCGAGAACATTCTTATATACCAATATACCTGCATACGTTAGTGAACACACATACAAATATATGGTGGTCGACAACACCCAAACAACAATCGACTAATACAAGTCAATCCAACATATCAATCAGTTCGTATAAAGCATGGGAATAATGTGTTTATCAAACTCTAATCATCTAATCCTAAAAATCATATCCTAAAATCCTAGTCCTTCGACATAGGCAAATATCATTTTTAGTTAAGCACAAGGATAATTAGAAAAGCTCGTTAGATGATATAGATTTGAAAACATTCTCCCTCTCAATCAGTGACTTATTTTTTCTGAAAAGTTTAAAAGCGTTGAAGTCATTTATTGAGTTTTCAATTTTTACGAAAGCTCTGAATCTGATTGATTTACAAGCAACTCATTTTACACCAATTTTGTTAAAACAAATATTTTTCTGAAGAATTTTAGAAGGAAAAATATTTGAGTAGGAACAGTAGTCCTTCGACATACTTTCCTCATTATGTTTTAGGATAAGTGCACGAAATATTTTTGAGAATTTGTTTAGCGCAGCACTTTCCTTCCTTGAAGAGCGGGTTGCTATCGGAAATAATAGCAAGCCATGGTTTAAGCGCGGGTCACAGTCTGAAGCAACTGCAAGCCATAGTTTTTAGACATGTTTTGGAAAAGAATATTTACACCTCCTGCTCGAACTTCATCTATGGTCCCATGCCATTATTGAATGAAATTTCTAAGATCGTAGATGTTATCGATACCAGAAGACATGTCTTGAGAAAACATATTTTTGGTATTTTCAAATTTTCTGATTTTTATGGGTTTTTGTTGATTTTATATTTTTCTATTTTCTTTTTGCTGGTTTTATATTTTTGTATTTTGTTTTTGATAAGTATTTACAGAGAGTATAGATGATATAGTTTAAGAATATGATGATACGAGTACCGAGATAAGGATATCGAACAGCCCCGTTGAAGAAGATAGAAGTCATCATCTCTTAAACATTCACCACCAAAGCTTCCAGGGCTCTTGAATCGAAGAGAGAATTTGAACCAACTGAAAGTGAGACTTTGGCTGCTTCCCCCCAAACCGAAAATCCTTTTGTTGAGCAGATCCGAAGCTCTATTTCAAGCTTGTCTTAGCCAGGTGCACAAAGTAGCACACCATTATCATCGATCTTGCTACTCCTTTTGAGAATAATCTTTGTGATTCTTCATTCGGGGTTATATCATCAAGTAGAAGAACAACAACGCATCATACCACTCATAAATAATCTTCTCAAATTTCATAACCACTGAAGTCTGAAGCGATCCATTCCAAAAAGTTGTCAAGAGACCACTTCCCCCAAGTAGATGAATTGATGCAGTTAGTCTCTTAGACTAGAGCTCACGAACCCGATTACACATATACCCGAAAAGAGAGAAACTTATAACATCGAAGTAGCAGATTAAGTCCAATAGCCAAAGAATAACCCCGATGTATACTTTTCTCTCCCCTAAAGAAAGTGTATGAAGCTCAAGAACCCGAAGTACCCGAATGCCCAAAGAGAGAATAACCGATAACATTGAAGAAGCAAGCCGACTCACTGATTATCTCTGCGGATGACTATCTCTGCGGATGTCAACTCCAGAATAAGTGATTATATCTCTGAATAACTGATTAAGCACTCAAGTGAAACAGCTGAGCGCCCCCAATGTACACAATTCTCTCTCCCCTGATGATTGCGATAACATCGAAATCATCACACACTTATGTACCTCTTTTTATCTTCTGAAACTAACTCTTCCATCTCTTCCCTCACATAGTTGGAATAAGAACACTAAACACCATGAGTCAAACCTTGAGTTTCTCTGCGGTAATGACATTCGTCTTCCCGGGATATCTTCAATCACTTAGAAGTATTAAGTTTGTCAAGTTTACTCGCGTTTAGATACGTGTCTCCTTCCCCCTTGCTGGTTATGATACTTCAGAATCAGCAACATATTCAAAGCCCATATACTAGAAATCTTGTGAGAAGACCATTTTAAATCTTTGTGAGAATCAACTTGCTGAAGAGTGTGAGCAAGTCTAACTGGTGATTAAATCTGACTTATCACTCTCCCCTAATTAGTGCTCTCCCCTAAACCGGCAATATGTTTGATAAATGCCCAGATTAAGAAGAAGTCTTTAGATAATCAAATGCAACTCGTCTTTAGTCTTCTAACATGCAGCAGAAAATGTAGAACAGACTGTGGACTCGACCTTCTTCAAGATTGCCGTTTGGGGATCAGAAAGTTAACATCTTCTTCTCACCACATGCATTCCCGCTAACTTGTATATAGCAAATCCCCTTAAATCAAATCCCTCCCAATCAAACAAGAACAGAAAGATGTTCATCAAGGAAATCAGCCCCGCAACTGGAAGCACTTTGTCGTTAAACTCATCAGTCCGTGAGAAGATGTCAACTAACGGCTCATAGAAGAAACTCCATGTAAAGATGACCCGATAAGAAGAAACTCGGTTCTTACATGAGTTAGGAGCCGTATGACCATATATTCTCATATGTCAATCAACCATGCAGAATTATCACACTTCTTCTCCCCCTCAAGAATTGCATACGGAGGTGCCATTCTTGATTAAGCAAGTGAATATCTTCATAATGTAGTCTCTTCACACTTCTCCCCTTCAAAGGTAGCATATGATGTCGCCATCGTCATTATAATAGAGCAAGTGGAATAAGAAAACAATCAACAGTAGCCCGGTTCACTTGATAATCGAAAGCACATGGAAAAAGCATGAAGCATGTTGATGAGAATGATCATAATAGAGAAGATTTCTCTTCTTCAGAAGATAAAGCGCAATGACACGTACACTTTTCTTTTCTTTGAGGAACGAGGCTTGAACTGTTGTGTTCAAATGTCATAAGAAGATTTCTCTTCTTTGGAAGATAAAGCGCACTGAAACGTACACTTTTCTTTTCTTTAGAGAACGAGGCTTGAACTGTTGTGTTCAAACGTCATAATCTCTCTCTTTTCATCATCTCTTGGCAAAACTTGTAATCACCCCATTATCATTCAGTAGGCTCTTTGTTGTGACAGCTGATGGAGAAAACCCAATATGATAAATTTGACCCTGAAGTAAACTAACCCGAACTCGTGACTTAAACTTGCACATATGTAACAAAGAGCGGTGCCGAGACTTCATCCTCCATTGAATCTCTAAGTACTCTATACTCTTCATCCAACCAACCATCAAGTATAAGACGTACATCACCTCTTGAAAATCCACAATTGAATGTGACACTGAGCACTACAACGTAACTCCTTAAAGTAATAGTTATTTTGTGGTGAAGCGAGCCCAATTCCCCCAAGTGGTAAAAGAAAGGGAAAAAGTCACCCAATAATAACTAGATTTCTAAGTCTTTGTTTTTTATAAGAAGCTCGAACAAGGATCATGAAGAATCTTCATCCAACCATCCCCGATACCTTCAGATACTAAGTACACTCGCCCGTGACATTTCACTTCAACCTCAAATAAATAATATTAAATTATCCCCGTTGTCACATCTTCTGGTTCAAAGCTCAAATCTAGCCTCCTTTGACGTTTTAAGTGAACTATGATAATGGTTTTTATCCCAACCATGGTTAAAAGCACATAACCCCGTAAAACCAAGTAATTACCAAACTGCCATGAGGACAATCCAAACTAACACCCAATTCTTGAAGTACACCCTTTTACCCCTTCTTCGAAGTAGAAACCGTAGCACCAGCATCAGATAAGATACCGAAATACGCTTTCCTTTCTCAAGGATGGTTCCATCATTACGGGATTTTACAACTCTATAGTTTAAACTGAGAAATGGTTTCTTTCGCGGGATTTTACAAAACCAAGAATAAACCGTAAGATAGATACGGAAACGCACTTTACAATTACCAGGATGTTTTCATTGTCATGGGATTTTACAAGTATATGATTTAAACTGAGAAATAGATTCTTTCGCGGGATTTTACAAAATCAAGGCAAAACCGTAAACAATGTCAGCTTAAATGTGTTATGACAACTTTGGTTTTGGTGAATATCAGTTTTAGGGGAACATACAGCGGTTCATCAACGGTTCATTATCCAACATCAACAATATCATCATCCATCCAATAAACACTTTGGTAAACACATCATTCATGCATTCTGTTGGCTATTGCAGTGACAACATGGTGAAGTAAACCCGATATGCCAAACTTGATCATGAAGTGAACTTCCCCAGATTTGTTACTTAAACTTGTACAATCCTTGTGAAGAAGAGACGGTGTACCCAATGTACAAAACCTCTTGACGTATCCTCAACTACGTGAGGCACCGAAGTGATAGTTACATTGGGAGTTAAGCGAGAAAGAATCACAACCGTGACTAAATAGCCAAGTCTTTATCACACTCAATAAATGCCCAACCAAGTCATCTTCGTGGAAGGGTAGAAAGAAAGAAGACGAAATAAGTAAACACGACCGGAAAACCTCACTTCAAATTCAAATAGGAAATACCGTCCAAACAACCCCGTAGTCAACATTTTTCAATAACCAAATCAGGCCGTGACATAGTATCTACCATGAAAATGCATCAACCAAAGTACCACACCTCATAATCCATTGAATCTCATCATCACACCAAATTTCATTGTTAAATCTCTTCATCAAATCTCATAATCACATATTATCACATGTCATAACCAATCTAATCTCATCATCGTATCTCAGATAAACGATCCAACGCTTCAACGTCTAATAAACACCAAAAATCCGATTTAAAGTCCAATTATCCTTAATCCTATACTCGGTCCAAGCTTAGGAAACCCTCAAATAATATTAACCATATAGCCCAAAATACTCCAAGTATGTCGGTCTAATACATTCTGTTAGGATTTAGTAAATCCAGTTATTAAAGAGTCGGTCACCTCAAGTATATGTAATCGTTAGAAAGCTCGTAGTCATAGTTATTTAATGTTAAATAGTATTTAGTTAAGTAACACCGTGAAGGACGGACGGGTCTTTACCCACTGTATGCCTGATCCACAGCCCGTAGATGGCGTTTTATGTAAGACTATAAATACTCTCTACCTCCCAAGGTAGAGAGTTGGAGCTCATAATAAGATTTTCACTTTCTCTCACTAAGTTCCCAAACCTCTAACTATTTCTCTCTCTAAAACCTAATAGTGTACACCTCATAGTGATCATGATTTGATGTGTTTGTGAAATCTAATATGTTACAAATGGTATCAAGAGCCAAGGTTCTTGTGTTGTGTTGATTTGTGTGGTTTTGTATCATGGTTATGTTGGTTTTTGGATCATGTTGTAAACTGTTTTTGTACTATTTTGTTGGTCGGAATTTTTCCGTCTATTATTTTAGTCAAAAACAGTTTGTAACAGTTTTGTATGGTATCCTTTATTTGGTCATAGTCCAATAGTCTCTACAAAAGTTACATCTGTTTTGTGTCAAAGTCCAATCTGTTTTTGTCCAAACAGCAATCTTCCAAACTGTGATGATAAATGGTTATCTGGTCTTTTTAGAGGTCAAAATGGGTCAAAAATAATAAGTCCTTATGATGTTTTTTCTGGGTTATGTTAATCTGGTCATCCTTGCTTATTCATACTATGGTCAAAACGGTAAAAATGATATTCATATGCAGTTTTCTGGGTTTGTATGAAGATGGTCGGAAAAGTGGTCGGAATAACTCGCCGGAAAAACTTATAATCAAGCTAGCGACTTGTATTTACAAGTTAGCGATTTGTGTTTTGAAAATGTATAGCGACTTGTTGACTCAAATATGCAGCGACTTGTGACAGAATAAAAGTAGCGACTTGTGTCAATAAAATGATATAGCGACTTATATTTATAAGTTAGCGATTTGATATTAGCGACTTGTCATGAAGCTGTTATAGCGACTTGTGTCAAAATAGCGACTTGCTTGACTATAGCGACTTGACAGAAAGGAGATGAAAAAGAGTTTGACCGTGACCACAACAGGACTTGACCACAAAACTATTAATCAATCCTTGTTCAGGTTATGGATTGACGGATATCTTTGAAAAACCGGTTGGTGTGCTTAAAATTATTTTCTCTAGCACATCAACTGTATAATAATATTTCAAATCTAAAAGGTCTTTATGATTGATAATTTATTTTCCTTAAAACCTTCGTTGTATTGCAAAAACAATTTATTAAGCAGTATTCGATTGTTTTTTTTCAAATATCATTTTATCAATCAGTGAATCTCTAATTCGCTGGTTACTCACTCCATGTTGTCTTCTTTGAGATGTTCCAGTTTGAGAACAGCTGCGAAACCCTGTCAAGGAGATTCTTTGGAATTATACCTGATCACAGGCAGTACTTGTACTGATCAACGGGGAACCGTGGGCCGTGTACCCCGATTCAACGAAAGTGATCAAAGACACTTTCGTGCGCTTTATTGCAAACTGTTATATGTAGGTACACCTGACGTTTGCAGCTGATCAGAATGGAGAGGTCTATCCATAGCCGCATGCTCACTGATGAGTGTCTAAATACTCATCATTTTTGTACCATTTAAACTGCAAAAACATCTGAAACATCTCAGCAATGCATCAAAATGATAAAAATATCACACATAAGTGTTTAGTGTTTTAAATGCAAAAATATCAAAATCTGGTGAAAAACGTATCAAATTTGCATCATTGGCAGTTTTAGTCCCCCAAGTTTTCAAAAGTTGTCAAAAACAGTCCATGGTAAATCTAAATAAAGAGAAATGTTATTCAAGGTCCCTGAAATATTCTAATTTGTCAAAAATGGTCCTTGAATAAATCTTTTGTAAATGGATAACAAAAGTGGTCTAAAACTACAAAAACGTAAATTTTGTGTATTTTGTGAATAAACACTATAAAAATAGTAAAACTATGTAAAGACTCACAAAAGTCTACAAAAACGTCAAATTTACCATGTTTTTACTACTCATAAATCTGTGAGTAGTCGCGGATCAGGAACCGAAACCCGTACGTAATCGGTCTACAGGGAAGAGTAACGTCAACATCGTAGCTTCTGGTAAATTGGCTAAGACTCGTAAAGGGACAAGGTGGTGAACTCGAGACAACAATAAGGAAGGGTGTCGTAATTTGGGAACTGGTGGCGGGTAGACTGCTGGTATTAGTGCTAAGACTTTTCCTCATCTAACACACGGACTCAAGCTGTTGTGAACAATGGACGTGTTGAAGTTCAGAATCGTGATTATGGTCGTCAGATGGGCGGTGGTCAAGGGTTTAATGCTGTGGGAAGGAATAACAACAGAGCTCAAGTGGTGGAACAGGGAAATGCTCAGAATCGGTTAAATGGTCTTCGATGCTACAACTGCAATGAGAAGGGACATCTGGCTAATGCATGCCCAAAGCCAAGGACTAGGCGCTGATGAGTGTCTAAATACTCATCATTTTTGTACCATTTAAACTGCAAAAACATCTGAAAACACTCAGAAATGTATCAAAATGATAAAAATATCACAAATAAGTGTTTTATGTGTTTTAAATGCAAAAACATCAAAATCTGGTGAAAAACGTATAAAGTTTGCATAATTGGCAGTTTTAGTCCCCCAAGTTTCAAAAGTTGTCAAAAACAGTCCCTGGTAAATCTAAATAAAGAGAAATGTTATTCAAGGTCCCTGAAATATTCTAATTTGTCAAAAATGGTCCTTGAATAAATATTTTGTAAAATGGCAGAAAAGGTCCCTGAACTTTCAAAAATGTCAAGTTTGGTCCCTGGAAAATTTGAAATTGTCAAAACTGGTCCTTGTACTTTTGAAGCTTGTCAATATTGGTCATTGTATTAACTTTGAGAAAATTACAGGAATGGCCCCTCAAGTTTGAAGAATTACAAAACTAGTCCTTGTATTTATTTAATTCCAAGACTTGTCAAAACTGAATTGACCCCTGTCATAACCAAATTAGACCCCTGCCTTGACCCCTTTCACTTCCTTTTTGACCCCTTGGTCAACACCCAGTCAAACAACCAAAGTTTTTCCCTCCCACATGCTTCTTCCCCAATTGGACCAAGTTACCTGCTACACTCAGGCCTTTCACCCATCACCTCCCATCACCTTATCCCCTCTTATCCCTCCACTCATCATATACCTGTCCACCCCCCCTAGTGCTAGTTCAGAAGGCCTATAAGTCAAATTTCACCTTTTCCCGCCAAAACCATCTAATGGCTAAATTGCACCAAAAGTTATCCAAATGATCTGGAATCAAGTGGGATCCTCTCAGAAACACGTGGCAAGGATTTTTGAGCTATAAAAAGGAAGAGAGATGAAGAAAGGAAGCAGTAGTTAGTTTATATAATTTTCCTTATGTCGTTTTTATCTTCCAGTGTTTAGTTAATCTTTCAAACTTTGTATTAAGTAGTCTCAGAGTGTTATAAACTTATTTTAACAATCAATTGCAAGCTTTCTTTTCATTTCTCAGTTTATGTAATTTTCAAGATCAAGGAAATCTTATGTTAAGTGAATGTTGTTATAACTTGTTGTTAAGCATTCAAAAGCTTCTATTTAAGTACAAATAAGCTTGTCTAAGCTGCTGAATGCTTTTGATAAGCCTATGATTAAGTTTCAAACATCTTGGATGCATAGTCAACAAAAGTCAACAGTGGAGTAAAAATGGATCAAACAGATTTGGAATGGGAAATTTGGTTGAAGCAGAGTGATATTGGGTTGTTTTTGGGATAAGAACAGTAGTAGTGATTTGGTTTTAAGCTGCACATCATCTGGGCACATGTGAGTGATTTGCTCATTTCCATTTCAAGCCATTTTTGCATTTTATGTATCTGTGATCATTGGTGGTTTTTACCTGTGTAAGTAGTTATAATTAGGTTATATGAACTTAGTTTGATCCTTACTATATGCTATTTCAGTGTTTGTATTAGTTTAACTTGCTATCAGTTAGATAAGTAGTGTTTGGATTAGCTAATTAATCTGTTATAGAGGTTAACTAAACTGTTAGTAGTAGTTGATTCAAGCTCTAGTAAGTAGTTAATAGTCATTTCTGGTCATTATTATATCAGTTTCACTTTGAAAGTCAAAATCACTTTAAAACTAATATAGCTTCTGAATCTGTCATAATCAGTTGGTGATATAATCTGCAAATTGGTTCAAAATTGATAGATCTAGCTTTTAGTAATCATAGTTAGTGTTAAAACATCATAATCAGTTCTATAGTGTGGATCAAATTTGAGTTTGGTCAAAGTTGCTAAAGTATTTTTCAAAAGTCAAATTCTGTCAAACTGTTAAAACAGATTTTCACCAAACTTTGATGATCTCTCTTTGATTCATTTTCAAGTATAAATGTTGGAGACTTTGGATTTCTCAAGTTCATTTGGTCAGCTTTTGATATCTTATTTTTGTAAAATGTTTAGAAATCTTCAAAAGCTCCAAATAAGCCTGTTAAAAATGGCATAAGTGCCCTGTGCAGGGCATTAGGTCTGCACAGGGGATTATGCAGGTATTGCAGGCCTTGCATCAAGCTCACCTGAGCACCTGTAGGTCTGAGCCTTGGTCCATAGATAGTCAACCAGGTCTAGTGTAGATCCCAAGTTCTGGTTTTAAGTTTTGGCTTATTGGTTAGCTTATTCATAAGCTCAAACTTGCCACCCCTTTACTGTTTTTAGCTTTAAATCTCATTTCATCAAACCATTGCTACTTGTAATCCAGAGGTCATAAGCAGTTGAGACTTGTTGCTTTTGAGTTATTTTAGCTTATTATAGCTTGTGTAACAGTTTGGTGCCCTTTGGACTCCATTTGCTTATGTAAGTGCTTATTTCAATAAGCACTTACTCATCAGTTTCATATTTCTCCACATAAGGGTCTGTTTTTCCATTTTTCTCATATTCCTAATATCATTTTAGACTTTTCCTGAAATTTTCAGATTTTTCCAAGTTGTTTTGCTATTTTTCTTAATTTAAATTAGTTTTTAAGCCTTTTTAAATAGCATTTAATACAAATAATTAAGAAAAGCTTCAAAAAAATAATTTTTCAATTTTATTAAGTTAAGATAAATATAAAAAGTAAAAAAAGTAATTTTCCAGATTTTTCATAGTTCATTTTGTAATTTCTAGTAATTTAATTAGTTTTTAATAGTTTAAAATTCATAAAAAATAGAAAAATAATCAGAAAAATACAAAAATAGTTTTGAAAATTCTATTTTGATATTTTAGATTTTTCTAAGTCTTAATTTTATTTTTCTAGCTTTATTTCATATTTTCTTGTATTTTAGGTAATTATTAAATAGTTAAAAATAGTTTTTAATTAATAATAATTAATTAAATAGTTATAAAAATAAATTTCTTTTTCTATAAATTTTCTCATATCATTAGGTTTGTAAACATGTATTTTTCATATTTTTAGGGTTAATATTGTGTAAGTTTCACTTTTTATTTTGCACGTTTACGTAATTTTTATTTAAACGTAAGTTTTTAGTTTTAAACGTTCATCATTTTAAATATAGTGATAGCGTTTATTTAATAGATTTTATCTTTTTAATTTCCTTTAATTTGCATTTAAGCCCCTGTGGTTTATGGGCTTTTTCTGTAGTTATAATAAATCACAAATTCCTTTTCCCGTTCAAATCTCTCGATCACTACACGTTTGGCTATTCTCGCACAGCTCGTTGGGACTTAACGACCTGGGGAAACACTATACTCTCCTGATCTTCATTGCATTCGTGCTTGAGCAGTTTTAAGCTGATTACGGTCTGCCATTCACAAGTGGCAGGCTTGAGTGATTTAGCTTGACTGTTTGGCACGCATCAGGGGCAGTGCTTATTTCAAAGAGGCCTTACTTTTGGCTCTTAAGGATGAAGCTGGTGGATCTCTCACAACCAAAGAACAGAGCTTTATGGCAGATGCAGACTCAGATGATGATATGGAGGATTTGCAGGCTAATGCAGCTGTTATGTTGATGGCTAATATGCATGAGCTGCACATGAGTGATACAGGCCCAGTGTATGACACTGATGGCTTGTCTCAGGTACCCGAACAAACCATCATCATATCTGAACTAATATCTCCGCCAATATCTGAATCCGGCACGGATCAGACTGTTCAAAATGAGTCTTCTACATCTTCTTCTGATGATTTTCAAGTTAACCCTGAAGTTACATTTGACGATCAAGATGACCTCATGGTTTCCTTTGATAATCAAATTGACTCCGTGGTCGTACTTGAGGATCTAAAGAATGATCATGTTGAGACTCACGTTGAACAAGATGATCTGTTGCCTCATCCGGATTTTGCTCGGTTAATTCAAGACCATAAAATCAAAATGGAGGAATGTTATGCATTAAATCAATCCTTAAAAAGTAAAAATGCACTGTTAACCAAGGATTTTGAATGTTTACAAATGCAACTCAACTTTTTCAAAACTCAAGAAAACCGTGAAAAAGGTTTTGAAGCCGCTTTTGCAAAATCTCATCAAAACGAAAAATATTTAGAGAGACAGATGCGTGATCTAGCCGCCTCGAAGAATGCTTTGTTGTCCGAATTAGAACAACTGAAACATGAACATAAAAAGCAAATTAACGCTTTCACCTTGGAAAATCAAAATGCTAAGGCTGAGTTGTTAAATTGTCAAAAACAGTTCTCCGCATACAAAAAGCATTCAACGAATCGGGTAGATGACCTTCTTGCAGAAATTCTCGGTTTGCAAAACAAACTTAAAGAGTTTAAAACTGTTGTTTACAAACATGGTGAATCAGTAACAGCTATTGAAAAGTTTACCTTAAAACCTAATCCAAATGGATATGGAAAAAATCTAGCTGATTACAAACCAAAACTTTCACTAAAAACATTCAAACCAACTCCTGAAGTTTCCAGTACAGAATACAAAATTGATAATACTGTCATGAGTGTTGTTGAATATCATCGTCAAGAGGAATTAGATGCAGAAAACGAGAGTCGATCAAAATTAAAAAACGTTGTTTACAACAAACCTTTTAATTATAAAAACGCGGTCACTTTCGTCACACCAACGGATTCTTCTAACACACCAAGGGTTATCATCAAAACACCGGAGTCTTCTATTGTTAATCCCAAAATAGTCTTTGCACAAACTTATGGTCCTTTACCTTCCATTAGCGAAGTAAACTCACAACCTGAAAATCGAAAAATTCTTCGATATTTTGACATTTTCATGGCTGACCTCAAAATTTTACAACATGAGATAGAATATCGATCTGAAATCAAAGTTGAACATTTTCAATCGCCTCTGGCGCGAGAACAAAGAGACATTTTTCAGAAAAATCTTTTACCTAATGTTAAAAACTTGAAAAGTTGTGCAATTGCCTGGGAAAAGGATTTTCATAAGGAACTTGGGGTAATGAAAAACGTTTTCGAGAAAACAGAAACATCTATTACTAACACAAAACGCAAAAAGAAACTGTTGAGAAAAGATGTTGATCGACTCTTGGAAGATGTTATCTGTGCTGATATCCATAATGTTGTGCTATTCTATTCGTTGCCATATGCATCTGATCATATCTCTGCTGATATCCATAATGTTGTGCTATTCTATTCGTTGCCATATGCATCTGATCATATCTCTGCTGATATTGTTGAAACTGTTGAGAAAACCGATAATGTGCTTCAGATCGAGTCTTTAAAAGCTGAAAATAAACGATTACACACGGAAATTTACAATGCAAAACGTCGTCTTCATTGGTGTGAAAAAGATATTCACAACCATCAACTTAGTTTTCAAAAGAAAATCGCTCAATTGAGTGCAAAGTCTTCTGATCCTAAAATTGATCAACTGGATGATCAAAACGTGTCTTTGAAAAGTCAAATCTCAAAATATGAACAAGAACTTTTAAAAGTTAAACAGGAATATGGTGTCATATTTGATTTACTCAAAAAGACTCGAGATGAAGCATCTAATGAACTTGATCACTATCTTGCTCACACTAGAGAAGTCATGAATTTTGCTGGTAATCTTCGTTCTGAAAATCAAGATCTGATTCACACCATCTCTAAGTTACGGGAAATATTAGGAAAGTATGAACAACTCCCGCCTACTGTGATTAAGAGATTAGCACCAGTCACACTTAGTAATCGTGAACCTAGAATTCCCACTGCCAAATCACAAGTTGCTAATGTGTTTCCCTCTACTGAAACAGGAATAGTTGCATCTTTTCCAAACGTCCGCACTTCACAGCCTAGGAGCACTCAAACGAAGAATAGGAAGTTGCGACCTAAGAAAAGATCAATAAGGAATGCTAAAGTAGAAGAACACCCTAGGACTCTGAATAAAACTCATGTTACTTCCACTATAGATGTTGCGTCTGGCAAATGTAATAGAAATAGTGATGTAACGAATGCTAAACCGTTAAGTACCTTTGATATTCAGTCTGATGCACCTTGTGATATTTGTCAAAAGAGTATGAATTCTGATTGTCATGACAAATGTGTTGCTAAAGCTATAATCTCTAGATTACGGAATCCTAAGAATCGGAATACCTCTAGGCCCACTAATCATTCTAAGTCTGTGCTTGGTAAACCACCATCTTTAGATTCTAAGGCAACCATTGCTATCACAGTAGCTCCCGCTTCACATCCTAAGAATGTAGTACCACCTAGTGCTTTCACTAAGACTAAAGCAAAGAGTAGTTATAGATGGCAAAAATGGATATATAACACACTAGGATTTAAATGGATGCCTAAAATTATAAATGTGTGTATGTCTAACATATCTGCTTCGGAACCCTCTAACATTTCGGGTTCCACATCTACTTCTATTCCATCTGTGTCATCTGTGTGTAATGCAGGTGATACAGATCATTCTCTGGATTGTTGATAGCGGATGTTCCCGACACATGACAGGCAACCTTAAACTGTTATCAAACTTTATTGCAAAGTTCATTGGCACTGTCAGATTCGGGAACGATCACTTCGCAGCCATCATCGGCTACGGAGATTATGTTAATGGGAACATCGAAATCAGCAGGGTTTACTATGTGGAAGGCCTCGGTCACAATCTGTTTTCAGTAGGTCAATTTTGTGATGGAGATTTGGAGGTTGCTTTCAGGGAGAAAACTTGTTTCATTCGTGATCTACAAGGAAACGACCTTATGTCTGGCTCGCGTAATTCTAGTCTCTACACTATCTCTATGCAAGACATGGTTGCTTCCTCTCCCATTTGCTTACTTTCAAAGGCAACATCTACAAAATCATGGTTATGGCACCGTCGTCTCTCACATTTAAACTTTCAAACCATCACCAACCTTGCTCGACACAAACTAGTTGAAGGACTCCCACGATTCCGGTATTCAAAAGATCACCTTTGCTCAGCCTGTGAACAAGGGAAAAGAACTCGTGCTCATTTTCCTTCAAAGGTGGAACACAGCTCTCAGCATGTGCTTCATCTTCTTCACATGGATTTGTGTGGCCCGATGCGCATGCAAACGATCAATGGCAAACGCTACATCTTAGTAATTGTTGATGACTACTCACGATGGACTTGGGTCTACTTTCTTCGTAGCAAAGACCAAGCTCCACAAATGATCATCACCTTTCTCACAAAAATACAGGTTCAGCTCCGCAACACCGTCAGAATCATCAGAACAGACAAAGGAACTGAATTTGTTAACAAAACCCTTCGTGAATTTTATGAGAAAGTGGGAATTCAGCATCAAACATCTATTGCACAGACACCTGAACAAAACGGAGTTGTTGAAAGACGAAACCGAACGTTAGTGGAAGCTGCAAGAACAATGTTAATCAATGCTAAACTTCCAGATTACTTATGGGCAGAAGCTGTATCTACTGCATGCTATACTCAAAACCGTTCTATGATCACAAAACGCCACAACAAAACACCTTTCGAGCTTGTCCACAACTATAAACCGAACCTCAAACACTTTCATGTATTTGGATCCCTCTGCTATCCGAATAATGATCGTGATGATTTTGGAAAGCTCAAAGCAAAAGCTGATATTGGAGTCTTTATTGGATACTGTGACAATTCTAAAGGTTTCCGAATCTGGAATCGTCGAACTAAGGAGGTAATGGAAACGATTCATGCTCATTTCGATGAACTCACGTATATGGCTTCTGAGTATAACAGCTTAGAACCCGGTCACAACCGTTTAAACTTCCCTCAACCCCCATCATCAGCTGAAGAAAGCCCTCAGCTAACTCGTCAACAAATGGAAAGGTTATTTGCTCCTATGTTCTGTGACGATATTGATGAACGTGCTCCTGGTGTATCCGCTGTCTCCGCTGCACAACCTGATCATATTTCTATACCTGATACACCTGCTACAACAACTACTGTTGAAGATGCATCTACACCAATTGACTCCAACACAACAGTTGAACACACCGCTTCCAACAATGATGAACCAGCTGATGATATTCTGAATGAAGTACCCCCGCCTGCAGATTTTGATCCAAATGCGTTCTTCAACCCGTTTGCCAATGAGACTGCTGCACCAGATGTCGCGGAATCTTCAACAAACCATTTGAATCCTCAGAATCTGCACAATGTATACCAACATCAACCCTCTACACATAGATGGACAAAAGACCATCCTTTGGCTAACATTATTGGCAACCCGAATCAACCAGTCGTTACGAGACAACGTCTTCACTCAGATGGTGAACACTGCATTTATGCACTCACTGTCTGCCAATCTGAACCTAAAAACATTAAGGATGCAATGACAAAAGACAACTGGATTGAATCCATGCAGGAAGAACTCAACCAATTCAAACGTCTTGAAGTATGGGAACTGGTTGAAAGACCAACAGGGGTCTACGTCATTGGTTTAAAATGGATTTGGAAAAACAAATTGGATGCTGAAGGGAATGTTATACGAAACAAGTCACGTCTAGTTGCTAAGGGTTATCGTCAGGAAGAAGGAATAGACTTTGAAGAATCGTTTGCTCCGGTTGCTCGTCTTGAGGCTGTTCGGATATTTCTCGCGTTCGCGGCTCATATGAACATGACGGTCTATCAGATGGATGTCAAAACGGCGTTTCTCAATGGGCAACTTAAAGAAACGGTTTATGTCAGCCAACCAGACGGATTCGTTGATCCTGAGTTCCCGAACCATGTCTACAAACTGAACAAAGCTCTTTATGGTCTCAAACAAGCCCCTCGGGCATGGTACGATAAGCTATCATCTTTCCTCATTGCCAATAATTTCACCAAAGGCTCGGTTGACCCAACTCTTTTTATACAATATCACGGGGCACACATCTTAATTGTTCAAATTTACGTGGATGACATCATTTTTGGGTCAACACATAAAAAGTTTTCAATCGCTTTTGCAAAACTCATGAAGAAAAATTTTGAAATGTCCATGATGGGTGAACTTACGTTCTTTCTAGGACTACAAGTTCATCAATCACCCCGTGGTATTTTCTTGAGTCAGTCCAAATATGCCCTTGAACTGTTAAACAAATTTGGAATGAATACCTGTTATACTTATGCCACACCAATGGCTCATACCAAGAAATTAGATGCTGATTTACATGGGAAATTGGTTGACCCTACCAAATACCGAAGTATTATTGGGTCTCTCATGTATCTAACAGCTAGCAGACCTGACATTGTCTTTGCCGTTTATCTATGCTCCCGTTATCAGTCGCGACCAACTGAAACCCACCTCTCTGAGGCTAAAAGAATCCTCCGATACATCAAGGGAACCATTAATTTGGGGATCTGGTATCCGAAGGATTCTGGTTTTGAACTAATCGCTTTTTCAGACGCTGATCACGCAGGATGCTTAGACTCAAGGAAAAGTACTTCAGGAGCTCTACAATTTCTCGATGATAAACTGGTGTCTTGGCAATCAAAGAAGCAGGATTGTACATCGCTGTCTTCAACTGAAGCAGAATATGTAGCCATGTCCGCGTGTTGTGCTCAAGTCATTTGGATGAGAACACAACTCAAAGACTATGGTTATGTATTTAACAGAATTCCGATGTACTGCGACAATCGGAGTGCCATTGCAATCTCGTGCAACTCAGTTCAGCACTCGAAATCAAAGCACATCGATCTACGCTATCATTTCATCAAGGACCATGTGGAACAGGGTACCGTTGAATTATACTTTGTGGGTACTGAATACCAATTGGCAGATCTGCTCACCAAAGCCTTGCCTCCCGCTAGGTTTAATGAGTTGGTCCACCGGATTGGTATGAGGTGTTTGACTCAAGAGGAATTGGATGACCTCTTAAAACAGTCTTAAAAACCTGTCAAACACCAAAACATCTTTTGTAAATAAATTTTCAAAAACAAAATACAAAAATATAAAATCCGATAAAACAACAAAAATATTCTTCTAATCTATATTTCTCTCAACATGGCAAGTACATTTCTTCCGTCAACACTTCAATCTTTCAAAATTCAGTATTTTTCCGATCAACTGTTGAGGGGGAGAAAATAATCCATTAACTGTTTCAAAACATCTGTGTACATGCATGTTATCACATCTCGGTTGATTCTTTTACAAATGGTGGTAAATTTCCTGGTTCATTGACACTCCTCGGACTTTAATTAATAACCTTTCATTATTTTCTCAAGTCGAGGGGGAGTGTCGTCAAGTTTTCTAAAATCTTCATTTGGTAACCAAAATTGGAAGTTAAAAGGTTTTGGATGAAAATGGAAAAGGTGGAGGGACCAAAACTGTCAAAAACTTAAAGTTATTTTAAATAAAACCTCCACCTAACTTAACTCTTCTCATTTATTACTATCAACCAAACATATCCTACGCATAACAATCAATCTTCAAATCTGTGTTTTGGATCATCATCTTGTAAGTTGTTTCATAATCTTAACATGTTTTCAAACACTGGTTTTGATTTTTACGTGAATACAACGGTCAAAAAGATGTATAATCTTGGTTTTGTGTTCTACGCATATGCGTATGAACACATAATCAAGATTGTGTGTTTGTGGTTAAAAAGATTGTTTCAAAACGTGTTTTTAGCATCAATGATAATATCTTTATCCTCAAATCTTACCCAGAAACATGAATTGATTGATTTTGAAACTTAGGGTTTATGCGTGGATTTGGGTTCTTCCAAATGTGAAGTGTTTTTTGTCTAAATATTGCTGGGTTATGTTCATATGATGTTGAATTAATCATATCCTTGCTCTATAACTACCCAGAAACACTGATTAATTCATATTTTGAAATTAGGGTTTAAGGTTCATAAGTTTGGGTATTTTTGATTCACCATGAGTTAGATGTTAATACTTGGTATATAAGCTCATACAACTCTCTTGAACTACCAGAATAAGTTTGGTGCAAATCCTATGGTTAGAAAACTTACGCGTAATTCATAACCCTTAGGGTTTTGACTTACGCATATGACTTTCTACGCTTAACTGCATATGAATGATTCATACCATGTTTTGTTGATAAAATGAATGATATGTGTTTAACTTTGATGATATGATGTTTTATTTCAGGCTTGCTACACGTAACATTCAGAATCAAGGTGGTTATTAATCTACGCATAAGGATCACCTTACGCGTAGCTTATTATGCGTAAGACCTGTCTTACGCGTAGCTTCTACGCTTAAGGTTCTACAATGGACTACGCGTATCCTGTGAAGGATATGCGTAAACAGTGACCCCTACGCTTAAGGTCAACTCTTACGAGTAGCCTTACGCGTAAGGATAATATATGCCTACGCATAAACTCTACGCATAATGTCTCTTTTTCCTACGCGTAACATTTCTTACGCGTAAGTTAGGATTCTACGCGTAAGTTTACGCTTAAGCATATATCATTCCTGTCTACGCGTATCTTTGCCAAAACTACGCTTAACCCTGGATTGACCTTCATGATGAATTGTTACTTGTACAAACTTGTAAATAAACTAATCATATCATCACGAATCCAAAAAATGTCACTAATAAACTTAAATCGTTTGATATGTTGTGAACAATAAGTGATAAAATAAACTTTAAAACTTAAAGTTAACCAACTCACGAAACATTTCACGATATCATTGATTGAACATACAAGTGACTTAGGACTCGTAACAATCATTATCACTGTACATTCAACAACTAGACAATAAGACCTTCTGTTGACTAACATTATGTCTTTCGATATGTTGGTTCTTTTGGATAATGTTATTTCAGATCACGACATGGCTGAACAAATGAATGTGGATGCACCTGAAGTTCTCTCCATTGCTGATATCTATCCTCATGGCTATCCAATGAAGATTGGAAAGAATAACCTCCGTGTTGACTTTGACACCCTCACTTGCTCTGAATCTTCATGTCTTATTGCTATTGATATTCTGAGGACTCATCCGTATCAGAACATGCTTACTCACTCTGCAACCATTCCTGAGATCTACATCCAACAGTTCTGGAACACTATGGAAAGGGTCAAAGGAAGGACTGCTGTGACTCTGAACCACAAACAAGTCACTATTACACCTGCAGACTTAAGGGCTGCTCTCCTTATTCCTGAAGTCAATCCAACCAAACTTTATGCCACACCTGCTGAAGAGTTAACTCTCCAATTCTTAATCAATATCGGTTATGATGAGGCTACAGGAGTAATCACCAAGCACTCTCACGTAGAGCTTAAGAGTATTCCTCAACCATGGAGAACACTCTACATGATCATCACCAAGTCTGTTTCTGGTCGTGATAGCGGCTATGAGCATCCTAAGCTCATAGAACTGCAAATATTTTGGGCATTCGTCAACATGAAACACATCGCTATTGAAGCTCTGATTTGGGATGACATGATGTCATTTCTCAGCAAACTTGGCTCAAAGATTCCCTACATCAGATATACTAAACTGTTGATACATAGAGCACTTGGACTTCATCCTGATATTCCCAAGAGGCTCAATGACCCCGACAATCACGACATGTTGACGGAACCTATTCTCTCTGTCAGAATCAAGGAAACATCCACAAAGAAACAAGGTGCTGTGCTGCCAGATTTCCTTCTAACTGAAGATGTCAGAAAGCTCGAAACGTACAAGAGATATCTGGAAGCAGTTAGACAAGGCAAAGTTGGTCATCTTGACGAAAAATCTTCTGGAACACCTGTCAGGAGAACCAGAAGAGGAAGTGCAGGAAGCACAACAAGTTCTGTGAGTCAAAAGAAGGTACCTAAAAGGAAAGTTCCTTCTAAAAGGATTGTTCCCGTAAAGGAAGCCGAACCTATTCCCACACTTGAACCTCAAAGACAACTTAGGGATGAGAGCTCTGAAGATACTGAGACATATGAAGAGGTTCATTACTCTGCAACTGCAACCGAAACACCTGCCTCAGTGACAAAACCTCCAAGTCCTCCAGCTGTCCAAGAAAAAGGGAAGACTCCAGCTATTGTACCTTATGATGAGAGCTCTGAAGATGAAGAAGAGCAATTGGATAAATCATACAGGAAAAAGTTTCACAACGTCCGACACATTCAAAAGGCCGCTGATTTTGCTAAAGATCAAATGGGTGGCCCCGGAGGATCAAGTGGTGCTGCCCACTCCTCTCCAGATCCTGATGCGGTTAATCAACCCGATAAGGGATCTGGTGCCACCACTCTTCTGCAACAACAACCGCCTGTTGAAGACACCATTGTGTATGATTTTGAGAAACAGGAAACTGAGAAAGAAAAGTCTAAGGATGACGAGGATGATTATACAAAGTTTCTTCTAGACAGTCCAACTCACTCAACGGAGAAAACCTCATAAACTCCTAAGGACATGAAGTCTCCTCATGTCTCCTCATCATCGGACTCTTCTTCTCATTCATCACCACCACCATCAACTAAGTCAACCAGATCATCATCCAAATCCGTGAAGAAACCACCTAAATCTTGGATTTCTCAAACACATGCAAGAATTGTGAAAGCTGTCAAACAAGTTAGAAAGAAGGACATGCTTCAAAGAAAACTTAATTGGTATGCTGAACAAATGCAGTACTTACATGATGAGAATGACGAGATGCGGAAAGATAGGAAAGCTATTCAGGAATTCATGAGAAGTCATCGTCAGGGGGAACTGAATGAAATGATTGAAGGTTACACTCAAAAGTACCTTCAGGATATCGTTCCTAAAGTCCAAAAGGAACTGGAGAAGTCAGCAAGAGATCAAACTCACAAGTTTCTTCTCGACACTGTCCCCAGTGTGACAAAAGAAGTATTCTCCAGACAACTCACCCCTAACATCGTAGCATTGGTCAAACATACAATGGCAAAAGAAGCTGATCTCTCTGAATCTGAGTTAATCACTAAACTTGTGATGCAAATGTCAAAGAGATCTGGAATGTTTACTTCAGATGAAGCTAAATTTTTCGAAATTCTACTTGACTATCAACTCAGATCATCATGCAAGGAGTCAGCCATTCAATCCAAACGACCAAGAGATGACGATGATAAGGATAAGGACTCTGCACCTAAACGTCAGAAGCAGTCTGGTCAATCTACATCTATGCCACCTCCTCCACATCAGACTTCTTCTCAACATAAGTCTCCATCACCTCAGTCTTCTACTGATAAACCTCAGGACGATTCCGAGTTACCACCCCGGACTCATAAAACAGGTGACTACTTTGAGTACACGGGTGGTGACGATGAAGAGGTCCTTGAGCCCCGACAACAACCCACCTCACCTAAACAAGTGCAGAAACCACAATCATCATCAAAACCTTCTAAACAGAAGAAGAAAACGACTTTGAATGACGTCGTATCATGGCTTGATGACGATAAAACTGCAGAATTTGATTGGTTTGCTACTCTTGTTAACGACACTCCCTACCCTGAAGAAGGTCAAGAATTGGTAGACGGTAGTACCTTGGAGCATGCAAAAATCTTGCAAGAAAGATTCCGTGTGAAGAAGATGACGAAATCCGAGTTGAAGCGCATCAAGAATGACACATTCCTTCTTTTGAAAAACAGGTCAGAAAGTGCAATCGAGGTTGAATATCACCTTGAAAACATTGCTCGAGCCATGTCTAACAACATGGATTGGCTCAACCCAAAAGCAAACATCGACTTCACTAAAAGGAACAACCCTCCATATTACACTGACTGGACCAAACCTCTACCAACAATCGGCCAACCAGATGAACCAAGGATTCCCTTCAGATATTTCTTCAACAAAGACCTGGAATTTCTTCTCCATGGTGGCGATGGTTCACGAAAATACGCTACATCACTGACTCTTCCATTCCCAGCGGCTATTTACTCAAACTGCATAGCTATCGAGGAACGTGCAAATCACTTGTTTTCTGACAACGTGCAAGCATACGACCAAGATGCATTGTATGGGATTCATCATTGGCCTGAACGCCGAAGAATCTACTACAGAAGCTGCCTGGTTCAGAAGTCTCAACATGAAGTGTATTGCTCAAAGGACATCGTGGCCATCAAACACATTGATCTCAAGTCTAAGTGGGACTACACATTCTTGAAGAATATCATAGTCAAACGACAAGATGAACAGGACTATGAATTCTCAGAGGCTGACTTTGAGAACTTGTCCCTCAACGACATCGAAGACTTGTACCTTGCCAAAGTACAAGGTCGTATGCGACAATTCTCGACTGAAGTTCAACGTGAATTTATCAAGTCAGTTCTCATCTTCATTAGACGCATTGTGATCAAAGAACGTGTCGAAGATATCCAGATGGCTGTTGAATCATATCAGAAACGTGTAAACTTCACTCCACCACAGCTTGATCTTCCTGACATCAACCAGCTCAAACAACTTACGCTCATCAGCAAACCTTTCGGCATTGTTTACCGCAGTGAACTTCGCAGAAACTGCTTAATGGCATGTAGTGAGCTCCACAAATTCGGGGATCATACCTTGAAGATGGTTAGGGATGGATTGGCGTACAGATTGAAGGATATACGCCTGAAGGTTGGGAATCCTAAGCGCTGGAACTCTCAGGATAGAAGGGATGTGAGAAGGATCATCACCATGATTGATGAACGGTTGTTCAGAAGGGATCAGTTCAGACGCTTGGAGAGCTATGTTGGTGGTCGACCCAGGAGAAACATCACCGGCTTTCAACGCCCTGTGCTCACTCCTGGGAACATCACTGCACTTCCTGGTACCCCTTGAATTGTTTCCTTCATAATATTTTGGATGCATGATTCTATATGTGAATGGCTTGTGCACAAATAACAGTGTACAACCCGTAATTGTCAAGAAAGGACCCTGTGGTACGCCTCAGTGCCACAATCCTTATAAAAGGAGCGAAAGCTTCTTATTTTTGAGTAAAACCTATCAAACCTTTCACTTTTCAAGGTTTTGCTCAAAAAGACAAGTACTTCCCCATAAGATTTCTCAAAACCTCAACCGTTTTTATCACTAATTGAGGGGGAGTATTTGATGAAAACTTTGTTCACAAATTGTTCACAGTGGTCACTCTTCCCGCAACACTCAAAATGGTCATATTTGTTCTCAAACCGTTCAAAAATAACATTTTTATATGCCATTTTTGAGGGGGAGAAAATTGTGTGATAAGAAATATGTTGTACAAAATGCAAATGAATCTGTGTACCTCAGACTTAACCAACGAATTGACGGTACTAAACTGTTTGTAACTCGAAAAGACTTGTCCTGGACGGGTAATAATTTCAAGCTAGTTCGCTAGTGATGTAAACGTGTCTCGCAAAGGACTTGTCTGAGTAGAAAGTACCATTCGAGAAACTTTTGATAGACATGAACTCTGACGGGTTTGACAACCTTCCAAGGTTTGTCTACACCTTCAAGATAGTTAATAGAGCTAGTTGTCACCTAAAAGCTGACAATGTATCTCTTTAACTATTCAACGTAACCGTGTCTCGCGGGAGAATGTCTATCTTCAGTGAATCAATTCAAAAAGTGCGCGCTCTTTCCTCACTGTGCATTTAACCATTAAAACTATTAAGCACATGCGGAGGGGGAGTATTTATGCAAAACTTCATCTCTCACTGTGGTTCAAACATGTTTTTTTCGTTAACAAACCCTTTGAGATAGATTTTAACTTACAGTGGTTATAATGGCAAACATAGGTTAGTCATGGAGTTATAAGGTGACTAAGGTTAGGAATAACCGTCCTATGATCCGCCCGAGCCGGAGGGATCTACCCAAGGACACTACCATTAGTTAATGTTAGAAGTCCTTAGGAATGATAATAAAAAGGAGAAAATGAGAATCGGAGAAAGAAGGAGTTGAAGAATCAAAAAGAAATGTAAAGTAAAGGGTGAAAAGAAATAGCCCTCCAGATTATTCAACTTAGGGCAGACACCGGGTTCAATTCATATGCTACTGGTTGTCACTTAGTGACACTGGTATTGAAGATTAAAAGTCGTCATGGACCCAATGACGCATGCACTAAACCTTCTTAGCCACTCAAGTTTCTCTCAACAGAAGCTTGTTTCATTCTCATAGGGAACCCTACATAATCTATTGGCTTTCTCTTAGAGATCGCTGGTATTGAAGAAGGAGACCCTCTCCCTAGTCTCCACTCAGGAAAACCAAAACGCACTATTGAGTCTAGAGCCACGAGATTCATCAAAAGATCTCTTAGGAACACTTGACATTTAATCACTTGTTGATCAACAAATAAGATCTTCAGTGATTCAGTGGTTCATATCGAGTCCTTCACAGATCTTAGCAATCTGTCGAGAACATTTATGAGAGGTTCACATCTGTGCTCCTCAGTGATTGAATGGAAACTCCTGCCAGGGTCAACATCAAACAGCCCTGACAGCAGGTCACTTCGGTAACTCCCCGTGGATTAAACGGAGTGTGTCTCAAACGGTCTACAGTCGTGAGGTGATGCTTCGGTGTACCTCAGTGACTCATCTGAACTGTAGATGTATTTCGGTACATCGCGTTATCTCACTTGTGGGACTCCAGTTCAGGAACGGCCTTTGTAAGAATTAGAGTTGTGTTTTCACACTATGCTGTTAACACTCTCGAAGTTCAAACTTGTAAGTGCCGGAAACCGCTTATTACTAACCGTTTGCAATGTTTTCTTCTTATGGAAGCTCCGGAGCGGGATGATCGTGCTGATTCTTCTCATGCTCACGCCAACATCAACACTAATGGAAGTTCTATTCAAAAGCAACACAACCGTCAGAATGATTCTTCGTCAAACCAAAGAATCTACAATGATAAAGATTTAAAGAACTTCATCAGTATTGAATTCCAACGTCATAGAGCGTGTGAGCATGTTGAAGAATGACGTGGAGACACTGGAGCAGCGAAGCAGACCTGAGGCAGACTGATGCAGACAACAACATACTATCACTTTCACCACAAAGAACAATGATCAAAGAACAAAGTTAAAGATGACGTCGAAGCATAACTGCTCAAAGATAACGATCTCTCTACACTGGGGAGATTGTTCGAATCAAGACAATTCCTCTCACAAGAAAGAAGAATGTCAGAAGACGTCACAGCTACTATTACATCAACGCCTTCACCGTTTACATTCATATATACTTGAGGGGGAGATTGTTGGAATCACTCCTAAACAGTATTTCAAGTATTTATATTTCATATGTAATAGGTAGCTTTATTATGGCCTTTATGTTTGTTTAAGGTCCAGCTTATGTAGAAGGCCCATAAGCTGAGGCCCAAGCCCAATAAGGAATAGGGAAGGAGAGGGAGTGTTGCCCTAGCTCCTTGCCTATATAAACTATTGTAAACCCTCATTTGAGGGTTGGTTGTTCAAGTTATTCTCTCATTCACTCTTTTGCATAACCGTTTCATATTATACGCATGTGTGTGTGTGTTTAGCTTGTTCATCCGCCTTCATCTCTTTCTCTATAAGCTTGTGTTGTAAAACTAGTGACCTAACACGACCCGAACCCAATAAGCCTTATCGGGTCGGGTTAAATCGGGTTGAAAAGACTTATCGGGTTATTTTCACCCGAACCCGATAACCCGACATTATTATCGGGTCGGGTTCGGGTTAGATAATTTTTGTTATCGGGTCAACCCGATAAGACCCGAAAATCACTATATAATTTGCCAAAATTTGATATTACATATATATTGTTAAAAAACAGTTGACTACACTAGTCTTCAAAAATAAAAATTTTAGTACACGTCCAAAAATGCACCGTTCGAAATGTTAGTTTCTTACTCTAATATTCTTAATTCATCCATGTCAGTTAATTACATGCTGAGATTATCTATTTTGATTTGATACATTACGATCACAAGTCCAACAAGTAACAGTTGACGAGTCCTAATGTTTTGGCATTCTCATGACACTATTTACCTAATTCAGTAGATTTGATATAGTATAAAATATATGCATACAATTAAGCTTGAAATACTACATGCATGTGATTATAATGTTAATAATTGAAGTAATTGATCTAATGCATCCTTTCTTGTGTCAGTTACTAATGGATATAATTTTCTAAACCAAAGTCTAAACCATTGGAAGTAACTGATCTAATACGTAGAGTTGGATTTATGTTATAACCCGACAACCCGAATCATCCGACCCGACTTAACCCGACCCGATAACCACCCGAACCCGATAACCCGATTTTTTATCGGGTCGGGTTGCGGGTCACTTTTTCAAAACTCAAAACCCGACTAAACCCAACCCGATAAACCCGACCCGATAAACCCGACAACCCGACCCGATAACACCCCCACAAGTATAAACAGGTACACATAAGCATGTTATCATTCAACAACTTTGAGTCATTACAACATAGTATTGATCAAGTTTGAGTCGTTACAACATTATGTGGCTGTTTGAGTCATTACAACATAACACTGAACAAGTTTCAATCATGTACATATCGTACCTCTCTATGGTAGCTTTCATAGTGGATTTTTTGCTGGTTTTTTTATCATCATTCATACTTGTGTTCATACTTTAGACCTTAGGAAGCTGCAAATGTTAGTATAATTTATTAAACATTGTTAAGCTATATGTCCTAGCTACAAGATGTCATTCATGAATTTATGATGGTGTTTTTGTGATACTCGATTATATACCTTTGGGTTATGATTTGCAGAAAAGATCGACTTTGAAACGTCCCTTCCGCTGGACCACGGCTCCATCTGAAACGTCCTCTACTGCAACCATATGACAATGTAAAAGCAGTCATGTGAAATTACCAGTGATCTCCAGAGAAGGTGAATTAGCAAAGTAGCGGGTCATTGATGCCTTACCAGATGAAGAGTTAATTACTTTATGCTTTGACCACTATGATTGCGTTGTGTTTGAAATCTTGATTGAAGATGATCCCAATACATGATTACAGAAACAAATGAGCAGCCATAGTCAAGCTCAATTTCATATAAGAAAAAGCAAAGAAATAGAAAGTGCAGACATGTTGAAAAGTGCACAATACAAACGAAATGAAAACCTATTGACATATGTAAAGTGAAAATAAGTCAAGTTGACGTGGGGTGACTCGAGGCTTGGGCTCGCTAACATTCATTCATTCAACCACCGTAAGGTACGATATGTAGAATCTCTTGTGTGGCCTTATACATAAACAAACACTAAAAGTTTATGGTGCATAAGACTACATAATTACAAAAACAACAACACAAATTAAACTTACGAGAACCAAAACAATCAAATTATATATATACAACAACAGATTGCATAAAAATCATGACACAACAATTTATATTCATCTTTACCTTCGACAACTAACATAAATATTTAACATAAATTAACTAATTATAACTAACATAAATAATACATGGGTTATAGCTAATTAACAAAAAACAAACCCCAAATTAAACATAAAAAAAAACAAAAAAAACAAAAATAATTGTGATGGTGGTGGTTACCTGTGGTTCGGCTGTGGTGGTGGTCCGGCTCCGGTTATGGTGCTAACCAAACACAAACAAATAAACAAACCCCAAATTAAACATAAACATAATCTAAAATTAACTAAAACTAAAAAAATTACAAAAATAAAAAACACCAACCTTAGTGTGTTTTTGTAAAAAAGAAGAGAAAGAAAGAGAGGAAGAAGTGCCCAGTGGTGCAAGTGTACGAGGGACGTGGTGGTGGTGGCGGTGATATAGTGGTGGTGTGATGGCGTGGTGGAGACGGTAGTAAAGTGTGGTGTGGTGGAGACGGTAGTAAAGTGGGTGATGGTGTGGTGGTGAAGTGTGGTATTTGAGACGAGGATGAAGATGAAGTGTGTGACTGTGTCTAGATATTTTTTTTTACAAAGTGAAGAACTCATATCTGAGTTGGTAAGAAGATAATTGAGGGAGGACATTTGGCGGTGACATGTCCCCGCTAAAAGTTTTTTGATTTGCGAAAAAAATATTGGCGCGTTAAAGTAAATGTGAAGAGGGAAAATTTGGTGAAAACTTTTAGTGGGGACTTGTCCCCGCCAAAAGATGTATTTAAAAAAAATAATAAAAATAAAATACTCTTTTATCTCATTTTAATTAAGTTAAATCTTTTAAATTTAATTTAAATATTTTCTAAATCATCTTTAATTAATTTAAAACTTTTAAAATTTATTTACATCATTTTTAACTAAATTAAATAACTTGTACTTATATTAATCATTTTAATTATTTTAAATCACTATTAAATCATTTAAATTTAATTTAAATATTTTTAAATCAATTTAATCATTAAAGGAATGAGTCGAGATGATATGGTTACACATTAAATGTTAAACGAATGAGTCGAGATGATATGGTTATACATGAGATGTTAAACGAATGAGTCGAGATGATATGGTTATACATGAGATGTTATACAAATGAGTCGAGATGATATGATTATACATGAGATGTTAACCGAATAAGTCGAGATGATATTGTTATACATAACATGTTAAACGAATGAATCAAGATGATTTGTTTTACATAACATGTTAAACGAATGAGTTGAGATGATATGGTTATACATGAGATGTTAAACGAATGAGTCGAGATGATATCGTTATACATAACATGTTAAATGAATGAGTCGAGATGATATGGTTATACATGAGATGTTAAACGAATGAGCCGAGATGATATGGTTATACACTAGATGTTAAACGAATGAGTCGAGATGATATGCTTATACATGAGATGTTAAAAAAATGGCGCCAAAATTTCCCACAAAAAATATGGCGCTAAAACTTCCCACCAATCTCACAAACACATTATATAGTCCTTTTATCTTCACACGAATTTCACAACCTCTTATCCTCAAAACCACTCAACCTCACAACCTCTTATCTTCACACAAATTTCAAAACCTGAGATGGAGCCATATAATCCTTTTATGTGTTCTTGTGGAGCAGGTTACATAAGACTAAGAACATCACATACATAAAATTCATCTGGATGGCAATATTATGCATGTCCTCTGTCGAAGGTGGACAATCATACATTTCTTATTTATGTAAATATACAAATAATTGGGTTGTAATATCTTATAATTTTCTTATTATGTAACAGCCTAGACAAAAAGTTCATGGGTGCGGATATTTTATGTGGAAGAGTCAATTTGACGAGTACTTAAGAATAATCTCTTCTGCTTCAACATCTCAAGGTTATGGATCTGCACCAACAGAGTGCTCAAGCTGTAATGCCAAAGATCTTAGGATAAACATGCTCGAATAAAAAAAACAGGTGCTAGAGACAAGAGTAAAGATGCTGGAGACAAGACTTGAAATGGCAAGGATTCTTGACGACCACGCTTGTCAGTCGGATGCATTACTTCGTGAGCTATTAGGTGACATGGAAAATCTTCGTATGTAGTTAGGGCTGAGCAAAGGTCCAGAACCGACCCAAACCGACGTGACCTGAGAACCGAATTTCACAAAAAACATGAACCGAAACCGAACCGAATCGGTTCGGTTCGGTTTTGTGTCGGTTCGGTCGGTTCGGCCCGGTTTACATGCTTTAGGTGCGTGTTTGGTCGGTTTTGGGTCGGACCGAACCGAACCGAAAACCGAAATCCGATAAGACATAGAACCGAAACCGAACCGAAAATGGTCGGTCCGGTTCGGTTCGGTCCGGTTCGGCTCGGTTTTCTCGGTTTTGTGCTCAGCCCTATATGTAGTAGTAGTAGTTGTTGTTGTTCTTTTAGTAGTAGTTGTTGTTGTCATTGATGTTGTTGTTGTTGGAATAATACGTATGTTTAACTAATTCATAAGTATCTTTCAAGTATTTTTATATATCAAAGCACATGCTGGATTTGTAAAGTTGACCATGTTCTTAGTTAACCAGATCATGGCAGGAATAATACGATCGGGTTATTTGTGTTTTGCCGAGATATATAAGTAAAACTTTGGCAGGATAAATTTGCAATTTGGCGGGAAATTATTGGCGGAAAAATATTGGCCCAAAAAATATTGGCGGGAAAATATTTGGTGGGATAACTCGACAAGTAAACGAAACAACTCAAACGAAGCAACTCGAATGACACAACTGTTACCGCCTCAATTATTTTTTTACTTTTTATGGTTTGGATTTTGGCGGGATTTTTCTTACTTTTTAAGCCAAAATATTTTTTGCCGAGGATATTTCTTTTGCCGGGGACATGTCCCCGGGGAAAGCTTTGGCGGGAATAAAGGCGGGAACAATTAGCAGGCTTTGACTTTGGTCAAATTCAGATTTTTGTGGATATTACTTTTGCCGGGGACATGTCCCCGGCAAAAGTCTCCGTTCAATTTTTACTAACCGGTCAAATTTTGGTAAAAATGAAATAGACTTTCGGCGGGGACATGTCCCGGGCGAAAGTTTCCGTTGAACTTTTACTAACCGGTCAACATATTCGTGTGCCACGTCAGATTCATTGTTGTCGTTTAGTGACTTTCGCCGGGGACACTGCGTCCCCGGCGAAAGTCTCCTCGCCCGTCCATCCGATTGTTGTAGTGCATACCTAAAAAATGACAGTTTTGAAATCTTTTTACACTTCGTGACCAAAAATTGGATGTAACCCGTGCCACACCCGGCATACATGTGGGTCCGTCCATGCATGCTATGGACCAAGACCATAACCTCATAATTACGTTTCCAGATCCATCCTCCATCCTTGACCATTCAACCAAAATCTTATAAACTTTTTTTTTCCAACTTCATATAAGCCGACTACGCTAAGCAACTTACTTCTATCCAACATTAGTAGGTCATATTGTTTGGATTGTTGAGTTTACACAATAAGCAAGTTATCAAGTATCTAACGTTAACATATTACATTAACTAACTTTCTTCTATACAACGTTAACATATGTGTCAAAATTTAAAAATACTTTCAAACATCCCTTATAGAGTAACAGAGAGACTTAAACAGATATAAGTGAGGCATGATATTGATTTAAATTTTGTAACAGCAAGATCAAACATATAGTTTATATAACCCTGATTTTTTTGAATTTTGTAACAAACAAAGATTTGTATTCCAATTCTACTTCGAAATTATATCAATTTGGTTAAAAATCAAAACTGAAATATCATTTCCTAATTAAACAAAGTAATCTGAAAATTTAAAACCTTAATCCAAATCAATATATATTCCATATCGGATTTCTTATTCATTTGATAGAATGGGGATCTATTGCAAAGTGGGTAAAATTAAAAAGTGTAGAAAGCCATTCATATTGTGACACGTGTCCCTCACTCTAAATTATACATAAAATTCGCCTAGGGGTACTATGGTCTTTTGACCAATTTTTTATTTTCCACCTCAAATTTCAAACGCACATATCTCTTAAACCATAAACTTTTAGAAAAAACCGATTTCACCATAATTTTTAAAATTCGATTCTCTTTAATTTGGTATAAATATTTTTAATTTTTTCGAATTTTTTTTTTACATATTCATTGGGTCATGATTTTCTTGATATTTTTGCTATTTTCGATCCTATTTTTTACTTTGAAAATTGCCGAATCATAAAATACTTAAAACATAAAAGTTTTAGATTTTGATTCACTCTTTACCCAGGAATTTGAATCACTCAAATCCGATATGATATGAGTGAGATATCGCACGTTAAAGATGACGTTTTAGTCATATTTGTTGCACACAAGGTGTTTGATGAAATGTCTAGCTTAGATTTTTAGTGTTAAAATTGAGCTAAATGAACTAATTTTTGTCTTACAACGCATCATTAATCATTTTATTAATAAAAAACTCAGAAAGTTATGTTTTTTAATAGTTAAAGTTTTTAACTATTAAAACTGATGAACCAAACAGATAAACTGATGAACAAAACCAAACTGATGAACTGATGAACCAAATCAAACATAGTTCATCAGTTTATTTTGGTTCATCAATCATAGTTTCAGCTTAACATGTTGGTGTTTGTTTTGTTTTGTTCATCAGTTTATTTTGGTTCATCAATCATAGTTTCAGTGTTGGTTTGGTTCATCAGTTTGGTTTGGTTCATCAATCATAGTTTCAGTTTTGGTTTGGTTCATCAGTTTTGGTTTGGTTCATCAGTTTGGTTTGGTTCATCAATCATAGTTTCAGTCTTGGTTTGGTTCATCAATTTTTGTTTGGTTCATCAGTTTGGTTAGGTTCATCAGTTTTGGTTTTATGCTTTTTTTTAAACAGTATGGTTTGGTTCATCAGTTCATCAGTTTGGTTCATCCATTTTAATAGTTAAAAACATTAACTATTAACAAATCTCACTTTTTGAATCTTACATTAATAAAATGATTAATGATACGTTGTGGGACAAAAATTAGTGCATTTTGCTCAACTTTAACACTAAAAATCTAAGCTAGACATTTCATCAAACACCTTGTATGCAACAAATATGAGTAAAACACCATCTTTAACGTGTGATATCTTACCCATATGACATCGAATTTGAGTGATTTAAATTTCTGGGTAAAGAGTGAACAAAAATCTATAACTTTCATGTTTTAAGTTTTTCACGATTCGACATTTATGAATGTAAAAAATAGGGCCGAAAATGCCAAAAAAATCAAGAAAATCAAGAACTATTTGGTATGTAAAAAAAAAGTTTGAAATATTTATCAAGATTTATACCAAATTAAAGAGAATCGAATTTTAAAAATTATGGCGAAATCGGTTTTTCGTAAAAGTTTGTCTTTGAAAGTTATTTGCGTTTGAAATTTGGGGTGAAATATAAAAAACGGGTTAAAATGACAAAAATATCCTCTAACCGAATTTAATAAGAAAAAAAGAAGGGAGTAAATGAGGGACACTTGTCACATTGTGAGTGGCTTTCTAGCCTTTTTAATTTTTCTTGCGATCGCATCTCTCATTTGATAAACACAGTATTTACTTCTTTCTACATCACATAGGTGCTTTCATTTTTGGACATCATTTACTTACTTGCAGCATATGTTGAACCAACAAGTCACCCCTTTGTGTTATGTCGATTCTATGATGGATAACATCAATTTGAAAGTCACATGTGTAAGCAAATGGTTTTCACATTCTTATGGAAAACCTACTCCCATTAAGAGTTTGGAATGTGTTATTTAAGATGAGCAGGTTAGCAAGGATTATTTCTTAAACTATCTAATACCAGTTTTATTGATCAGAATCATTTAATACTTTGGATAATTAGCTAAAGACCTTCACATGTCCGATAGAGGTGTTGAGAAAACTGGGATACTTTGTGGGTGCCTAAAGAAGTTATCTGGATCAACTCTAGCCTTGATTCTGATCAGCTTCTTAAAATTGTCACTCTTCCAATACCTTTCACCCCAAACACTCGCTTCTTCATAACTATCACTTCCAACTCCCAAATCCAAATCATTGTAGTTAAAATACACTTCCCGCGGGTTACTTGATACGTACGGCTCTAGAAACGCTTCAAAGCTTTGTAGCCAATCTCTTCGTGCAAGCGATGTTGGAGTTGTGTATGAAGGTTGGTCGCTAAAGTCAACATTCTTGAAAAGTTGGAACAACACCCCAGCTCTATGAGGATACGGAATTGCAGTCTCAGAGTACTCATTCATCATTCCCCCAAACGGGTTGATGATAAAACTCGCTGATCCGTCATTTTCAAATATCTTTTCCCATATCTTTGTAAGCCCCTCTATGGAGATTGGTGCTCGAATATAGTCAGATTTACCTTTGTAGCTCAGCTTGGAAATAGCTGATCGGTTAGCGAGAATCTCGGTGGGATTCGAGGTTGAAAAGCCTGCAAATAGAAGGCTTGTTTGCACCATTTTCACTTCTTCACATATCTCTCGTGTCACATTAAGCTCTGGGAAGTTTTCTTCTATCAACGGAATCAGTATGTCGCTAGTACCTTGATAGATTCCTTCAAACGCCATTCTTATGGTTTTCTTTGTCGTATTTCTAACATTTTCGCCAAACCATCGAATCCTTATCTGCAAGTTTCGATCAATATTTGGCATAACAGTTTGGTATTTATGGAAAATTTCCGTAGCGCCTTCTTCCAAAGTTTTATTGACTACAAAAACAGTCACTAATTCCGGAACTGGAACCAACCTCAACTTCCATGCAAGAACAATTCCAAAACTAGAAGCACCGCCACCACGAATGGCCCAAAACAATTCTTCGCCCATCGAACTCCTATCAAGAATATCGCCATTAACATCCATAAACCGAACATCAACAACATTATCAGCTCCAAGACCGTATTTCCTCATCAGATTCCCGTATCCACCACCACCTAAGTACCCACCAATACCGACTGAGGGACAAACGCCAGCTGGAAAATACAACGTATCGGTCTTTTGAGAAATAGTATAATATACTTCCCCAAGTACAGCGCCAGCCTGGACCCACATGGTTCTATTCGCAACATCCACGTCTATAGACCTCATATTAATGAAATCAATCATGACGAAGGGCACGTCAGCTGTGTATGAGAGACCCTCAAAGTCATGGCCCCCAGACCTGATTCTGATCTCATATCCATGTTTCTTGGAGCATAAAAGAGCAGTTCGAACCTGGGATTCGTCAACAGGAGTGACAATGACTGATGGTTTAGGAGTGTCTGATTGATTGAACCTAGCATTGTTGACTCGTGCTTGCCAAATTGGTAAGAAGGATGAATTGGCAGAAGTGAAAGTGAGTTGAGAGATGGAGGTAAAGTTGTTCGAGTTCCACCGAAGACATGATATGAAATCTTCGGAACCTGGTGTAACATCAAAGTTTGAGACCAAAGATCGGCAAGAACCCGTAATGCAAAGAGCTAGAAGCAAGTGGAGAACACAAAAGGTTATAAATTGAGACTTCATAATGTAAGTTTTTGTGTAGTGTTTTGATGGAATAATGAGAAATGAAGTGTTTAATTTATATAGAGCGAAGGGAGATTTTTGATGGTGTTTCTAGATGTAATATACCCCTATGCTTTGAATTATAAGAATTGACGATCGAGTCTCATTTGAATTTGAATACTACACGTTTCCAACATCTTTTAAATAAAATTAAAAAACCACACTTTTCCAACATTCACCTAACCCTTTTTACCATTCCACGTTGAAAAATCTCTTTTGATATTATAAAAAATGGGCCATACTCATCTTTTTCAAAAATCTCATCATATCTTCCAATTCGATGAACAATGTTTACATATTTGTATCTTATAAGTTATGATGTGAAATATCCACCTGTATGGTATATAACTTCTAGAATTGTTAGAAATATTTAGAACAAAATGACGTCTTAGTAAAAATAATTGAGATATTATAGTACTCATATTCTTAATGACGCCCACAATGCTCATTTAAAGAGTGTTTCTTTTTCACTTAATAGTGAGTCCAAACTTTTGTTTTATCTTAATAGTGATGTTCATAAAAACGTACCCCTCTCTCTTTCAATTAAATAGCTAATCTTATCTTCAAATCATTTAATTTAATAAACAATCCTTTAGTTGCTCTCATAACAAATATATTTTATTATGATTAAGAAAACAACAAGACAGTTATCTTAAAAGAAACAAAAAATGTGATGTCTATAACAATTATACACTAGAATTATACCTATTTATGTATCGTATCTTGTGTAAGTAAGACACACAAGAATTATCCCAACCAATCTTAATCTTAATTTTAACTACATATCTTTATCTTTACTATATAAAAAGGAAAAATGGTCAAAGGTAAATTGTTTTTTTTTTGAACATCAAAGGTAAATTGTTGAATTGTTGAATATTGAAAAATGATCAAAGGAGAGAAAATTGGGTGAAATTATGTATACTCTCCTCTTTGTTTAACCTAAAATACACACCTCTCCCCTTTTAAAAACCAAAGGTAATTGTGTTTTTTTATATATCTTACTTGCTACATTTTTTAACTTTGTGTAGAGTATTAATCTTTTTTTCCTTTTGATAAATCATATTTTTGAACTTTGTTACCGAATTTTTTCGAAAACCGTGAATAATCACATGTATGCGACCATGCCATAAAAAACAATTATTCGTAACGTTAACGCTATAAATACAAATTTTCTAAAATAATTTATTCACGGCCAAACTAATGTCGAAAACTAGACACCGCTGCCGCTAGACGCGGGTACTAGTCTAGTATATATATATATATATATATATATATATATGTATATATATATATATATATATATATATATATATATATATATATATATATATATATATATATATAGGGGTTGGATCATTTGAAAAGTTGATCTCAAGAGAAAAGTGAGAGAAGCTATGAGATGATGCCAAGTGTCCTCTTTCCCCTCCCTTTTTTTTCTCACCTAAGTACAAGGGCCTCTTTGTCACATTTTTTATTTTGCAAGGGCTATTTTGTAACATATTAAATATTTTCAAATTATTATATTAAGTATTTCAAAGGGCTTTTTAGGACTTTCGTAGATCATGCATTGAAAGATGTAAATGACGAGATAGAGACTTGCTTGCATCTTTTTAAGTAAAAACTGGATTTATCCTTACATTTGAAATAGTAACAAATGTCTAACCAATTTTATACAAGTATTATCAAAATCAGCATGACAATGAAACAATATTACATCATAGTAATCTTCTTTTGTCAGATCATGAATCCGGGCTCGCAAATTTTCCTCTCGTGCACGTTTTGCAGTTTGAACTTACTCGTCAAGAGCTATGGGTAACTATTTTGGTCATTTAAACCGGTTGTTTTTCTTCTCATCACTAGCAGGTACTGATTTATTCATGTTGTTGAAGACAAGCCTTACATTTATAGCATCATAATCAATCCTAGTTCAAACAATGGCAATTGCAATCGAGTAACAGACAACACCAGGAACACCACCTGTAGGTGCAAAGCCACTTTCTATTAAATATAACCTGAACAAACTGCATAATTTCTTCTTAAAAATCATTGAAAAAGCAAACTAGGATTGGATGATATACAACGTGATAAAAGTACCAGTGAACAAACGCCAGAAAATATCAATAGCCTCCATGGAAACAAGCTCCGAAAGTCTATCTGGTGTGAATACAAGGAACTCAGGTTCACAAGTTCTTAGCCTGTACTAGGAGCAGATATTGACTAAATTTAGTAGTGCATCAGACTAACACATGCTCACATATATACAAACAAAAGCAATTACATCGATAATAACAACAATTCTATGGAATCTATTAGAGAATCAAACATGCATAAGAAGTCAAGTTAGGGGTGTTTGGCTTAGCTTATCAAAAAAGCTTATGGCTTCTGCAATAATCCATTTTTAAAAATCTCAATGTCTCATATCCATTAATATTAGCCTACAACAGACACAAAGCAAGTGCCTTAACATTTGACTAGGGATTTTTTGAATGATACAATTTTCTACTACTTTCATACATTATGCAACCTGATAATATTTCTCAATCACACCAACACGAGATATCATTCAAAAATCATTACTAGCTAATTGGATAATCTTATGATATGAACGAAAGTGCAAGATTCAAAATAAAAGAACTAACCACTTCATAGTGTATTGCATCATCTTTAAACCCGAAGCCTTAAGATTGGAGTAGAAAAAGCATTACAGTCCACTATCTGCATATATGGAAGGATTCTAAAGTTAAATAACTTGGCCGTTGGTCCAACGGTCCTTATAACACATTCTGCTCATCGACAAATTTACCAATCTGAGTTTTGTTCTCATCGTTTTATAACACATTTTGCATATATGGAAGGATTCTAAAGTTAAATAACTTGGCCGTTGGTTAGCTTCTTTATTGATGTTGCTTAAGACTACACAAAAGTTTTGGTATAAACAGAAGCTTAATATCTGAAAATCAAGATCACCAGTTTCCTGTATCAAACCAGATTCCAAGGTCTGAGTTTGCTAATATGGTGGTGTTTGGCATTTTACTTTGAAGGATCATAGAATTTTTGTGATGAGAAGTAGCAAATGATTGGTTTCTAAGTGTTCATGGTATAACTCAAGTAGCAGATAAGTAGTCTAATAAGCAATCCCAAACACCCACTAATTATCTTTTCATTATACATCAAATAATCAGTTTTGCATAATCAATTTAGGAATAGCAACAACAAAAGTGATCCTATTTATCAAGTTTTAAAACACGATGTTATTAAGCTTCGAAATTCAAAACACATGACACATCTAACCGCTACCAAATATTAGAATCCATAAATTTTGTATACCCGTTCTTGGTTGTATACCTAAAGTGAGTGATTAACGGCTATAGTGCTATACAAAAATCACAACTTATTATAAACTCTCTAATATGAGCAAAGATTATGCCTTAACAGAAGCCATTATCAGTAAGAAGCCATTATCGAAACTCTTGCTATACAAATGGATGCACTAATAATGTCCAAACAAATGCTTTAAACATGCAAATGGATGCACTAAATATTCAAACAAATGCCTTTATAGTTATGAATGGATGCATTAAATATTCAAATAGATGCCTTTATAGTTCTGCGTAACGAGATCTTCCCATGCTTTACCTCTAAAATAATGCTATTATACTCGTATCAATTTTGATGTTTATAATAATTTTGTGATTTTTCAAGCTTCCAAAACTAATAGATATGAGCTTTTATATAAACTATGAACTTTGGCTATTTGAGTCACTCAATAACAAACAATAACTGAGGCCAGTACTATGGTAAATGTCCCCGACAACATACGAATGAAATATTAGCATCGATACAAGTAAATCTGTATAGAGCACGCAAAGTACACATTTAAAACTAACATAAAGCCTCAGTCTGCTATTTTTAACTAGGAACCTAACGGAAAACTCCCTGCAATACCTTACGTGATTTCAAAGATATTTAACCAAACTACACTACTTAGTCAGCTACGATATAAAAAACTGATCCTAAATTAGAATCATAAGACAATAAATAGATATGATGTACGAGATTTAAATTACCTTCAAAGCTGATCTAGTAGATCCCACAAGTTTACTACAATTTAGAATTGGAAGAGATTTAAAAAGAAAGAAAGTAAAAACATCAGTTTTAGATAATGAAAACTAACTTCTTATTCGACCCTCAAATAAACGCATAATCATAAGCCTTTGCTTCTATCCAAACACTCAAATCCACATGCAATTATTTGCTATATCAAACGTAAACATAGTCAAAAAGCAATACCAGAAATAACATAGCCAGATAGATTACCTTTAAAAACAGAACCAAAAACAATATTCCTTCTATCAAGATCAGGATACGGTCCGTGACCCGTTAGTAATCATGAACTCAACATTATGATAATCAGGATTTAATTTAATATTGTCATCATCTTCATTTTCCGATAAACCCGAAGTAATCATGAACTCACCGGGATGCATTGGAAGGAAATATGGAACTATGGAAGAAGCCACATCTCAGGAGGTAGCGGATTATTTCCAGGCCATTCAAATACACCAAGTAGCTGTTTCAGCAGCAAATTAGACGAATAGAGATTATGAGTCAACTAGCAGAATACAATATAAATTGCAAAGAGATTATGATTCATTATATATTAAAGATTGGCAAAACGGGAGTGTTGGGTAATGGGTCAAAATGAGTAACATTTGGTGCGTGTTAAACGGATGCACTAAAGTACCTCAAAAGGATGCACTAAAGGTCCTTAAACGGATGCACTAAAGTACCATAAACAGATGCAATTAAATAAGTCCGTTCCAAAAATCTTTATACCTGTAATGACGAGTTCATTTAGCAAAGGAACAATTCATCAACTCCAAAACTAGACTATGTTGGAGAACCTTTTTGTGGGTGAACCTAAAACAATGTTGCATTTGCATTAGTCCTTATGAATTAGTCCGTTTGTAGTACATTTCATTTCAAACGGGTCAAACTAGAACCAAAAAAAAAAAATCTATAAAGGAAACGGATCGAAAAGCGCCCAACTCAATTTAATCATCTAACTTCTCAAATTGTTTTATTGAGTGAATTAGCTTATATTAATGTAGTAAAGATGTTTTTTATTCATCATCACCACGTTAAGTATACCTTTTACAACAGAAAAAAAAAGATCGCAAATATACACCATGCCCATACTGAAAATTGTTGTTTTGGCACATCACCCAACAGACCAACCTGCCCATCTTGCCACCTGCTTGTTTTTATAGTGTGTGTTGAGTTGGAAATTTAAAATGGGTCAATTTGTGTTATATTTTTTCTCTGATTAGTCAAGCGAGCGGATTAAAGTGTTTAGGTGAACAGAAACCAAGAAATGGGTTGAAATGAAAGTCATTTATTCAGAAGACTAGATTGTAACTGAAATGAAGCAGTTTATAGTTTTCAACATATTTGAGGCACTAATAATATATACAGTTTGCAAAAAAAGTATAATTTTAAGTAGCTAATAGAATAACTAATGACATCATGAATACTATATAGGAAAAAGATGATAACATGATAGGATGATAGCATCAGAACCTTGTTTTACAGCTATTGCAATGTCAGAAACTTCAGCTCTTGTAGGGGTTGGCTAATCAATCATGATTTCTTACATTTTTGTAGCTACTATAACTAGTTTCTGCAAGTTCTACCACCTTTGAATGATCTCTTCCTGATTAAAAACAAACAAATATGATATTTAAAACATGTTCTAATGGTTTAAATAGCTCAAAAAAAGAAAAGTAATTGCATCGACACTGTGAGCACCTTTGCTTGTTGGTCCAATCTTAGGATTATTTGTGGATTCACATATAAGCTATTTTCACAATGTTGATTATGTAATTCTAACAAAGAACATGTGTGGTCAAACCTCGAATATCAAAATTAAGAGTACCTGAAATAAAGGGACTTCTTCAATTGGAAGTTTTAGGGCAAGATCGTCACGTGCAGCCATTGCCTTAAGAAAAGAAACAATATACTTAGACATGTAGTATCTAAAATGACTTACAATGCACTAAACACAAACAATGATGCCTTAATATATCTAACGATGCACTATACTAGTCATACTCATTTGATGCCCTAATGTGTTCAATGACGCACTAAACATATGAACATATGCCCAAGGTATGTCCACCGATGCACTAAAATACAAACGGATGAACTAAATATACATACATGTGCATTAACATGTCTAACAATACACTAATCAAAAATGCCCTAACTTATAACATGGCGCTCTTATGATACTAACAGATTTCCTAATACATTATTTTGATGCACTAATCAAACAAACAAATGCCCTAATTTAACATTAGGCTCTTATCATACCAAGACATGTTGTAACACATTCTTTTGGTGCACTAATTATATAAACAGGTTTTCTTATAACAAGATGCTCTTATCATACTAAGAGATGTCGTAATACATTTTTTATGCACTAATTATACAAACAAATGTTGTAACAAGTCGAGTGATGCCCTAATTATACTAACAGATGCGCTAACGCTTATTTTAGATGCAAAATCAAACAAACATATTCCTTAACTTATAACATGATGATCTTATCTAACAGATGTCGTAACACATCTTTTGATGCACTAATAAAACAAACAGATGCCCTAACTTATAAGATGATGCTTTTACCATAGTAAGAGATGCAATAACATGAATCAGGATGCACTTATTTAGACAAACTAATGTTGTAACATATCATTAAGGCATATGCACTAAATTGTAATTTAATATATACAAATGCTTTAATATGTAATTTCATTCAGCAATAAAAACAACTATTTTATAACTGACACAATGATGCATTAAAATAACATAAAAATTAATAAAACCTATAATTAAACACTTACTTTTTTTTCTAATGAACGGAATTAGGTCACTTGCTATCCTTAAATTTTGAATATTGATGATTGGAGTGTATGTTTCTGATCAGAGAGTGTGTTTCTGATTGGAGTGTGTTGGTTTTTGATCGAATTTGTGTGTGATGTATGATTGGAATATGTGTTTTTTGACCGGTTCCGGTGTGACAGTGATGGTGGCGACAGTGGTGGTGGTGATGATGGTGGTGGCGATGATGGTGGTGGTGACGGTGCAGGTGGCGATGGTGGTGGTAGTGACTGTGAGTAAGTGTGTTTGAGTCGGTGTGTGTGATATTTGTATTAATAAGATGGAACCTTCCTTCTTTTTAGTTTTTTTCTTTCTTTACCCCGAAGTTTCGATTGTTATCAAAATCTACCCTGCAACTTTTTTTCTCACTTTTTTATCTAATTATACTTTTCTCTAGAACCAGACTATATATATATATATATATATATATATATATATATATATATATATATATATATATATATATATAGTGTAGGGTTATTTTCAGAACCAAATAAATTGCGAGAACTGCGAGAACCAATCACAACCATTAGATATTTTGATCAATGGCTGATATGATTTGTGCCATTTTTGTAAATTAAGTAACTATTAAGGTATGTTTAATAAATTAATAAAGGGTAAAAAAGGTATTTCATGTTAGCTTTTTTGTTGTAACTGTTCCACCATATATGCGGTTTTGGATGGGGTCAATTCAAATTGAATACCCTAATTTTATATTAGCCGTCATCGTCTTCGAATCAATTGTTTGCCCTCATAATATAACGGGGCTCAATCATGGCCGAATAAGAGAGACATGTATCCATAATTCTCTATGTCCAGGTTTGTTCTTCCTTGACATGGTTTTTGTTCTTCCTTGATGTTTAGTATATTTAAACTGTATATTAACAAATTCACAAAATAGTTTTTGCTCTTTATTTAACAACAAGACGTGTTCGTAAATTGATATCAATGATAGCCTTCCTTTAGAACTAATTTTATACTTTCGATCTAACTTTTTTTTTGGCTTTCGATCGAACTTTATTTTTTCTGTGGATTTGATTTTTTGTGTATTCTTTCGATCTGAAAATATGGTTACGATGATCATAGATTCGATTTATTTTTTTTTATTTCGATCTGATTTTTTTTTTACTTTCGATTGAAAAAATTTAGATGTGAAAAATTAAAACCTTTTAAGGTATGGGATTAACTTTTGTGAACTTGACTAGCAAATAGGTAGATTTGTATTCCATATGTCGTATGCAATATGTTAATTAACAGTATATGTATTGGAGCTAGATTAATAAACAAAGTTATGTGATGGACCAAATAATTTTAATGTAGTTATAATATTCAATGTCAAATAGTTGTCATATATGTCATACTTTGTAACTGTATAATGTAGTTTGAAGAAAATGTCATATGTTCTATTATAAAGGGTATGGTGATGATATCAATCAAGGAATACATATGCATAAAAATCAAATCAAGCATGTATATTCATTAGTAGATTTTAATGCTTAATTGTACAATTAAAGGATCAAATAGTTAATCTCGTGTCTCGTGGACGTACCAAATATAAAATCAATGAAAGAATGCACATGTGTTTTATGGTCCGTATAAAATCAATGAAAATGGTGTACATATATGTTTCAATGTTAACATAAAATCAATAAACGAATGCACATGTGTTTGAACATGATATATATAGTATATAAAAACATGTGCTCTTACACGTGTACTACACCAAATCCATGAGGTACTGGTTTTTTTCTTTTATTTTAATTTTCATACATATAGTTCAATGGCTAACATATATTGTGTAACATGGATCACTTAATCTTTAATGATATGAGTATTTTGTGTCATATACTGCTTGGTTGCTATTTTTTGTCGTTAAAATGGCACGTTTGGCTGCGGTTTTTTGCTGTCAAAGTAGCCTACTTGGTTGCTTTTTTGTGTGGTCAAAACAGGTTGTTTCGTGATCTCCTATGTACAAAACTTCGGAGAGAGTAAGTTATAGATTGGTGTTTATGGTCTTTATATTGGTGTATTGGTGAATTTCTATTTTTTTAGTTCGAATTATGGTCCTAATACAATAGTTGTTGTTTTTCTTTAAAAAAAAATATAGTTTTTGAAATTCATATATGTTTTATGGTCGATACAAAATCAATAAAAGGAGTGTGCATATGTGTTATTGAGAGTGCATATGTGTTTTTACCGTTTTTAGTGAATTTGATGTGTTCTGTACATATGTGTTTTTATAGTTCTAGTGAATTTGATGTCTTCTGTACATATGTGTTTTTACAGTTTCGGAGTTTAAATGCATTGAAAGTGCATATATGTTTTTAGTTATAATAAGGGTGCATTTTTATTTTGTGTATTAAGGTTGTACTAATTTCTCAAAGAAGTTAAGAATATGGTCTTATGTGCACAAGTCAGAAATATATTACGCATGTATGTTTTCACTCATTTTAAGGCCGGTAAAAAACTAATGAAAAAGGTGTGCGTATGTGTTTAAAGGATGTATAAATCAAGAAAAGAGGTATGCATTTATGTTGTAAATTGTGCATATGTATTTGCTACTTGCTTATGATAAAAAAAACATTTTTTTTTTAGTTTCAGGTACCAAACATGTTTGATAAAGATGAGGACATGATTGATATAAAGAGTGCACATGTGTTTATAACAAGTAAGATGAGCGAGACGATAAAAACATATGTGCACAAGGATTAAAAATACATCTGAAGATTTCATGGTTTCTTGAACTAGGCAAGGAATACATGTGCATGCCTTAAAAAGGAACCAACTGTAAAGACATTGGATTATGCACATGTGCAAGTTTCATATATGTGTAATAAAATTGAATTCAAGTGTAAACATACTGATGTTTGTGATAAATTTGAATATCATTTCACTAGAGTAATACAATTTGTACATTTTGAAATTGCATAAATCTATTATTAAAATTTTATTGTTTGTATTTATATTAATGTAATATTTCTTAAAAATACATGTGCAAATACAAAACACATATGCATAAATGAAAAATACAATTGCCATATAATGCAAAACACATGTGCACATAATGTTTTTTTAAACAGATAAAAAAAATAATAAATAAAAAAAAATCCTATAATTTAGGGAACTAAAAAAACGGTTTTTTTTTTAAATCAAAAATAAAATAAAAAAGTATTTTTACCATTATACCCTTTTGAATTATATAATAAAATTTAATATCCAAAAAAATCTGATTGGTTGATGCTGGTTCTCGCAGTTCTCGCAATTTATTTGGTTCTGACAATAACCTCACCCTATATATATATATATATATATATATATATATATATATATAGTGTAACTTTATTTTGAGAACTCTGTTAAGTGCGAGAACTGCGAGAACTCTTTTTAGACCATTGGATGAGAAGATCAAGGGCTATAAATGAATGTGGTAGTTTTGTAATTATATCAGGAATAAAACTTATTTAATTAAAAGAAAAAGGGTATTATAGGGTTTTCCAAAATATGCTCATAATAGATAATAATTAAACTAAAAACCACTCCATTCACACGTCTCAATCTCAGAAACTGTTGCCCCTCTTTCTTTTTCATCTCTTTCTTCCGCGCCCCAAACCCTAGCCGCCCCTAATTGTTCATCATCATCATCATCATCATCGTGTTTTATGCAACCAACCGCCATAGAATATTTGTCACACAACCTATTCTGAATATTGGATCTCACGCACACAAAAAAACCCAGCCGCCATTGAAGGTTCGTCACAAATCATGTAAGATTTAGCCTAATTGAATTGACATACGTATTTGGAGAAGAACACCATTTCTTGTGTTTATGCTGAATTTTATACACTGTCAAGATTTATAAAATAGGTTTGCTTTTAATTGTGATCTAGTTTCACCAATAAAGAACTGGGTTTCTGTCTTCCTGAAAAAATTAAATCAAATCAGCCATCTAATTGGTACCGATTGATACTTTTGTGTGATTTATGATCTCATTGCACTGTCCTTTCACTTTCCCTGTATTTGTTTTTAACTTTTTATTTATGTATTTCTCTCTGATTTTTTCTTGAATAAAATAACAATAAAACGTTAATCTTGTTTATAGAAGTATCAGATTTATGTATAATATAAATTTATATTGTTTTGCTAAGAATATGGGTTACATAATGACCCAACCTTCTATTTACTCCGTTGATAGATAGTAATGAATCAAAAAGAGAAAGAAGTAAAATCTTACGTTAAAGACATCACAGCAGCAGCCAACGAGACACCAGAAATGGAGTTGAAGTTTGGAAGGTGAGAAATAACGAAATGAACAGAAGCGAAGATCATGTTCGAGAAGAAGCTCGTGGTAAGTATTGTGGTTGTGTGATTAATACTTGGTATTTTGTTTGATAAAAATGTTTGATTTTTGGTATGATTGTGTAATATTAGGTTTTGGGCATCCCGTGGGATGTTGATACTGAGGGGTTGAGGGAATATATGTTGAAATTTGGCGAATTGGAGGACTGTATTGTTATGAAGGTTAGTTCATCTTTCTTTCCATATTTACATTATATGAGTTTTGTAGAAATTTGCACCTGTTGTTTGGAAATAAAAGAGAAAGAGACTCAGAGTGTGGTTAAACATATAAGCTTATATGAAAAAGTAACTAAAGAAGCACCAAAAGGAATGTTTGATACAATAAGGAGGCTTAGATTATCACGTACAGATATCCTCAAGTAAGACATTTCAACTTCAATTTTTAATTCATTTGTGTTATATTATGAGGCTTGGTTTTTGTTAATCTTGTGTTTGGCATGGAAGATTGAAAAGGAGTTCTCATGTATTTGAGGATATCGATTATCTATATAGGTGGTTTTTTTTAATGATAATCGATTTGGGTGTTTTTTTAATGATATTGATTACATGTTTTAAGGAATGGTACATACATGTTTATGTAAAAAAAAATCAATAAAAATGGTGTACATATGTGTTTTATTGTTCATATAAAATCAAAGATAATATAAAATGGTGTGCATACATGTTTTAAGAATGGTACATACATGTTTTAAGGAATGGTGCATACATGTCTAGTGAAATGTGCATATATGTTTCAAGTATAATATTTGTGTGCTTGTTTCAGGTTCAGATAATAGCATTGAAGACTAACAAGTGGATGAACATATAGATGCTTGAAGATAATTTGCGGCTTTGAGAAGAAACAATTATTGCATATGTATTTTTGTACTTGTAATCTAATCAAATGAAGTGTAACCTATAAGTATATGAATCTTGTTTTTTTTATATAGGTTTATATTCTTTAATTTTTGTATCAAACTTCAAAAAGAATAATGGCTAGTTATACGCCGAAAAATATTGGTTTAGTGGTATAAATATCTAAACAATTGTACAATAGAAACATACATGCACCTCATCGTTAAAAAAAACACGTATGCACCTAACATTCCGAAACCATGAAACATGCATGCACCTCGTCTTTAAAAAAAAACATGTATGCACATGTAATATTCTGAAACAATGGCAAAAAAAAAAAAAAAGGTATTTAATTAAAAACCACATAAAGAATATAAAAAATGTATTTTACTATAATACCCTTATGGATTAATAATAATTCTTAATATTAAAAAAAATCTCATTGGTTTAGAGGAGTTCTCGCACTTAACAGGGTTCTCAAAATAAAGACCCTTATGTACTCCTCGTAATGCATATTGTGCAACATATTAATGCAACATATTAATTTTGAATTATTAAACCTTTTTATTTAATTCAAAAGGGTATAATAGTAAAAGTCAATTTTATATTATTTTTTATTTAAAAAAAATCATATTTTTCAAAAACATTCAATTTCCTTTTTTTTTTTTTTTTTTTTTGAACATGCATGTTTTAAAGCTGATTTAGTGCATATGTGTTTTTATGAATTAATTTTATTATTTTGGTTTTTTGAATAGGTTTTTCGACATACATGTTTTTCATAGTGAAGTGCATACATGTTTTCTAGATAAGTAAGTTTATATAGAAGCAAGAACATGCATGTTAAATACAAAATCCAATATTGATTGATATACAATTAAATACAAATTTCTAAGAAGCAGAAATACATGAATCTAATGGATCTATACACGTGTGTACAAGTAACATTTAATGCAAACAGATATATGTGCACACTCCTTGTTATCAACATTTTTAGAAGTCGGACATATATGCACACTCGTAGTTGTCAAAGTTCAGAGGTTGGACATATGTGCACGCTCCTTTTCAATGTTTCAGAAGACTGACAAATGTGCACACTCGTTGTCATCATTCTTTTAATTCAGCTACATCTGATACAAAGAAAAGTATAAAGATTAGGAAAAATAAACGCAAACTAATATACACACGTATAAACACATGTATGAGGGCCTAAATTTAATTTTTTTATTTATGTTTTTGGAATAATATTTTTACAATTTATGTTTTTCAAATAGTAAAGTGCCTATGTGTTTTCTAAGTAATGTAAATTTATGAGAAACTAAGAGCATACATGTTAAATGCAAAATAAAGAAGCTATGACCATTAAATTAAAATTATTTGTATAACCACGTTAAAAACATACATGTTAAACCAAGAACATACATGTTAAATATATGTCAAGATTAAATATTTTTAAAATAAAACTCAAGATAACATAACACACATGCACATGCTTAAACTAGCAAACACAAATAAAAATAAATAGGAGACCAACTTGTTTTTATGTATTCAAAACATATATAATCCAAACACAAAACATATATGTTTTATACGTAAACATATAATCCAAACACAAAACATATATGTTTTATTCGTGAACATATATGTTTTATACGTAAACATATATATCTTTCCAAAAACTAAATGACTCATTATAGTTTATACTTAAACATGACTCTTTATATTTTAAAACATGACACTTTGACAACTTTTAAAACATGACACTTTATTATAATCAGATAAATGAATACTTACACTAGAGTTTCGTTACTGCTATAATTATATGATCATTTATACTCCTATAGGACCACAAAGGGGTCATGTGATCTAAAACAAAACATATACTTACACTAGACTCCTAATGAACACTCATAACCATGCAATTATAGCATGGCAAATTAGCTCATAACAGGACAGTCAAGTAATATGAAGGGCAATTTCAGATGTCAATAATATGATAAATACAAGTATATTAATATCACGAAGTAACCTAGATCATGGTAACACATCAAGAATATTTAGTCCAACCATCACCATAACAAAAAGCATTAAAAATAGTCCAACCAAACATCACCACAACATAAAAGGCCGTAATGCATGTTATAATGATTGATAAGATATGTGCAAAAAGATCTTTCAGGTGTAGTCACAACAAAAACCTCAGAACTTGATGCTATTTTTTAACCAACACCACATATCATGATTTAATGACTGCCAACAGTATAGAGCGGCGTCAGACACAACCATGAACCAAGTAAACTAATTTGCACCAGGTCTTAATCAAAGCAGAACTCAACTACAGTGAATTATGAACACTCTTCAAAATATGTAACTTGTAATGCAAAGATAAAAATCAAACCTTCCATAACGAGACGACCCGTTCTTTGAGGAGCTCCCCGGGGTAGAGCTACTCACCTCTCGCCGTGGCTTAAATTTACCAGGTTCAAACCTATCTTCACTTGATTGCTCCCTATCCTTAAAATTATCCTTAAATGTTTCACCATCTCTTTAACCACCAAACCCACGAAATCGTTACTAAGTCATTCTCATCTGTTACACACCACAAGAGTTTAATCAAAAACGGTTTTAGTTCATCTTTATACCACAAAAACTTGTACAGACCCATTTGCAATCAGTTAAAAAAAGTCAATGGATAATAAAAAAGAACTTAGGTTCGACATTACCGTAGAAAAATAAACGAGATGAGATGAAAGAGATGGCGATGGAGTTGAACCCACGATCTTACACGAACCAAAAACACTAATCAACCACGATCTAGTCGTTCACAACAACCCTAAACCCGATCTATACGAACCTCGTCTTCAATAGTGGTGGTGGTGGTGTGGCGACGTGGCCGGAGGGATGGCCGGAAAAAGGAGGTGGCGGCTGCAAATGGGAGAGATGGGAGGCTGTAATAAATTATGGTTTGAAACCCTAAGTGATTCCCTAAGTTCTAAAATAAAAACCGTATCTTTGGCATTATTTTAGCAAAAACTTAAATAAACAGTTAAAGATTGTGTGAATGTTAAATACCCATAATGCCCTCAAGAATTAATTATATTAATTTAAAAGAGAAGTGGTTTACTAAATTATGATTGGTCAATAGGAGTTCTCGTAGTTCTCGCACTTAATAGGGTTCTTAAAATAAAGATACACTATATATATATATATATATATATATATTTATATATATATATATATATATATATATATATATATATATATATATATATATATATATATATATATATATATATATTTATATAGGGAAGAGATCCGGTAAGAAGAAAAACTAAAATGAGAAGAATAAGAAGAATTTCTAGCCACACATTTCAAATAAGGGAGAGATTTTCAAGGGGAGATGCATCTATTTTAATAGGTGCATCTAAAATGTGTGGTTGTGGTTTCTTCTTATCCTTCTTATTTTAATTTTTCTTCTTATTTGATCCTAACTCTATTTATATATATATATATATATATATATATATATATATATATATATATATATATATATATATATATATATATATATATATATATATATATATATATATATATATTCCATCTCGGATTTCTTATTCATTTGATAAACACAATATTTACTTCTTTCTACATCACATAGGTGCTTTCATTTTTTTTACAACATTCACTTACTTTGTAGCATCATATTAATTTTTATTTTGATAAACACAGTATGTTGAACCAGCAAGTCACCCCTTTGTGTTATGTCGATTCTATGATGGATAACATCAATTTGAAAGTTAGATGTGTAAGCAAATGGTTTTCACATTCTTAAGGAAAACCAACTCCCATTAAGAGTTTGGAACGTGTTATTCAAGATGAGCATGTTAGCAAGGATTATTTCTTAAAATATATAATACCCGTTTTATTGATCAGAATCATTTAATAACAAAGTTTTTTGCATCAGGAAACCGCATCCAATGCACCATTAAGAATCATTTAATAACAAAGTTTTTTGCATCAGGAAACCGCATCCAATGCACCATTAGGAAAACTAATATGCACAAATACGATGAAGTACTTCAGGAGGGTATGTGCTATTTTATTAGCAATTTTCATGTGATAAAAAATGGAGGTAAATACCCTTTATTTACCCACCAGTACAAGATTGTGTTTTTTTTTTAAAAACACTGCCTTGACCCCCACAGACCAGATCGACAAAAACTTGAAATAATACAAGTTTGAACCATTCACCAGCTTTATTATGGGATACATCACCGAAGCTGATACAGTTGGTATGTGACTTTTACTATAATTACTTACATATTAAAAATATTTTCCTATAAACCTTTTTGCTTAATTATACTTTATATATATAGTGACACTATGATACACAGATGTCATTGGTACAAATGCCTTTATTGGGGATCCTATACGTTAATTTATTATAATTATCAATCTAAAAGTTATGTATATAAAAGTACTATATTATAATAAATATCAAATATTTATTGCACGCAGTGGAAACATATTGGAGTGTTGTTTCTTTAATGCAGTGGCTGACATGTTTAAAGAAATTGCATCTAACAGATAATCATCCGGACATGTTGTTCTCATCATTCAGTTAGCGAAAGTCCTTTATTGGAACGATTTTATACTATAAACTATAAAACTGCTAAAATTGTCAATTTAATGCATGTAAAATTATCTTACTTTTATGTAGGTACCCCAACTATTGCCATCATCATAGTTTATCCGGTAAGATATATATCAATGACGATACTCCTCAGGTTAAGGTGTTTAAACTGAGGTAACAAAAACCCAGACTTGCATAACACTTTCAATTCAAAAAAATAATTTTCTTACATCATTATGTGTTGTAGGTATCAAGCGAATTATGGATAATGTGACAACTGACAATTTAGGGAGTCTATTTTAGGTAACCGCATTACGTTAAACTAAACCAAGTTTTGCCTTTAACACTATTTATATCAACCGTGACTTGATTTTATATCGTCTATTGATTTTTATGGTTTATTTCATTATTGGACGAGTTATCGTGTGAGTTTTAACTCTTTTTGGTAGACACTATTTGATTCGACATTATAAAAGCCTAAAACGAGAAATAACGTAACTTTTAGACCGTAACTCAAAAATTTGCAAATAAATAGTCAAAACTCGTGGAAAAACATAAATAACGATAATAGAAAGTCGAATGAACGTCGTGGGACACTCGGGGGACAATATATAAGCTCGGGAATGAGTAAACGGGATAGTTTACGAAAAACGACGCCCCCGACCCCTCCTCTTTTCCCCTAGCCGGCGCCCCTCCTCCTCTTTTTATTTTTTTTAGGTCCCTCATGCCCAAGTATATAAACCACCCTCCTACCCTCATTTCATCTCTTTCACTCTCTCACTAAAAACACACACTAACACCTTTCTCTCTCTAACTCTCTCTCTCTCTTCCAAATAATTAAAACCCTAACCCTAAACACTATAACCGGCCGCCGCCCCTTTTCGGCGAGATTCCGGCGCCGTCACCGCGCGTGACCACACACCACCACCACCATCTTAAAGATCTTTCTCCCCTCTTTCGAACCATATATGGCACACGCCATATAGACCTCCATAACATCTCCAAATCTTGAAAATACGATTTGGATATTTAGGGTTTCAAGTGGGTTTTACAATTCGTGTTTGAAAAAGGTAAAAGGGACTTGAATACGTCTTGTTTGAGCATAGAAAAGCCATGTACAACCCTTTTAGGGTTCGTATATGTGGCGACTTTTAGGGCTTTTGGTTTAAACATGAGATTAAATCTAATTAACAATTAAATAAACATGTAGCTAGTGTTTTGGTATCATGTGGCGTATCATATTGTTGGGTTTTTGCATTTTAGGTCTAGTTTATTGTTTTTGATTAGGAATAGACGATGGGTTTGATGTTTGGTTAATGATTGGAGGTTGATTGATTGTGTTTAGATGTTGTGGTATTGATTTGGGAGTGTTTGGATGGTGTTAGGTTGTGGTGATGGGGCGTACGCATCATGAAACCCACGTATGGGTCTTGGGTGGTGTCGTACGTGACCCACATGGACCAAGGGTCCGGGTTGAGTTGTCGTGGTAGCTTGTTGGTTGATATTGTTGGTGTTTGGATGAGACGCGTGGAGCCGAAAAGCTTCTAGAGCTTGTTTGGTTCACGTGGTCTTAACCGTGACCATGTCATGACCATTAGGGTCATAACATTGGTTTCGGGTACATTTGGTTGGTTGATTGGTTGAGGAGATTGATTTGAGTTGATTTGAGATTGAATTGCACTATCATGACTTTTATTTGGACTTGATATATATATATTGTCAACTTTGAGCAATGTCGGTGTTACTTTGACTTTTTAGTCAATAGTTGACCCCGACAATGCCGTAACATGGACTTTAGTATAGTTTGGACTATTGATTGATTAAAAGCCGAGAAGTCATGACTCGTGCTCGTGGACTCGAAACGAATAACGATATGAAACTAAAATTGGAATTTGACGAAATGTATATATGAAAATGCTAATAAACTATGAAATATTAATAATAAAAAGGATTTTATAAAAATATCGATAACAAGACTTATCTTGTTATTTACTATTTTAAATAGAAACTAACGACTAAAAATGAAAATGTTTTATAATAAATAAGTAATTAATATTTCGAGTGCACGTTTATCGAAATATGCCAATTATGGGCATATAATACTAGTTTCAAGTATTTATTTACTTATGTTGTGTGCATGGGTTACGGATAACCTAACATTAATAGTGTTGATCCACGTAGGTAGAGGACTTATTACGTTGACGAATCTAATAAGAGGCCGCAAGGTACGTTGGGTAACATTATTAATGGGTGAATTATCCTTATGACTCTTTAGGATGCGACCGGTTTATGGAATGATAAGCGACACGAATAAATAATTGAGTTTATCGAGTTGACGAATTCGATAAGGTCTACTATTTTTTCCGAAACTTATTGGAGCTTATCGCTTATATGTCTCATTGTGTTGCATTGAGTCACATATTGGTTGTTTGAGTGCATTCATGGCATCATATTGAGTCGATACACCCATATGAGGATACCAAACACTGGGACTAAACGGTGAAGCGAGACATTTTTGGAAATAACGAAATAGAATACATTGGGGTGGATAACGTTGATTTTGGGAAATATATACTAAAATTGGTTTACATTAATAGGTTGTGCCGAGTCAATATTTGCTGAGCCTTGATTACCTGTTATCTTCTGCTAGTGTTTATTTGTGCGTTGCTTACTTAAGGTGAGTTTCATAACCCCATTTTTATCTATGTTTTTAACTAAATTGGGGTGAGAATCATGCTACTGTTTTTGGACCTTTAAAACTATTTGGATTTGCTTATGTGCTTGACTGTTTAGATAGATGTGTGGTAGTCGTTGCCTTAGACTAGAGTAGCAATCCTAATTGCTATAACTGCTGCCTAGCTAAGAGTAGACTTCTACCTCGACCTAGTCCGGGGTTAGCGATTATTCTAGACTTTGCTATGACAGTGCTGGACTAGAGTCGCTGGGCTCATGTGATCACTGGATGCGTGATATGGATTGTGATTTCGGATATGAAACGGTTTTTGAATGATGTGTATCTATCTTAAGTCTCGCATAGCAAATCAACTCCTATAGGTCCACTATGTTTTATTGAATTTAAACCTATGAACTCACCAGCGTAAGCTGACCTTTTAGCATGTTTTCTCAGGTATTTAAGTGATGTTTGGAGTACGTGTTTGGTGGAAGCTTGGTAAGGAGGTATCGTTCAAGGATCATATTTGACTCTGATAATTTATGGGGACCTATTTTATTAAATCATGTTTGGGCCTAATATTTACATTTTGGGATTAATGTTTTGAATATTTAAATTTGGGATTGGTTTTGAATGTTAAATGACTATCTTGTTTGCTATACTTGTGTGCGATACCAATCCAGTCGTAACGCCCCGAAAACTTGATTAAGTCTTCCGCTGTACCGAGATTTGGGGGTGTTACAGATTGGTATCAGATCTCAAGGTTATAGAGAACTAGGTATTTAATAAACCCTAAACTATAACCACTTTTTAAGAAAATTGATCCTCGACCGACGCACGCCCGCTTGCCAAGCCGAAGCTTCTTATTTGATTATGGTATGAACTGCGATTTGACTTATGAGACGTTACGTTTTGGGATATGATTAATAATTTTAGGTAAATGTGATGCGATTATCGAGATATTACGGATTTTATTTGAGTTATCAAATATGTTATGATTTTGAGATTTTGAGCTCGATTGATTTGATATGGGATTATGGGATAGAACTGAACTTACATGTTTTATTTAAAGGTATATTTTGAGTAATCGGTACCTCCATTTTTTAAAACTTTCATTATGTGATACATGTTTTGATTGAGTTGATGCGCTTATTAAAAGTAGTTGTTTTCGAACACTTATACCTACCCTATGCCTTTGTCACAGACTATGCCTTCACTAGCTTTTGATGTGTCTGAGGATGTCCTTGCTGCTGCTAGTTCCCCATTATTGACTCTCATGACGGTTGCGCATGGTGATCCCTATGAGATTACCCATCACTCTAGTTCATCATCATCATCAGATCGCCCTAGCTCATCTAGGCAGATCATTTTACATCAAGTCTTAGCACGAGCCCAGACTCCTAGACTTGCTCATGGTACTGCCTGCATGTCTGTGCGACCACCATTATCACCTATCCGCTTAGCAGCCCACTCTCTTCTGTCATCACCACCAGCATTACCATGTCCTAGAAGACCTAGATCCCCTACTGTACCACCTCAGAATTTACCTGCACAGAGACTTCGACTCATGGACTCTCCCTCTGAGGATGAGGGCAAGGAGGAGCATGAGGTCGAGGAGGAGCATGAGATTGAGGAGCAGTATGTAGATGAGGATGAGGATCCTCAGGAGGAGGATGATGAGGATATCCCAGAAGAGGGTACTCCTCCATTGCAGAGTCCAGCACATTCTCCAGGACCAGGCTCTCCTTTGCTTGAGCCTGATTCTCCTGGATAATCTTTTGATTTCGATTCACCTCCACATTCACCTGAGATAGGTAGCCCGTTAGGATTTGAGATACCATCAGAGATTGCTTCAGAGCCCGAGGAGTATGGAGGTACGGGTCTGATCTGGAAGAGGATTATATCCCAGAATATTAGTCTCAGTAGGTTGTCAGATCGATTAGACGGAGTGACAAGGACTGGTGTAGAGGATTTGAGGATAGATTTGACTAAGATGGAGAAGAAGTCGATGGCCCTGAGAGAGGGTCTGTCGGGACTTTATGAGCAGGTAGGAGACCGGCATGCAGAGTGTTCGATAGCCCAGGAGGCAGACCAAGTGCTTCGGCGCAAGGTCGATGAGTTGGAGAAGGAGGTCGTGAATCTTAGGAAAGATTGCGACTCTCAGCGTTTGGGGATTTTGTCACTATGGAGAGTGATGGATGATGTTTGGAGATTATTTAGGAGTGCCCGTAGTCGTGGCTAGATAGTGTTAGATTCATGGCTTTGTACCATCTTGAAACTAAGTAGTACTTGGTTCGAGATGTAGGTTTATCCTAGTTATCTTATTAGTATCGTTGTTAGGATCGTTTTTGATTTCTCTGTATCCTTTCATGTATTCCACCTTGAAACCTATGAGTTATGGTTATTAGAACGTGCATCCTTTAGTTATGATTCGGTCTCTGGTTGTTTTGTTATGGTAGAATGTTATCCTTGTTGACCTTGATTATGTATTCGAGCGTTAGTGGTGATCCTTGGAACCCAACTCTATCTTTTGGGCGTGAATTGTGAACTTATGAAACTGTTATTCTTGCCTTCAGAATGATGGCAACAAGACAAAACCTGCCTAGGAACAACTGAGCAGCTCCTGCTGTTGAGGTTGCCCCTGTCCGTCGAGGTCGTCGTCCGACCCCGACCACTCCACCTGTTGAGAACCTGAACACTAATAACCCAGCTATAGAGAACCCAAATGTGAACAACCGTGCTGAGAATGGTCCTGTTCCACAAAACCCTCCACCTGTGAACCCAACCCACATTGACCAGCTTGTGACGCAGCGTGTCACTGAACTGCTAGCTGAGTCAAATCTCTCTAACACCTCTGGTGGAACCCCAATGCTGAATCGAACTCGAGGTTGTACCTACAAAGAGTTCCGATTCTGTGGTCCCATCGAGTTCGGAGGAACTGAGGGAGTAGTTTACCTAACTAGGTGGTTAGAGAAAACTGAATCTGTGTTTACCGTTAGCAATTGTGATGAGGATTGTAAGGTTAAGTATGCAAAATTTACCTTGAAGGACGAAGCGTTGACCTGGTGGAACAACTATCACAGATTAGTAGGAAGTGATGTAGCTTATAGCATGACTTGGACTCAGTTTAAGACTCTCCTGATCAAGACTTACTGTCCTAGGAATGAAATTAAGAAGTTAGAGATTGAGTTCTGGAACCATAAGGTTAAGGGTACTGACATGACAACTTACAATCGTCGTTTCCAAGAGTTGTCGTTGCTTTGCCCTGATATGGTTCGCACTGAAGACCTTAAGATTGAGAGGTATACCGATGGATTGCCTTTAGCTACTCGAAATGATGTCATCGCTGCGAAGCCAATTAATTTGCATGAGGCAATTATTGTGGCTCAGCGTTTGATGGACTCTTATGTATTAGAAGTAGGAGACAAGGGTAAGAGTGATAGGAGTGATAAGATGAAGAGGAATGAAGTTGTTAAAGGGAATGGCAACAAACGGCATGAGACAGCCAGTGTGTTCGCCATAGGAAATGGAGAAAGGAAGGGTTATGAAGGTAGTAGACCCATGTGTGGTCGTTGCAATCGACACCGCCATGGACCTTGACCGAATGTGTGTAGGAAGTGCTCTAAGGTAGGACACTCGGCCAAAGACTATAGGTCCCGACCACTTGCTGCTGCTCAAACTGTACAAGGAGTGGACTGGAAGGCCACTGTCACCTATTTTGGATGTGGAAAGAAAGGGCACTACAAGAATGAGTGCCGAAAGCCGTGGATGAGAGGAAATCCCGGTAATGTAGGAGGATTTGTTAATCGAGGTGTGAGAAGTAATGGCTTAAACCCTGTGAAGCGTGAGGTTGTGGAGAATCAGGGAAATCAGAGTGCTAGGAATCAGCAGAGAGACATGGGAACAACACGTGTTTACGCTATTAGGAAGAGAGCTAGTGAGGACCCTAACGTAGTTACGGGTACGTTCCTTCTCAATAATCGCTATGCTTCCATACTGTTTGATACTGGTGCGGATATGAGTTTCATATCCACCGACTTTATGCCATTACTAGGAATCTCCCAAACACCTCTCGGGTTTAGTTACGATGTGGAATTAGCTAATGGAAATAGGGAGAAGATAGACACCGTAGTCCGAGGTTGTACCTTAAGTTTCTTAGACCACCCGTTTAGCATAGACCTATTGCCAGTTACCTTGGGAAGTTTTGACGTCATTATCGGAATGGATTGGTTGTCGAAGAACGATGCACACATCATCTGCGATGAGAAGATCGTGCGTATACCGTATGGCGGAAAAGTTCTGAGCATACAAGGAGATCGGAGCGACTGTGGAAGTCCTTCCCGGTTGAGCATCATCTCTTGTAATTAGGCCCAGAAGTACATCGATAGAGGAGGTTGTCTTTTCTTGGCTCGAATTTCTGAAAAGAAAAGCGAGGAGAAGAGTGAAAGACACCTTAATGATGTACCCGTCGTTAGAGAATTTCTGGATGTGTTTCCCGACGATATGCCAGGGATTCCACCTGTCCGACAAGTGGAATTCCAAATAGAGTTGATACCCGGTGCTGCACCTGTAAAACCCCAACCCGACAAGGGCAGAAGTGTCACATTCTGGTGTCATATCAGAACATACAATTAAAAGCGGAAGTCTTAAGAATAACGTATCAAGTCATTTAAACAATGACTTACAAGGAAAAATTAAAAAATCCAAAATGTCTAAAATAAAAAGAAATCTCAAACGATAGCCCGACAAATAAGTCCAAATAATAAGGTAACTAGGGTTGGTCCACTCAGATAATCCAACTCTCAGCCCGCCAAAGCCCATCTTCAAACCTAAAACCTGCCGCAGGAAAAGAAATGCGGCTGAGCTTAAAAAGCCCAGTGAACAGATATAACAAAATGAAAGCTGAATAAAATCAGAAATGCGAAATGGAAAATGAAACTGATAACAAGGTCGCAACGAAAAGGAACCAATGAGTCAAGGAGGATCCTGCAGAACACACTTATACAAATATCCAAAGAACAGATAACAAGGAGAATGAAGCAAAGCAAAGCATCGATGACATATATACAAGCACATACAAGCCAGGCATACAAGTACTGAAACATAAGCAAGCATAGCAGATATCGTATCCACACAACATATAAATGACATACAATCAATTTAGGAACTCAGAAGACATAGAAATCAATTCAGGAACTCAGAAGACAAGCGGAAACAATTAGTTAATAAGTGAGCATGGCAATTCACACAGGTCAAAACCCTTAGTTGAAAACATAACCAGTACCATAACAGCGGAAGTACTAACAACAGTCAACACATGGCAGTCACACGTAATAAGTAGGTATACAGTATAAAGATATAATTAAATGAATTAAAGACATAGCAGGGCAATTAAACAAATTAACAAGCCAGACGTCACAAGCTGAACCATTTACCCAATCAAACCGTAGCATAGGTAGAATGTAAACATGGCAGGTCAACAATAAACAGATAAGAATACAACGGGATAGTCATAGTCCACGAGATTAACTTAACGAAGTACACATAATAAACAGACAAAACCATCGATTACACATTAGCATGGTCACCAGACAATTCAGAGGTTCACATAACAGTGAGATCACATATCATCAGATGAAAACAGGTAACTCAGATAACCGCATATTAATCACATCATAGCAGGATAATCAGTAGTCACATAAAACATAAATAGCATAAACAAATCAAATAAACACATAATAACCCGGTACGTGAATGGAACGATAGTCTGAAATAACGGAATGAGAGTGTGACAGATCAAAGAAATGGAATATATATATCTTGGTAGTAGAGTGAGTCATATAAGGGTACTGAGTAATGAACAATTAGCGTAGCATATGGTGCGTTGGGGAATACAAAAGGTACAATATAGGTATATCAAAGGTGTAAGGGTTGTCAGAAATCTACCACGAGCCCGGAACATATCATATCATAAGTAAACATTGTATTCGGAGGGGTGACCTCGGAATACCATACATAATAGGAGGGGAGTCCTCAGTAACAAATGGAGTAGCTAGCTCCCGGAATGTGAAGACGCGTATTGCACACGACATCATTCACCATATAAATCATATCATATCATATCATATCATGTTAAATCCACTAAAACATATCATATCTAGGATGCATCCATACGCCCCCCGGAACATATCATAGTGGCCAAATCATATACATATAGTGAGCTCATAATCATATCATATCATAATGGGGACGGTGTGTAACATCACTCGTACACACTGGAGTCATGCCATTGGTGCATCAATGACACGGTCATGTTACCTTCATGACTAGGAACACATATTTGGCTCGGGTATCAAATTGACGGGTCAAAGCATAATCATATCATATCATATCATAATGGGTTCATATCAAATTTCATATCAAAGGTTCATATCGAAGTTTCATATCAAAGGTTCATATCAGAGTTCCATAACATAAGTTCAAAATCAGAGGTTCATAATCAGATGGTTCACAGTCAGATGGTTCATAATCGGAAGGTTCATAATCATAAGGTTCATAATCAGAAGGTTCATAATCAGAAGTTCATAATCATAACAAACGAATATCATAGCGAACAGAATCATATTAAAGGATTATGTCGGAATCATATCAAAAGGATCATAGCATAAGGAGATCATAGCAATGGAACATCATAAGCGAAACAAAGTAAAGGATCAGAAAGTCATGAGAAATCCCTACTGAAAAGGGATAGAATATCTGTACCTTAACGCCGATGAAAGGAAAGCAAACGAATGAATGAACACAAAGATACGATGCCACGTCTTCTTCAACGAATCTACACGGATTACGGTTCGTACAATACTTATTAGCTCATTTAAGTCATAACAGATTTATCGTATTAATATTTTTAGAATCATACGCGTATTCTCATTTTTAGTAATAGACTGAAATAAATACTTTAGGGTAATAATTATTAATTAGCCAAACTTAGGGGTTAAAAATGATAAATGGTAGACTTAAAGGTTTAATATGATAATTAATCTATTTGAGGGCTTTATATAATCATACTTCAAAGTGTAGGGTTTACATGGTAATTATCTCAAAGTATAAGGTTTATATTGTAATTAACTTAAAGTATTATGTTATTAAAATTTCCATGCACGTTTAAGATAAATAGCAAGAACCATGTTTTAACATTTTGATCGACAATCTTTAAGCTTGCTCGCGGTTCAAATGACTAACATTTATGCCCAAGTAAATATATATTATGATTAACCCCGGGCTCATCTATCACGACACGGTTCCAAAATACAAAATGACTCGACCGATTTCCCCGCGATCGCCTTTAAACTTACCCCCAAGAGACCATGCTTAAACCATTTGGTAATACTTATATAGTCACGCATGCAAACATTCCTTCTTAACAGTTTATTACGAGACATGCAACTGATTATTTCTTTTTAAGAGATAATTCATATAACATATGATAGCTAGACTTTCTTGCTTGTTGGTTGAGAAGATGCTTAAGTACCATTTAATTGACTTATGACCCGTGTATGACCCATGCCTTTACAATATGCATGACTCCATAATAACTCATTTTTTTGGAGTTCTATGAATAACCAGATTATAGTTGATCACATGCATGAATCCCCATCGTTATTTCCAGATTTTCATTCAGCTTTATAGTCGATAAAAGAGTTCATCTTGTGGGGTTAGTGACCAGCCTAAATACATATAACTCAAACATATTCGACATACATCTATGGTTGTTAGTTTATAATTTTATGTGACGTTTCTATATTCGGTTTTCATCATGCATATATTCGAATCCTCAAAAGTTCATGAATATAATCGAATGGATAATCAAAGAGAGGATTTACAAGTGGTCGAAAATATTACCCTCGAAACGTGATTACAAGAACGAGCCACGGACAAAGGGATTGAGAATGGTTTGAATGAGAAACCACCGGCAACAGCTTTCGAACCTTCGAACACAAGACACCCCACATATGGTTTCCAGCCACCACAACTGTCACGAGTTACCCACGAATCACGAGCCTTCCGAAACTACAAACGAACCTCCTGTTGGCCTTCTTATTGTCGAATGAAAAAGAAAGATGGAAGAGAATGATCTTCTTCTCCTTGTCGTCACTTATGCCTAGGAGACTTAGGTTTTGTGATTTTGAATTAGAGGAAGTAAGTTACAAATGAGAGGATTAATAGGATTACATGGAAATCATGGGAGTTAATTGGGAGTTTAATTTGGCCGTGAATAGTGGGGAGAATTCATGTACTAATTCATTTTCCATAATTACAAAATATATTGGTATTTAATTTAGTTTAAAAGTCTAATTGTAACTTGTACATATCATTTGTCCATTTAACTTATATAATGTGATATATACGTAGTAGACATAAGTGTAAGTCGAATTTATTATTTTGCATAAGTCCTTTATGAGTTAAGCGTTAAACGCATTTGACAAGCTTGATATATTTTACGTATTTCACAAATATTGACTTGAGGGCAAATTAGTCATTTAACACGTTTACGATTTTTAGGGTTTTACAACTCTTCCCCTCTAAAAGAAAAATTTTCGTCCTCGAAAATTGAAGTCGCAGGGGTACCCAGAGACGTACGGTTTAGGGCAGATGTAGCAATCCTTAGCTTCACACAGATCATAACGATTTCGGTTTCCAAAGCGTATAATATTTATACATAACAGATGTTGGTGAGAATCTCACAAGGAGGTACAGAATTTTGAGCGAACATGAGGATTGTCAAATAATGGATATAGGTCATAGTCCATTCACGTACCATCACCAGGAATTTCCCAAAGACGTCGTATGATTCCAATAAGTTCAAATTATATGATCTCGGTATTATCACGTTGATCAGGCGTCATAATACTTGCATCACATAACAAGTCCTTATTGTTATCATATTCTGTCTCGAGTCATGACAAACTACCTATCACATCAGAACAGATAACATACAGATAGCAAGTAACCTACCAAAACAGGCCATATCACATACATACATCATATACTACATCAGAAAACTTACCATATCACCAAAGAAGAAGGCCACCAACTTGCTCAAAACGGTTCCTCATGACTCATTACTAACGATCCAAAAGAAAAGCTGAGATATTACCAAAATGCTATACGATAAAACTTCACGATTCAAACCGAGTTCTGAACAAATCAAATAAAAGCAATACCGATCAGATCATATAGCAAAATATCAAACCGTCTCAGAACTCGTGACAAACAGATCAGTGTAACACTAGTCGCGCCCAGTCATATGAAGTAGATGAACCTTCTCAGCCACCAGTTGAATCTTGTTTCCGTCTTTGCGCCTTCGGTCGATCCGTCCAGCTCCCTTCAGCAGCATCCTGACGTCTCCGACAGCATCACGATCGGTTGCGGCTTCTGCTTCACGAACTTCTCCAGAAATTGTTGCAGCAATGCAGGGTCGTCACCATCATCTTCGGCTCTACGAGAATCTCCATCTAACGATCGACAAACGGATGTGCGAAGACAAAGTAAACAAAAATCGAATGCGAAAAGAAGAAGGCCAAATCAGTGAAGACAAAAGATTATCGAAGTCAAAATCTGAACGACAATCAAAAGGAATCGGAAAAGATCAGAACAGACGGAAGCCTAGTGTCTACCCAGGTCCTCACAGGTCAATCCTAAGGTCAACAAGACGAAACCTGGGCTCTGATACCATAATTGTAACACCCCAACCCGACAAGGGTAGAAGTGTCACATTCTGGTGTCATATCAGAACATACAATTAAAAGCGGAAGTCTTAAGAATAACGTATCAAGTCATTTAAACAATGACTTACAAGGAAAAATTAAAAAATCCAAAATGTCTAAAATAAAAAGAAATCTCAAACGATAGCTGATAATTCATTTTCGTACAGATATTTTCCGAAGAAATACAAAGGAATGTATTTCCCGGGTCGTTCTCCCAACGAGGGATGAATGGAGTAAACAACTCACGTCTCAAATATCGGGATTTGAATAAGAAAAGGGGCATAAGATGATATTATCTAAACTACGGGATAAGGAAAGTAAATGGAACATAAAATCTACGGGGAATCCTAAAAACTAAGGCAAACTACGCAATTCTACACTAAAACGCAAAAACGGAAATCAAACGAAACGCGAATAAAATGCAACTACGACTAATCTAACTCCTAAAAATAATCTAAACTTACTTTTATGCTAAAAATGATATTAAGAAAACTATTTTAGAATTAAAACTATTTTTTTTGGATTTTTCTTGAATTATTAAAAATTAAAAACTAATTTAAACTATTTAATTCTAATTTAAATTCTAAAAATTATAAAAATCAAAGATAAAAATAAGGAAAAATCTTTTTTATGCTTTTTATATTTTTCTTAAACTATTTAAATTGAAAAATTATTTTTTAGAACTTTTTCTCAATTATTTTCAATAAAAGCTAATTAAAATGTGATTAAAATCTATTTAAAATAAGAAAAATAGCAAATGAAGACCAAAAATTATGAAACTTTCAGGAAAAATCTAAAATGATATATAGAATCTATGAAAAATGGAAAATCAACAGCTTAAGTGTAGGAAATGGAAGCTATAGTGCAAACTGCTACTCAATTAAGCTACAAGATTAAGCTAATAAGCTACTTATGCAACCAAACAGTGAACAAGGCTAAATTCTATCAAAATAAGCTAGAAGCAACTAGTTCAAACTACTCCTATCAAGCTAAAGGCACAGAACCTTCAAATAAGCCAACTGCTTAATTGGCTCAAACAGTGGTTTACCCCCACTGTTCAAGCTTATCCAACAGCTTATAGAACAAGTTAAGCCAAAATCAACTTATGCAGTCCTATAGACCACCAAGCCAGCTACAATTGTACCAAATACCAGTTCCTAACTCTTTAATTTGAAGCTTCTGTAGTGACTGCAAGATCTGAGAAAATCTGTCTCAGGCATGACTTTTGACTACTTAGAACAGATATGAAGTTTGACTATGCTCAACTATGATCCAAAGTTTTGCACTGAAAATGATGTTAAAAAAACTAATGGAGATTATAGCAAGCTAGATCTACCAGATTTAAACCTATTTGCAACTTATTGATCCTACTGATTCAACAGATTCACAATTAAGAGCAGTTACAAATGATTTTGACTTTATCAGTGTTTTGGTGCAAGAACAAGACTGATTTAAATGTCAAATACCTATTGAAGTAATAATCAACTAATCCTAACAACTTAGCTATCCTCTAACACAGTTGAATGATCACTACCAAACACTACTTAATCTACTATTATAGAAGCAACTAACAGATAACCACTATATCAAACTAAACAAACATCATACTTAGATCAAATACCACAGATTACCACTAAATTCAAATGCAAAACACAGATTTAATAGCCAAATGAGAAATTCAGATATAAGAACTTACAATGATAGCCTAGCCACTATGGCTTGCACCAATAGAACAGTACTTCTAACCTACTATTACCCCTAATCCTAAATAATTCCAGCTCAAATTTCAACCAATAACAGCATCAATTCCATCCAATTCCAGATCCAAAACCAAACAGAACCACTGTAGCATCTGATGTAACATGAGACTTTTGTAAATTTAAGTGAGAAAACTAGTACAAGCTCACTATAAGCTAATATCAGCTTAAATGAACTAGTGAAACAGTAAATCAATGATGGATTAATCCAAATCAAAGATCTAAAGTGATTTTTTAATTTTTCAATGATTTATGTGATTTTTTTGTATTTTTAAGTTTTTGAGAAAATAAGCTGAAAACGAATTTGTGAAACTGAGATAAGCATTAAAATAAGATATTGAACAGATAGAGATTATAAGAAACTTAAAATAAACAATTGAAATCAAAATTCAAATTATATTAATGATTGAAATTTAGTACAAACTATGAATTACAAAAACAATTAAAACATTTGAAATGTAAACTACTACAACTTAACCTAGAGAGAATGAAAAATTACAGAAAGGAAGATACTATCAAGTGAAAAATGAAAGTCTATTTATAAGAGAGCTTGAGGTCTTGGAAGCTTCACGAATTTCTACAATCTGTGCTACTTTAGAGTCCCTCATCACCCTTGGATCACATCCCACATCTCTTCCTTTCATCACAGCCTTTAGATCAATATTGATGACATGTTTAAGCCAATGAGAGAGCGCCAAGTGGCCAAAGGCACACGGATCAGTGAAGTGTCAGTACCAGGTGTCATATGTGTCAGAGGAAAGTACAATTCTACCCTTAATTGCTGTAATTTGGATAATTTACTTGGCGGGTGAATTTAGGGTTCTTATTTCTGGTAAATGGGGTAAAAGGGGGGCGGGAATGGGTTTTTTTATATTAATTCAATAGTTTGACTGGTTCTGGGAGAGTTGACCGGTTCAATAGGCGGGTATGGTTTGCTTTTCGGGTCAAAGATACCAACCGGGTATAAGTGGTTAATATTTGGGCTCGGGTATTTCAAATTTGGGCCAAAGGTTTATATATAAGGATTGGACTTAGGAGTATTATGTGATACAAGTGATAGATTAGGGACTAATCTTGTACATTTCGGATTTTTCCAAGGACCAAATGTGTAAATCTGGAAATCTCATAAGGACCAATCTTGTAAAGCTCTAATAATCCAAGGGTGACTCTTGCATTTTTCTGAATCTTTAGGGACTAATTCTGACAAAAGCTCAATCTGCAGGGACCATTCTTGACTTTTCTTCAAACTTTGCTAAAACTTCCAAAATCATCTTCTGAGAATAATATCTTCCAAAATATGCAATCCCGACCTTTCAGCTCAGCTAAAACTCTCTCGATCTCTCGTGCTCGGATTTACATCTGATTTGGATACTTTTTGCGTGTTTTTGCATATCCGTACCTGCACAAGCACAAACTCAAGAAAACACAAATATAAGCAATAAACGGCTTTTCCTTGGTTGTTTTGGGTCAGTTTTGATAATGAAAAGATATGTGAATAAGCACATATCAATAGCCCGACAAATAAGTCCAAATAATAAGGTAACTAGGGTTGGTCCACTCAGATAATCCAACTCTCAGCCCGCCAAAGCCCATCTTCAAACCTAAAACCTGCCGCAGGAAAAGAAATGCGGCTGAGCTTAAAAAGCCTAGTGAACAGATATAACAAAATGAAAGCTGAATAAAATCAGAAATGCGAAATGGAAAATGAAACTGATAACAAAGTCGCAACGAAAGGGAACCAATGAGTCAAGGAGGATCCTGCAGAACACACTTATACAGATATCCAAAGAACAGATAACAAGGAGAATGAAGCAAAGCAAAGCATCGATGACATATATACAAGAACATACAAGCCAGGCATACAAGTACTGAAACATAAGCAAGCATAGCAGACATCGTATCCACACAACATATAAATGACATACAATCAATTTAGGAACTCAGAAGACATAGAAGTCAATTCAGGAACTCAGAAGACAAGCGGAAACAATTAGTTAATAAGTGAGCATGGCAATTCACACAGGTCAAAACCCTTATTTGAAAACATAACCAGTACCATAACAACGGAAGTACTAACAGCAGTCAACGCATGGCAGTCACACGTAATAAGTAGGTATACAGTATAAAGATATAATTAAATGAATTAAAGACATAGCAGGGCAATTAAACAAATTAACAAGCCAGACGTCACAAGCTGAACCATTTACCCAATCAAACCGTAGCATAGGCAGAATGTAAACATGGCAGGTCAACAATAAACAGATAAGAATACAACGGGATAGTCATAGTCCACGAGATTAACTAAACGAATTACACATATTAAACAGACAAAACCATCGATTACACATTAGCATGGTCACCAGACAATTCAGAGGTTCACATAACAGTGAGATCACATATCATCAGATGAAAATAGGTAACTCAGATAACCGCATATTAATCACATCATAGCAGGATAATCAGTAGTCACATAAAACATAAATAGCATAAACAAATCAAATAAACACATAATAACCCGGTACGTGAATGGAACGATAGTCTGAAATAACGGAATGAGAGTGTGACAGATCAAAGAAATGGAATATATATATATCTTGGTAGTAGAGTGAGTCATATAAGGGTACTGAGTAATGAACAATTAGCGTAGCATATGGTGCGTTGGGGAATACAAAAGGTACAATATAGGTATATCAAAGGTGTAAGGGTTGTCAGAAATCTACCACGAGCCCGGAACATATCATATCATAAGTAACCACCGGCAACAGCTTTCGAACCTTCGAACACAAGACACCCCACGTATGGTTTCCAGCCACCACAACTGTCACGAGTTACCCACGAATCACGAGCCTTCCGAAACTACGAACGAACCTCCTGTTGGCCTCCTTATTGTCGAATGAAAAAGAAAGATGGAAGAGAATGATCTTCTTCTCCTTGCCGTCACTTATGCCTAGGAGACTTAGGTTTTGTGATTTTGAATTAGAGGAAGTAAGTTACAAATGAGAGGATTAATAGGATTACATGGAAATCATGGGAGTTAATTGGGAGTTTAATTTGGCCGTGAATAGTGGGGAGAATTCATGTACTAATTCATTTTCCATAATTACAAAATATATTGGTATTTAATTTAGTTTAAAAGTCTAATTGTAACTTGTACATATCATTTGTCCATTTAACTTATATAATGTGATATATACGTAGTAGACATAAGTGTAAGTCGAATTTATTATTTTGCATAAGTCCTTTATGAGTTAAGCGTTAAACGCATTTGACGAGCTTGATATATTTTACGTATTTTACCCTATCGACTTGCTCCAAGAGAATTGGAGAAACTGTCTAAACAGTTGGCAGAGTTGTCAGAGAAGGGATTCATTCGACCAAGTTCGTCACCGTGGGGAGAACCGGTGTTGTTTGTGAAGAAGAAGGATGGATCATTTCGGATGTGTATTGATTATAGGGAGTTGAATAAGTTGACAGTGAAGAATCGATATCCGCTACCTAGAATAGATGACCTGTTTGACCAACTCCAAGGAGCTAGTGTCTTTTCAAAGATCGACTTACGATCTGGTTATCACCAGCTTAGAGTTCGAGAGGAGGATATCCCTAAGAAGGCGTTTAGGACTCGTTATGGGCACTATGAATTCCAAGTGATGTCGTTTGGTTTGACCAACGCGCCAGCGGTTTTCATGGATCTCATGAACCGAGTATGTAAGCCATATCTGGATAAGTTTGTGATAGTATTCATAGACGACATCTTGATATACTCCAAGAGTAGAGAGGAGCACGAAGAGCATTTGAGGCTCATTTTAGAATTGTTGAGAGAGGAGAAACTGTATGCCAAGTTCTCTAAGTGTGAATTTTGGATACCGTCCGTACAATTCTTAGGTCATGTGATAGATAGTCGAGGTGTTCATGTTGACCCAGCTAAGATTGAGGCCATTAAGGAATGGGCAGCCCCTAAGAACCCATCAGAAGTTTGCCAGTTTCTAGGTTTAGCAGGCTATTATAGGAGATTCATTAAGGGATTTTCCAAAATAGCTAAGTCGCTGACCAAACTGACACAGAATGGGGAGAAAATGAAGAAGAAGCATTCCAACTTCTAAAGGAGAAGTTGTGCAGTGCGCCCATCCTAACTTTGCCTGAAGGAAGCGAAGACTTTGTCGTGTACTGCGATGCTTAACATAAAGGCTTAGGTGCTGTTTTGATGCAACGGGAGAAGGTTATTGCTTATGCATCCCGACAACTTAATAAGCATGAGAAGAACTACACCACCCACGACCTTGAGTTAGGTGCTGTAGTTTTTGCCCTTAGAATCTGGAGACATTATCTATATGGAACCAAGTGTGTAGTGTTTACCGACCATAAGAGCTTGAAGCATATCTTAGATCAGAAGGAACTGAATATGAGACACCGTCGTTGGTTAGAATTGCTTAGTGATTATGACTGTGAGATTCGTTATCATCCTGGTAAGGCTAATGTTGTGGCTGATGCACTAGTAAGGAGAACATTCCACCATTACTCGTTCGATCCCTAGGAATGACCATTGTTTCGCCTCTACCATCTCAAATCTTAGCCGCTCAGGCTTCGGCATTGACGGAAGAGAGCCATCCTTATGAGAATCTTCATAGAATGGTAGAAAGTGAAGATGGCTTCTTGAAGCGTTCCGATGGAACCTTATGCTTCAAAGACATAAGCTGGATACCATTTCATGGTGGAATCCGTGAGTTGATTATGCACGAGTCGCATAAATCAAAATACTCTATTCATCCCGGAGCCAATAAGATGTATCAGGACCTTAAGAAACTCTACTGGTGGCCTAACATGAAAGCCGACATAGCTGAGTATGTCAGTTGGTGCTTGACTTGTTCTAAGGTAAAGGCCGAACACCAGAAACCCTCAGGACTCTTAGTTCAACTCGAACTCCCAGAATGGAAATGGGAGCGAATCACCATTGACTTTATCACCAAATTACCAAGAACAGCTAGCGGCAATGACGCTATCTGGGTAATCGTTGATCGTTTGACTAAGTCTGCTCACTTCTTAGCCATTAGCGAGGCCGATAGTCTCGACAAGCTCGCTCGACTGTACCTTAAGGAGATAGTATCGCGTCATGGAGTACCGATATCTATTATTTCAGACCGAGATAGCCGTTTTACATCCCACTTTTGGAGATCCTTACAGTCAGCGTTAGGAACAAACCTGGATATGAGCACTGCTTATCACCCTCAAACCGATGGTCAAAGCGAGAGAACCATTCAGACCTTAGAGGATATGCTTAGAGCTTGTGTTATCGATTTCGTCAAAGGCTTGGAGAGACATCTCCCTTTGGCCGAATTCTCTTACAACAATAGTTATTATTCTAGCATTAAGGCCGCTCTATTTGAAGCACTGTATGGCCGAAAATGTCGTTCTCCTGTTTGTTGGGCTGAAGTTGGCGAGAGTCAACTTACCGGTCCCGAACTTGTCCTAGAAACTACTGAGAAGATAGTTCAGATTCGTAACCGTTTGCTAACCGCTCGAGATAGACAAAAGAGTTATGCCGATAGGAGACGTAAACCTCTAGAATTTCAGGTTGGAGATCGTGTTATGCTAAAGGTTTCTCCTTGGAAAGGAGTGATTCGTTTTGGAAAGCGTGGAAAACTCAATCCCCGATATATTGGTCCCTTTCCAATCCTGGAGAGAATCGGACCGGTAGCATACCGCCTAGAGCTACCTTCGGAATTGAGCAGTGTACATAATGTCTTTCATGTTAGTAATCTTAAGAAATGTCTTTCGGAGGAAAATATAGTTGTGACTTTAAGAGATATCCGTATTGATGAGAAATTAAATTTCGTTGAGGAACCGATTGAGATCATGGATCGTGAGATTAAACGGCTGAAGCATAGCCGTATTCCGATTGTCAAAGTTCGTTGGAACTCCCGACATGGACCGGAGTTCACTTGGGAACGTGAGGACGTTTTTCGTAGGAAGTATCTTAAACTTTTCATGACATCAAGCAACTCGGAGTGAAACCCGGGACGGGTTTCTTCTGAGGCTGGGAGGCTATGACAACTGGCAATTTAGGGAGTCTATTTTAGGTAACCGCATTACGTTAAACTAAACCAAGTTTTGCCTTTAACACTATTTTTATCAACCGTGACTTGATTTTATATCGTCTATTGGTTTTTATGGTTTATTTCATTATTGGACGAGTTATCGTGTGAGTTTTAACTCTTTTTGGTAGGCACTATTCGATTCGGCACTATAAAAGCCTAATACGAGAAATAACGTAACTTTTAGACTGTAACTAAAAAATTTGCAAATAAATGGTCAAAACTCGTGGAAAAACATAAATAACGATAATAGAAAGTCGAATGAACGTCGTGGGACACTCGGGGGACAATATATGAGCTCGGGAATGGGTAAACGGGATAGTTTACGAAAAACGACGGCCCCGACCCCTCCTCTTTTCCCCTAGCCGGCGCCCCTCCTCCCCTTTTTATTTATTTTTAGGTCCGTCATGCCCAAGTATATAAACCACCCTCCTACCCTTATTTCATCTCTTTCACTCTCTCACTAAAAACACATACTAACAGCTTTCTCTCTCTAACTCTCTCTCTTCCAAATAATTAAAACCCTAACCCTAAACACCATAACCGGCCGCCGCCCCTTTCCGGCAAGATTTCGGCACCGTCACCGCGCATGACCACACGCCACCACCACCATCTTAAAGACCTTTCTCCCCTCTTTCCAACCATATATGGCACGCGCCATATAGACCTCCATAACATCTCTAAATCTTGAAAATACGATTCGGATCTTTAAGGTTTCAAGTGGGTTTTACAATTCGTGTTTGGAAAAGGTAAAAGGGACTTGAATACGTCTTGTTTGAGCATAGAAAAGCCACGTACAACCCTTTTAGGGTTCGTATATGTGGCGACTTTTAGGGCTTTTGGTTTAAACGTGGGATTAAATCTAATTAACACTTAAATAAACATGTAGCTAGTGTTTTAGCATCATGTGGTGTATCATATTGTTGGATTTTTGCATTTGAGGTCTAGTTTATTGTTTTTGATTAGGAATAGATGATGGGTTTGATGTTTGGTTAATGATTGGAGGTTGATTGCTTGTGTTTGGATGTTGTGGTATTGATTTGGGAGTGTTTGGATGGTGTTAGGTTGTGGTGATAGGGCGTACGCACCATGAAACCCACGTATGGGTCTTGGGTGGTGTCGTACGTGACCCACATGGACCAAGGGTCCGGGTCGAGTTGTCGTGGTAGCTTGTTGGTTGATATTGTTGGAGTTTGGATGAGACGCGTGGAGTCGAAAAGCTTCTTGAGCTTCTTTGGTTCACATGGTCTTAACCGTGACCATGTCATGACCATTAGGGTCATAACATTGGTTTCGGGTACATTTGGTTGGTTGATTGGTTGGCGAGATTGATTTGAGTTGATTTGGGATTGAATTGCGCTATTATGACTTTTATTTGGACTTGATATATATATATTGTCAACTTTGAGCAACGTCGGTGTTACTTTGACTTTTTAGTCAATAGTTGACCTCGACAACGCCGTAGCATGGACTTTAGTATAGTTTAGACTATTGATTGATTAAAAGCCGAAGAGTCATGACTCGTGCTTGTGGACTCGAAACGAATAACGATATGAAACTAAAATTGGAATTTGACAAAATGTATATATGAAAATGCTAATAAACTATGAAATATTAATAATAAAAAGGCTTTTATACAAAAAATATCGCTAACAAGACTTATCATGTTATTTACTATTTTAAATAGAAACTAACGACTAAAAATAGAAATGTTTTATAATAAATAAGTAATTAATGTTTCGAGTGCACGTTTATCGAAATATGCCAATTATGGGCATTTAATACTAGTTTCAAGTATTTATTTACTTACGTTGTGTGCGTGGGTTACGGATAACCTAACATTAATAGTGTTGATCCATGTGGGTAGCGGACTTATTAGGTTGACGAATCTAACAAGAGCCCGCCAGGTACGTTGGGTAACATTATTAATGGGTGAATTATCTTTATGACTCTTTAGGATGCGACCGGTTTATGGGATGATAAGCGACAAGAATAAATAATTGAGTTTATCGAGTTGACAAATCGATAAGGTCTACTATTTATTCTGAAACTTATTGGACTATTGAGCTTATCGCTTAGATGTCTCATTGTGTTGGATTGAGTCACATATTGGTTGTTTGAGTGCATTCATGGCATCATATTGAGTCGATACACCCACATGAGGATACCAAACACTAGGACTAAACGGTGAAACGAGACATTTTTGGAAATATCGAAATGGAATACATTGGGGTAGATAACGTTGATTTTGGGAAATATATATTAAAATTGGTTTACATTTATAGGTTGTGCCGAGTCGATAGTTCCTGAGCCGTGATTACCTGTTATCTTCTGCTAGTGTTTATTTGTGCGTTGCTTGCTTGAGGTGAGTTTCATAGCCCCATTTTTATCTATGTTTTTAACTAAATTGGGGTGAGAATCATGCTACTGTTTTTGGACCTTTAAAACTATTTGGATTTGCTTATATGCTTGACTGTTTAGATAGATGTGTGGTAGTCGTTGCCTTAGACTAGGGTAGCAATCCTAATTGCTATAACTGTTGCCTAGCTAAGAGTAGACTTCTACCTCGACCTAGTCCTGGGTTAGCAATTATTCTAGACTTTACTACGACAGTGCTGGACTAGAGTCGCTGGGCCCGTGTGATCACTGGATACGTGATATGGATTGTGATTTCGGATATGAAATAGTTTGTGAATGAAGTGTATCTATCTTAAGTCTCACATAGCAAATCAACTTCTACAGGTCCACTATGTTTTATTGAATTTAAACCTATGAACTCACCAGCGTAAGCTGACCTTTTAGCGTGTTTTCTCAGGTATTTAAGTGATGTTTGGAGTACGTGTTCGGTGGAAGCTTGGCAAGGAGGCATGGTTCAAGGATCATATTTGACTCTGATAATTTATGAGGACCTATTTTATTAAATCATGTTTGGTAATCATATTTACATTTTGGGATTAATGTTTTGAATATTTAAATTTGGGATTGGTTTTGAATGTTAAATGACTATCTTGTTTGCTATACTTGTGTGAGATACCAATCCAGTCGTAACGCCCCGAAAACTTGATTAAGTCTTCCGCTGTACCGAGATTTGGGAGTGTTACAGATACGACCTGCATAATTAAAAGATTGGTTTATTATCTTAAACGACCACTCTTTTAACACCTTAAAGTTTCTTTAAGGCTTACAAACTGAGGCATGGCACAATGGTCTAACAAACAAATGTTTGAAGACAATATTGAAAAGTAGTTCTCACTTGCATTTACCATGTGTTTGTTCAAAACAATTTCTTTTCATGCTTTCCTAATGTTCGTTCAAAACAATTTTTTTTTCCTATGTGTTTCATTTCAACAATTAAGTAATTTTATTTTTTTCTTCCATTTATGGATCTGATATGATGTATCTATATCATTTTCTTTAATTCATGATGTTATTTCTAATGTATGAAGTTTTATTCCACGTATGAGTAAGCATTATGTAATTAATTTGTTATGATACTTCTGATTGTTATTTGTACATATAATACGTGATCAAAATATGACGATTTTCCAACTATTTTGTTAAATATATTTTTCATTGTTCATTATTTCTTTTTCCGTTTAAATATGTTTGAAAAACAATTTTATAAGCGTAACCCGCCTATCGGGCGGGTCATGAAGCTAGTACTATATAATTAACTAAAACCTTTGGATAATTACAATGGTTTTTTGGAGAAAAAATTACACATTTGGTCCCTGTGGTTTACCTCAAATAACAGGTTTAGTCCCTAAGTCGTTTTAATTACATCACACATGCCTATTTTTTAAACTTGTTGCCCATTTAGTCCCTATTTTAAAAGATAGGGATCATCTGTGTAATTATTTACAGTTTCTTTTATTACACGGATAGTCTCTATTTCTCATAATAGGGACTAAATGGACAACAAGTTTCAAAAATAGGTATGTGTGGTGTAATTAAAACAACTTAGGGACTAAACTTGTTATTTGGGGTAAACCACATAGACTAAACGTGTAATTTTTCCTTTTTTTAAGAGGAAACTAGGATAATTATTCTATTTCCAAAAAGATCTTTGGATCATTAGCTAAAGACCTTCATAACTCCATCTTTTTGGAAAAGTATGCAAACATATATACTTTTTGGTTACCTACATACAACATCGCTTACACAACTCCAATACTTTGGATAATTAGCTAACGACCTTCATTTGTCCGAGAGAGGTGTTGAGAAAACTGGGATACTTTGTGGGTGCCTAAAGAAGTTATCTGGATCAACTCTAGCCTTGATTCTGATCAGCTTCTTAAAATTGTCACTCTTCCAATACCTTTCACCCCAAACACTCGCTTCTTCATAAGTATCACTGCCAACTCCTAAATCCAAATCATTGTAGTTAGAATACGCTTCCCGTGGGTTACTTGATACGTATGGCTCTAGAAACGCTTCGAAGCTTTGTAGCCAATCTCTTCGTGCAAGCGATGTTGGAGTTGTGTCTGAAGTTTGATCGCTAAAGTCAACCATCTTGAAAAGTTGGAACAACACCCCAGCTCTATGAGGATACGGAATTGCAATTTCGGAGTACTCATTCATTATTCCTCCAAACGGGTTGATTTGTAAAGTCGCTGATCCATCGTTTTCAAACATCTTTTCCCATATCTTTGTAAGCCCCTCTATGGAGATTGGTGCTCGAATATAGTCAGATTTACCTTTGTTGTTCAGCTTGGGAATGGCTGATCGGTTAGCGAGAATCTCGGTGGGAGTCGAGGTTGAAAAGCCTACAAATAGAAGGCTTGCTTGCACCATTTTCACTTCTTCACATATCTCTCGTGTCACATTAAGCTCTGGGAAGTTTTCTTCTAGCAACGGAATCAGTGTGTCACTAGTACCTTGATAGATTCCTTCAAACGCCATTTTTATGGTTTTCTTTGTCGTATTTCCAACATTTTCGCCAAACATTTGGATCCTTATGTGCAAGTTTCGATCAATATTTGGCATAACAGTTTGAAACTTATGGAAAATTTCCGTAGCCCCTTCTTCCAAAGTTTTATTGACTGCAAAATAAGTCACTAATTCCGGAACTGGAACCAACCTCAGCTTCCATGCAAGAACAATTCCAAAACTAGAAGCACCGCCGCCACGAATTGCCCAAAACAATTCTTCGCCCATTGAACTCCTATCAAGAATATCACCATTAACATCCATAAACCGAACATCGACAACATTATCAGCTCCAAGACCGTATTTCCTCATCAGATTCCCGTATCCACCACCACCCTGTTGGATTAATCGTTTATGTCAAGGTTCACGTATTTATGCATGGTTGCACTTGCATGAATACATAATGGTTCATATCTATTATATGTTTTAGTTAGTAAAGGTTGAACCAGTAAAAGGCTTTGACCGAGTTTTGTGTAACTGCATTTCATGTTAAGTAGAATAGGTTTCATGTTACCTAGTTTTTAGGTAGGACTAGTAGTACACGTTTTCCTTGTAAGGCTATAAATATAGTCATGTTATCTATGAATGAAAATAACCCTTTCACATTTCCTTTAACCTCTGTATAGTCTCATAACCCACACCAAGTTCTGAGCCTTTAAATCCTACATTTGGTATCAAGAGCTTCGTTCGATAAAGGGCGGGTTTGAGAGTCGACATTCGAAGGGGAGGAGCCTTCGGGTGCGGGGCTGCCATCGCAGCAGAAGCGGGGACAGCAGGGGCTGTTTCGAGACTGTATTACAGCAGAAGACGGACGTGATAAGGTATTTCGGGACTACGTTGTTGTGGCGGAGACGGGGAGTACCGTTCAAGACGACGGGGTGACCGGTGATGAACATAGGCGGTCCGTAGCTGTTAGTCGTGATCAAAAGGTTGTGATGTTATGATCACAGGTTCGTGGAAGGGGTGTAAGCTACCTTTGATCAATTGTTCCGTGTTGAAGAGACTAACCGGCGGTGGTGCGTAAAAAGCGAACGGAAAGGGTCCGTCAAAGCAGGTGGCTTTGGATTTGGTTCGTTTTGCAGGTTCAAGAAAGCTTGAAGCTTGTTATTCTTGGTCGGTGGAATAGGGCTCTTGGAACGGGTTTGATTGGAAAAAGGTTGAAGCTGTCGTAAAGCAAAGACATAGAAGGCGGTAGGTTGTAGGTCACCGGAAAATGGAGAGATTAACCAGTTCGCGGGATAAACGGACGGGAGGAGTCGGGAAAAGCAGGTTGCTTTGATTCAGTTCGTTTGGCGGGTGAAAGAAAACGGTAGAAGCGGGTGGCTTTGTTTTCTTGATTGGTGGAATAATGCTCTCGTGTCACAGAAGTGTTATGAGCAAACGGGTTCTATGTGGTGACAACAACAGTCAGGTGGTTGGAGACTTTGGACGAGACCAAGGTGGAGGTCGTGAGTCCGGGAAAAGTCGGGAACAATGGAGATTCAACACGGCGTGAACATTATGGCGTTAGAAGTTCAAACCGAGATGACTTTGGACGTGGCCGGGGAAGAGGTCGTGGGTCCGTGAAGGGTCGAGATGGTAATGAACGTGTTTAACAGGATGCCATGTGACATGATTCATGTGGTGTGAAGAATTAAAAGCGGTTGAGCTAGAGAAGACTTTGGATGTGACCGAAGTGAAAGTCGGCTATCCGGGAAAGGTCTTAAACATTGATGTGAATGAGGAAATAAACGATTAAGGGGGTGAATGTTGGATTAATCGTTTATGTCAAGGTTCACGTATTTATGCATGGTTGCACTTGCATGAATACATAATGGTTCATCTATACTACTTATAATGCATGCATATCCCCAACCAAAACCCAACCCTCCAACTTTAAGATTCAGCCATCCAAACCCACATCACAGCCTAAATTTACACACACCAAACCAACATCCAAGCCTAAAAAATTACCAATCCAACCATCATCCAATTCTAACAAACCAATACCAACAAACACCCACCATCCAATCCTATTTACTTCATATCTATATTTTTTATTTAAAAAACACACACTTACACCACTATCTCCCAACCAAACTCTCCCATTCTAAAAAATACCACTCTCTCCATAAAAAAAAAAAAACACACACACACACACACAAAAACTCTCATTTTAAATAAAACACACACACACATATTTTAAATAAAACACACACACACACACATAAAACCCTCTCATTCTACTCCCTCCCACCGGCGCCACCACAGTACCACCGCCGCCTCTACAGTTCCACAGCCTCCACCACCGTCCCAACCCAACCACAGTTTTTTGGTACGTTTTCTTTTTACATCCGAATTTTTTTTTTCATAAATACGCGTATGCGTTTTTTGGTTAAAAAAAATAGATCCGTATTTTTTTTTCAATAATTATGCGTTATTTGGTAAAAATAAAATAGATCCGTATTTATTTTTCATAAATATGCGTTATTTTTGTTAAAAAATGTAGATCCGTATTTTTTTAAAAATAAATATGCGCAAATTTATTTAAAAAAAATATGGATCTACATTTTTAACCAAATAACGCATATTTATGAAAAATAAATACGGATCTTTTTTTTTTTAACCAAATAACGCATATTTATTTAAAAAAATACGGATCTACTTTTTTTTTAACCAAAATAACGCATATTTATTAAAAAAAATACGGATCTTTTATTTTTTTACCAAATAACGCATATTTATTAAAAAAATACGGATATTTTTTTTACCAAATAACGCATATTTATTTTAAAAAAATACGATTTTTTTTTTACCAAATAACGCGTTATTTGGTAAAAAAAATCGAATTTTTTTTAAATAAATATGCGTTATTTTGGTTAAAAAAAAGTAGATCCGTATTTTTTTAAATGAATATGCTTTATTTGGTAAAAAAAGTAGATCCGTATTTTTTTTCAATAATTATGCGTTATTTGGTAAAAATAAAATAGATCCTTATTTATTTTTCATAAATATGCGTTATTTTGTTAAAAAAAAGTAGATCCGTATTTTTTTTCAATAATTATACGTTATTTGGTAAAAAAAGTAGATCCGTATTTTTTTCAATAATTATACGTTATTTAGTAAAAATAAAATAGATCCTTATTTATTTTTCATAAATATGCGTTATTTTGTTAAAAAAAAGTAGATCCGTATTTTTTTACAAATAAATATGCATTATTTTGGTAAAAAAAAGTAGATCCGTATTTTTTTTAAAATAAATATGCATTATTTTGGTAAAAAAAAATAGATCATTTTTTTAAACATTCGTGATGTTTTAATTTTATTTAAAGATCCGTAGTTTTTTAATTTTTTAAAGATTCGTGATGTTTTATTTTTTTAAAAGATCATTTTTTTAAATAAATATGCGTGATGTTTACTTTTTTTTAAAGATCCGTACTTTTTTTAAAATTTATTTTAAAGAACCTGATTTTTATTTTTTTAAGAAAGATCCTCAAAACTTTTTTTTATACATCCGAAAATTAAATACGTATTTATTTTTGTTTTTATATCTATTTTTTTAAAAGATCAATTTTTTTTTGTATAAATCCGTTTTTTTTAAACTTTTTTTAAAGATCTATAAGTTTTTAATTTTATAGATCCGATTTTTTTAGATCTAATGATTATATATTTGTAGATCTAACTTTTTTTTGATTGTTTTTTTTGCAGCCGCCGTTCTCACCGGATCAATAGTTGGAACGGTAGCCGGAATCATATTTATTGCCTGAAATAGTATGCTTTATTTTTAAAATTGGTGTTAATATTTTTTATAATGGTTATTGTAAATTTAGTTATAATGAAGTTTACGGCTTAAAGTTTGTTATAAAGTTTATATTGGAAATTTTGTGATGAGTTTATTTGTAAGCTTTGAACAAAAATATCAATATCAAGGATTGCGATTTTGATCAACCACATTCTTGTACCAGTTGTAAGGCCGACATGTATTTCAAGAACCAAGAACGAATCTTAAAATTTAAGCAATATGAAAATTTTGGTCATTTAAAAAACCAAGAACGAAAGGTGTAAAGTTAGCGTGAAATATGGATGCTTTAAAAAAGTAGGACTAAAGGAACATGCGTGAAATATGGAATCTTTAAAAAAGGTGACCGATCAATGTAGGACTAAAGGAACATGCTTTAATAAAGTTAACTTGTCAATTTAAAATTGCTCAAAAAATGAGAAAAAATTGCTCAAAAAGGTGCAAAAATTACCCCGATAATTTTTTTTGAAAATAATTGACAACATGCTTTTGAAATTTCGGTTAAAAAATAAAAAAATTGGTACCGACAACAAAAAAACAAAGTTTGGCCCCATAGTCAAGAGTTCAATCCCCATTAAAAAACAGCCTCTTTCATTGTATGAAAAGTTAGAGAAAATTTAATACTTATGTATTTTTAAGTTGTGTAGTTTTTGAAGACAATTTCATTTTTAAACGGTGAGAGTATGTTCGTGAAGCAAAGCATAAAATTGATGTTTCATAAAAGTGTATAGGCACTCTACCCCGCTTAAAATTAAATAGTTTATTATTATTATTATTATTAGAGATTTGGTCGTAAAATAGTAATGCACATTGCTAATTGTATCGATTTGGTACGTGAACTTTTTTTAAGTTGTAGAAATGTAACGAAATTTTATATGTGCTTCAATTTCGCACGTGATGATGACGCGCCGCGTTATAAATGGTGCCACGTATAAGACTTTCAGTTATGACACGTCATCATCATATACCAAATTGGAACACTTCTGAAAGTTCATTACATTTCCGCAACTTTAAAAAAATTCACGTACCAAATCATTTTATTTGAAAAAATATATTGCTATTTTACGACCAAATCCCTAATTACTATTATATCTATTAGTATCACTTGCCATTATTTTCATACTTCTAAGGTTCACTTATTGCATGCGGGAAGCGCACGTACACATAAGAGTTACTGATAATAAAATAATAAATCAACTCTTTTACCACAAAAATATACTTCCTCCGTCTCGAAATAATTGTCCATATTTCTTTTTTTGGGTGTCTCAAAATAATTGTCCACCTTCTATTTTAGGTAATAAAAAAAGAATTTAGTGGAGGAATATTCTATTTGAGTGGTTGAAATTTATAGGGGTCCCACTTTTATTAAACTATGTGCTTCTTGTCTGGTGACAATAATTTTGAGACGGAGGGAGTAATAAAATAATAAATTAACTCAGTGTTAAAGAGCATCCAATGCATTAGACTATTTTTTGTCAAATGAAAAAAAAAACAAAAAACAAAAAACAAAATCTTCATCGACAAAGATGTTATCGATTTTTTAAAAAAACACATGTTTAAGGTCACTTTTATTTTGTAAAATAATCATGTCACACGAATTCAATAACAAAATATCACATTATTTTGACACAAATTTTCGAAAACTTTAGACCGCTGCTACTATCAAACATTTCAAATAAAAAAAATATTACTGGAAAATGATTCACTTACGCTACAAAACAATTTGCTAAAAATTTTATTCGCCGTCAAAATTTGGTCGAAACAAGAAACCAAATAATTAAACTAGAAAACATAACGTCTCACGGAAGCTATTTATCGGTAAATATGTGTTGCGGCCACTATGTACCAATACCGGACCGGACCAACGTGTTCAAACTGGAACAAGTGACGCCCCAGTTTTCGGCTAACCAATTAAAGCCATCCGAAATCGAACCAGAGAGGACCCGTTAAAACCGATACAAACTGGTGAATCGGGTCTCATCGAGATCTTTTCACGTTTTATTTTGAACGTTATATGAAACATTTACCACAATATCGCATATCGTTAATTGTCTGCCGCTAGGCACCGATGCCGCTAGGCACGGGTACTCACCTATAAAAAAATTACATGTTGAATAAGACGTTTGCCGGTAAATAATCGTCGCCACCCCTATACCTTCATAAAAACACAATAATCTATTGTCGTTGTTGTGCAATCATGCCTTCAGAAAAAGTGCTCTTCGAAAAGGATTCCCAAGCGATACATATACAATTTTTTGAAAAAAAAATTATTCGCCGCAGGAATTTTGTCGAAAACTAAACACCGCTGCCGCTGGGCGCGGGTACTCTGCTAGATACCACTGCCGCAAGACATGGCTACTCTGCTAGATACCGTTGCCGCTACGCGCGGACACTCAGCTAGAAACCGCTGCCGCTAGAAACCGATGCCGCTAGGCACGGGTACTCGCCTAGTATCTATTATATGTTTTAGTTAGTAAAGGTTGAACCAGTAAAAGGCTTTGACCGAGTTTTGTGTAACTGCATTTCATGTTAAGTAGAATAGGTTTCATGTTACCTAGTTTTTAGGTAGGACTAGTAGTACACGTTTTCCTTGTAAGGCTATAAATATAGTCATGTTATCTATGAATGAAAATAACCCTTTCACATTTCCTTTAACCTCTGTATAGTCTCATAACCCACACCAAGTTCTGAGCCTTTAAATCCTACACACCCAAGTACCCGCTAATGCCGACTGTGGGCCAAATACCAGCAGGAAAATACAACGTATCTGTCTTTTGAGAAATAGTATAATATACTTCCCCAAGTACAGCGCCAGCCTGGACCCACATGGTTCTATTCGCAACATCCACGTCTATAGACCTCATATTAATGAAATCAATCATGACAAAGGGCACGTCAGCTGTGTATGAAAGACCCTCAAAGTCATGGCCTCCGGACCTGATCCTGATCTCATATCCATGTTTCTTGGAGCATAAAAGAGCAGTTCGGACCTGGGATTCGTCGACAGGAGTGACAATGACTGATGGTTTAGGAGTGTCTGGTTGATTGAACCTAGCATTGTTGACTCGTGCTTGCCAAATTGGTAAGAAGGATGAATTGGCGGAAGTGAAAATGAGTTGAGAGATGGAGGTAAAGTTGTTCGAGTGCCAGCGAAGACATGATTTGAAATCTTCGGAACCTGGTGTAACATCAAGGTTTTAGACCAAAGATCGGCATGAACCCGTAATGCAAAGAGCTAGAAACAAGTGGAGAACACAAGAGGTTATAAATTGAGACTTCATAATGTAAGTTTTTGTGTAGTGTTTTGATGGAATAAATGAGAAATGAAGTGATAGAGCGAAGGGAGATTTTTGATGGTGTTTCTAGATGTAATATACCCCTATGCTTTGAATTATAAGAATTGACGATCGAGTCTCATTTGAATTTGAATACTACACGTTTCCAACATCTTTTAAATAAAATTAAAAAACCACACTTTTCCAACATTCACCTAACCCTTTTTACCATTCCACATTGACAAATCTCTTTTGATATGACTAGTCGGATACCCGCGCATAGCGGCGGTCAAAATTATAGTTATATGTGTTAGTTGTATGTGTTTGTTTGTGTTACCCGTATAGTAGCTTTCCCGTGACATCATTATTCCCGTATATAGAAATACCCTCGCAATCTCTTACACGTCAAACACTCCCTCAAAAGTATATGATTTTGACGAATCAAGATTGTATTGATTGAAATAAATGTTAAAGTTATAAAAATTTGAATTAAAATAAAATAAACCCCCTAAAAATATAAAAACTAAAAAATCATAAAAATATACGAAAATGGATGTTGAATTAAAGAGCATAAAACTTTAGAAAATATGGTGAAATTAGATTATAAAAAAAATAAATAGATAAAAAGATATTTTAATTTGGAAATAAAGATAAATTTTTAGTTGAGAAGTGACACATGTCACTTTATAATTGGTGCTCCTTATCTTACTTTTTAGTGGTTAAGAGTTAGGCTTGAAGTTTGTTAAGAAGTGACACATGTCATCTCATGATTGGAGCTCCTTATCTCAATTTTTTTGGTTATAAATTAGGCTTGCAATGAGGTTTTATTTTTACATGCATTATAATATAGTATAGATAGATAAAAAAAAGGCCATACTTATCTTTTTCAAAAATCTTATCATATCTTCTAATTCAATGAACAATTTTTACATATTTGTATCTTATAAGTTATGATGTGAAATATGCACCTATATAGAGTATAACTTTTAGGCTATGTTTGACGACATGTAGCTGTAGCAGTAAGTAGTAAGCAGTAGCAGTAAGTTGTAGTTGTTTGTTTAAAAAATGTGTTTGGTAACGTAGCTGTAGCAGTAATTATAAATTGTAAAATTACGAAAAAGGTCATATACATATTAAAATAAAATAAATAATAATTAAACAAATGAGGGTATATATGTAATTTCATAAACTAAACGCTTGGAGCAACTGTGGAATGCTTAATCAAGAAGCATTTAGATTGGAGCGGTAAGACAATATTCTAACGCTTGATGAGGCGTTGCCAAACAAGCTTTTCATCTATAATGCTTACCGCTTGTCGTTTGTCGCTCCTAAACGCTTCCAAATGCTTGTTGCCAAACATGACCTTAGAATTGTTTTTGGGTAAAGGGGAGTAATCCTGCACCCTGGTAAATATATTAACCAAAAAACGTTTAAGTACAATGGATATGAGAGAAATCCCATATCTTAGCCCGTTACATAGGCAAAAAGCTTACATAACAAGATACTACCTATTTTCTAAATAAGAAAACAAACCACTACTCAAATGATAACATAGGACATAACGAAAGAAAATTACTTCCTAGGTCCTTGAAGCTTGGTGCCATACATGGCATTAAAGGCATCCAAATTCCCTGGAAGATCAGAAACCTGCTTCGCATAGTCATCGTAGTCATAGTCATCATACTCATCTTCATATTCTTGGCCACCACCGAATAGATTAGCAGACTCATCAAATGGGTTAGCAACCACCTCATCTTCAGAATCAGACACCACGATGTCTCCCACTTTATAAAAATGGTTAACTCTCTTAGTAGAAGAGGCGGGAGGAATACAAGAATCACTAGTTATAGGAGCCACACCCGACTCCATCTCTTTCAATTCACTCACAAGGGGTTCTTGTGATGCAGTACCTGTCTCAGTAGACTTATCTTCATTAACTTCCATTGTACGACCAGAATCCACATCCTTGTTGGTGTCATTAGAAGTACTACCAAAAGCATCCGTATCTTCCATATTAAGAGCATCAAACTGATTAGATGTAGAGATCTTTGTTCCACTCGAAGTAGCCACATCAGAAACATTCTTCTTAGTGACTTCCACTTTCTTAGGTTTAGGAGGAGTCTTTTTGGGTTGATATTGAAACTGCTTACCCACAACAGGTTTAGTAAACCCTCCTTGACCCGGAATAGTAGAACCACCTTGCTTTCCCTTCTTCTTGTTATTGATCGTCTTGAAACCATCATTAACACGCTTAGTAGGCTGAGTAGGAGGTTCAACAACTTTAGGACATTCAATAAGAGTATGACCAAAAATCATACATTTATCACAATGAGGAGGTTTCCACTCGTATTCAACCCGTATCTTCTCAATAGTCGAACCCGACCCATCAAGTAACGGTATCTCAACTGTAAGGCTGTCCCTAAGCACCTCATCCGACTTCACTTCAATCATGCATCTAGCAAAACTACTACGGCCCCACGAGTCCTTGCACATTTGGCTAGTTAAAGCATCTAACCTTTTGGGCGTGCCTATCAATGTGGCAAGGAGACTAAGGCCATCATCAGAAAACATAACAAGAGGAACATCATGGAATTTAACCCACACCGAGATGTTGGTCAAATCCTCTTTAAGTAAATTGGTGTTCAATGTCCATGGTTTAAGAATAATAGGTACATTTCTAATCAACCAAGGACCGTTTTCAAGAACCGCATCAACACCTTTCTTCGAATTGAACTTAAAGAAGAAGAACCCTTTTGCATTCATCATTACCTTTTGTATACCAAACTTAGCCCACGCATTGCGTACAAAGTAATCAACAACAGGAAAAGCAAGGCGTTGACCAAGGAAATACTCATACAAAGTATTCTCAAATCTAGTGTTCACCTCTTCAACCACTTTCATCGGGACAGAAAGATCCACACCATTAGCTTTCATACTACACTCCAACCTACAAAAGTTTGACGTGTGTTTCTTTGGTTTAGTAGAAGTAACACCAGCATACGATGAAGAAGGTTGTTTCAAAGCACTAACCTTCTCAATTCCAACAGCCCCATGTGCATTCGTATTAACCTTTTCATTAGCATTATTATGGCCATTAACATTAGAAGCCATAGGACTACTCGTATCACGAGGATGTTTCGAATAATAACCAATAGCATTAAGCATCTCCTCTAGCTCCTTCTGTGACTGCGGCACCTTAAGATGCTCAAATAGATTAGCCCAAGTAGAAGTAATAGCATCCATAGTCACGGAAGGTTTTAATGGTTGCCCATCTTCACCCACAAGAACAAGTTTTCCCTCAAAAAATTGTTTTTCAATAGCACGAATTTTCAACAAAGTATCATGACCCTAAGGCGTGTCATGACTAGGAGCATCATGACTAGGGCTAGAAACAAGAGGAATCGACTCCTCTTGTGTATTAGGGAAAACAGAAGCAGCAGCTCAACCACTATCACCATCGGTACTGGAACATGAAACAGGTTTCATGTTTTCATCTAATTTGAAACTAACCAACCTCTCCATCAGAACTCAGAACAAAACAACCCTAAAACAGAAAAAAGCCAATCGAAACAATGGCAGCAGATCCACTTACCAAGAAGACACAACCTCGGGTTCACAACGTACTGGAAACCCTAGTTAAAAACTAGGGTTTATGCACAATGAAGAGCAAAAACTTACCCATACTCAATCGATGAAGCACCATATACCAGTAAGATCAAAGAACCAATTCGATTGAAGCAAAACCCTAAAAAAACATACACAAGAACCACCAAGAACCTGCGTAAGTACCACCAATCTGATCAGGATACTAATTAACACGGCGTTAATTACTAACGATTACAAATTGAGGAACAAAAAAACACAAGGATTTGAGCGATTAGGTGAAGAACGATTAGAAGTTTAGGGTTTTATTTTATCGCCAGAGGAGAGAGTCGCCAAGGGTTTTTTTTCCGCTTTTTTTAGGTTTGCATGTAGCTTTTAACAACGTGCATGACCTTAGAATTGTTAGAAATACTTAGAACAAAAAACTGAAAAAATGATGTCTTAGTAAAAAATAATTGAGATAAGATAGTACTTATATTTCTAATGACGCCCACAATGCTCATTTAAGAGGTGTTTCCGTTTCACTTAATTAGTGAGTCCAAACTTTTGTACTTTCTTAATAGGGATGTTCACAAAAATGTACCTCTCTCTATCAATTAAATAGCTAATATACTAGCATCTTCAAATCATTTAATTTAGTTAACAACCTTTTTAGTTGCTTTCATAATAAATATATTTAATAATGATTAAGAAAAAAAGACAGTTATTTGAAAAGAAAAAAAATGTGATGTCTATAACAAATATACACTAGAGATTTTATCTATTTTTAGGAGGAAAATATATATAAGAACATGTGTATCAAGTAAAATAGTTGAATCAACTTGAGAAAAGTTTCTTTGATTGATAATAATGTGTAAAAATAAATAGTATGCACTAAATATGCGTATCAACTACTTCGTATAAAAAACTATAATAAGTTTAAGGATAGAGGAATATTAATATTTTTTTTTACAATAATTGAGTTCTGGAGTGAATAATATACATAAAACAAGTGCGTCACAAAGTTTCTAGAACAAATATTCGGGAATTATGTAAAGGGCCCGTTTGGTTTGCTTAAATGAATCACTATGGATATGGTTTGAGGATAGATTTGGAATTGAATGACTTCACATAAAAAAATAATTAAAAGTATAATTGAGAGATAGTGGTGGGTCATACCTTTTTTTTCTTTTATTTTGTGATAGAAGAAACACGGGGTATCCTCAAACCATAAAAAATAGCCACCTATCTAGATACCCTTGTTTGAAGGGTTTTCTCATACCCATATCATCAAGCAAACACATTTGATCATTCTCACACCCATACTACCATTCCCATACACGCATACCAAACATGCCCTAAATTAAAGACTACAATATCAAAATTAAAGACTAAGCCAACTTCCAATGTGAGTCATCACCTGCACCAAGCTAAATATTAGTAAAGTACAATATCAAAATTAAAGACTAAGCCTTTAAGGGAAACTCATACTTATCATTAAAGCAAGTACGAAGAGAAAAGATACACATGCATAAGTAGTGAAGTACAAGTACGAGAGAATGCTACCATCTTGAAAGCATGTGAGAAAGAGTGATATGGAGGTTACCTACAAAAACGTTGACAATATATATTCAAAACCCTAAGACTATCTTTATTCACAATCCATCACAACCCAATCTTTTAATAAAATAATATTTTCTCTTTCTTCCATCCACACAACCAATACATACAACCAATCTATATTTTTTATCATTTATCAACAACCCAACCTAACATATAATATTATTTCTATATATTTAATTTAATTACTTAAATTTGTATATAAACTATATATTTAATAAAATATTTGAATTTGAATAAATCTCGCTCGTACGGATTTTAATTGAAATAAAATACGTTTTTCATTAGAAAAATAAAATTACAAAACATGAAGAAATTAAAAGTTACAAATATTAGAGATACAAATGACATAATTAATTATCATCGCCAAATTTTTGCCATATATGCTCAATCAAGTCATTCTTTAGAGATGAATGAGCTTCTCTGTTGCGCAGTTGTTCTCTGTTTCTCATATAACTTCTCAAATCCGCAATTCGTTCAGTAGAGTACTCAACAACATCATTACCATTTGTATGCGCGTCGTTCAAAAATTCGGATGGATCAAAATTTTGGTAAGTTTCTCGTTCATCTTCAACTATCATGTTGTGCATAATAATGCAAGCATTCATAATTTGTCCCATTTGTTCGTAGTCCCAAATAAGACATGGACGTCGAAGGAATGTGAAACGAGCTTGTAGAACTCCAAATGCCCGTTCCACATCTTTTTGAACGGCCTCTTGATGTTGAGCGAACAACCTATGCTTTCTAATTTGTGGAGAAGTTATAGATTTGACAAATGCAGCCCATGAAGGATATATGCCATCAGTAAGATAATATGCCATATTTTTTTTGCTTACCATTTACAACATAACTCACTTTTGGTGCTCGACCTTCTAACACATCACTAAAATAGGAGATCGATGGAGAACATTAATATCATTGCACGAACCTGGTGTTCCAAAGAAAGCATGCCATATCCATAAGTCATATGATGCAACAGCTTCCAGGATGATGGTTGGCTTTCCACTTCTTCCTGCGTATTGTCCAGCCCATCATGTAGGACAATTTTTCCACTCCCAATGCATACAGTCAATGCTACCTATCATACCTGGGAACCCACGTTGTTCCCCGACATAGAGTAGCCTCCATATCTATGATTTCCGGCCGCTAGATCCTTAACGGTAATAATATGAAATAGTCATTTGAGCGTACATGTACGTATTCAGACATGGAAAAGTTAAAAACATAATAATCAGTGGTTGAAACACTAAATACCCATATTTTAAGCTAGAAACTAAAAACAGGAGGTTCAAGAGAGTAAATGAGGTAACCTTTGTTGAAGTTTAAACATATTAACATATAATAATACGAGTACGCAACGAAAAACAAGATCAAATAGTGCATATTAATTAACTTATAGTGAATCGACTCAAAAACAAAACCAAACTAGATTCAAAGATTTGAATCCTCTATGGTTTCACACACTACACGTAGTTAAGCAATATAATTAGTATGCTAGTACTTGGATCATGAAAACAATCAAAACACTTTTGTTCAAAACCAAAATCGAAAACCCAAGCCCTTGACGGGGTGGTGTTCGATCGATTTGAAGAGAGGGAGGAGAAGAGAGAAGATTTGATTGCTTAGGTTTTCCAAGGGACGCAAAATAATGAATAAAGGATTCATTATATAGGCATGGAAAACTTGGAGTGCAAGCGAAGCAATCCCATTCCCTTTGGGACTCCTATTTGGCCGACCTATAAAAAAGAAAAGGGGGGGGGTCTAGAAATTTTCTTATCTTGACTTTACAACCGAGTCCTTATACTTGTCGTCTAACGACAGTTAGTTAAATGTCGTTAAGTAACTAAGTTAGTTAATGTCCGCTAAGTGTTTTTCATGAAATAATAATTAATAAATTACATTAATATATTAACTACTTATAATTGTATGATTGTGTTAACGCATGTGACCCTATAAGCTCAAGTAATTTTCAGGCATACATTATTTGTGATATGGACATATCCCAACAACTACCACTTGGATATGTCTCAAATAATGTAATAACATTGGTGAACATTTATCAACACGCCAATACTCCAAGAAATACCCGAGTGTTGTTTTGTAAAGTCTCAGTTAAATAATTTAAACATTTACTATCCCTTTGTTTTCGATACCATGTTAAATATGGATATGGATCTAATTAATTCCATAAGTTAACGCTTATGTTTCTCGTTTCAGCGATTGATCAAGATTACCAAATTCATCTAGATATATCCAGATCTCCTTTTGGGGGTGGCCACACAAACATCTGATCAACCCCACGAGGGGCCCAATTGCATCATTCTTCAAAATATAATCGAAGGGACAAATTATTTATTGAATGCATGTGTCATTCATGTGCTTTACCACTATAACTACCACTTACGAAATAGCGTTAAACTATATTTAAGAAATGGGATCCACACACGCATGACGTGCTTACATCTCAAGTCTAAGGATAAGTAAATAAATGACTTACAAGATTCACTTGATGACAAAGATCCATAAAGTGAAAGTCTTGTTAGTTGGGGTAGTCCAAGATGCAAACTTTTGAATATCATGTGAGTTAGGCAGGACACAACCTTAAATATTCAAATAATATAACCAATCACTCAGATTTGTCTTAATTCAACAATACTCTATATCGTTGATCGAAAATGGACAAATTTAGAATAAGATAAATTATTCATGGATCTAAACACGCAAATATAAGATATAACTTATCATTAAATGAAAATAATCATACCGGATACTTTGATTCATTATACAAATAATAATTGTTTAACATCCCTTATCCAAATACTAACTAAATCAATACATGATGATCCTACTTGAAGAATCACACCTCAAGATACGATGATCGTACTTGCTAACAAGGCATAAATTTCATTAAACTCAACTAGGTTTGATCTTTTGGAATTTTGATAATACTTATTTCAAGAATTCAGTTAGTAAAGTCCTGGAACATATATGATGATTGTCTGTACATGTGCATACAAATATCTCGATATTGACACACTACATTCCGTAAGGTGTATGACATCATCAAACACCTACTAGAACCAAACATCTTTTACCAACTTCTAAAGGGGCAACACATTCTTATTCTTTAATGTATAATGCAACTATGCTTTCAGCCGAGAGCATCTAGTTCACATGGCCATCATCAAAGATGAAATCCTACCATGACTAGTATTGAGTGTCATCTTAATTAAACTAGCATCATTGTATTCAAACAACCATATGTTCTCTTAAAGATTCGTAAACTATTGATAAGGATTTAAAACGTGCGTTTTTAAGGGTCATTTAAGCTCTAAACTCGTACATTTGTGATCAGTGCCTTAAATCGTTCCTTTTCATATTTTAGGTACTTGGGACATAAAAGCTGGAAACCAAGACGTTTAGCTAATTTGGACAAGAAAACGAAGAAAACGACCAAGCCACGAAAAAGTCTGGAAAACGGATCCAGACGGCATCACAACCTCAACTTTACGCCGTCACTTTCATTTGAACGTGATGATTTGATGAAAATTTTACATGTGACGGCTAAAAACATTTGAGCAAGTTTAGAACCTGACGGCATCACTTGTATTTGAAGACCAAAATTCAAAGTAAAAATTACACGAGACGGCTCAGACTTATTAAAGAGCGACGACGTCAGACATCCTGACGGCGTCAGAGATACAAGGCAACGTCGTCACAACGACGGTGATGCAAATGAAGAAACCCTAATGACGGCGAGCTGACGGCGTCACAACCATCACATTTTCACACTTGTAAATCTATATATATTTTCACATGTTTTCCTTTATTGATGTAAAACTTTGAAGAGGCGAAACCCTAATTTCACAGCTTTTGTAAGGCTTTTACAGCCATTTTTGCTTATGTTTTATTAAAGTTAAGTAATCCCTCTTTAATCATTCAATATGTCTATGTGTTGTTTGATTATATGATTTTCTTTTCTTCACTTTAATATGTTAGGCTAAATTAATTAGTGTTTGCTTGGATTTAATGCAATCTAGTTATTTTAATTATTAATTGTCGTCTCTTTTTTAATTGGTTGTCTCGCGTTAGGAGTAGGAAAACTGGCTATAATCTTATATGTGTTAGCTTGTAAATCCGACTTAATGCATTATACCCTAGAGTTCACTGATGGTTTTTATTTGTTGTATTTATTGCGTGAATTGCGGCTTGTAGATCTTAGGAGATTCTAGAGAGATGACTTAATTGTCACTTGTAGATCTAGGGTTTCTTAAATGAGACTTATACATTCATAGAGTTAGGAAATTCTGCACCACCCTACGATAATACCGGAATACAATGCGCCAATTACGTAAGGACGTGACAATTCGACTAATTAATAAGAGACAACTATGGAGTAAGGATAATTATAAGTAAACATGTTTTTCCCATCATACGAGTTCACCAATTTACTTTTCTTGCAATTAGTTTAATTTAGCTTTATTTGATTTAATTAAGTAATATAAAAAACCCACTCTTCAAGCCCCGAGATTGTACTTGCTTTCATAAAAAAATTATAAAAATACAAAAAGAATCATCCTACACCTCTAGACCTAATTCGCCATACACTTCGACCTTCACAACACTATTCCCCTAAAAAATGATCAATCCCCCATGTTTTACCTATACTACACTACAACGGTTAGGTACATTGCCAAGGAGCATTGTAAAACTTAGTGGTTTTGCAAAATTTTGCATCAACTATGAACATTCCTTTGGTAATTTTTGGTGCCTTCTTAAACTCCAAGGTTTTTTTGAAAATGAGAACTACACAACAATTGCCACATTGTACATCTATAGAATCTTCATTATTGGGAATGACTCTAAGCTCAGCTCAGGAATGAATTTCTAAATCCAAATAAATTTCATTAGAATATTTATTTCAATAGTTATCTAATAACTTTCAATTAGATACCAATATTGTCAAATCATATTGCACTCATGCATGATACAACTATTTCTCAACACAATATGACGTACATAGTTAGGCTTAAGGTTTCATTCATATTCTACCTTATCAAAATACATGTATCTATTGAGACTTGCTAAATGGTATGTCATGTTATTTCAGACTTATTTACCGCATATGTTTATAACAATAAATATATATTTCAAGGTTGTATGTTATATTTCCTAAATCTCTTATGTAAAGTTTTATTTATTGCTAAGGATTGACATCTAGCTTAGATGGAATGTTACTACCCATATGTTATAAAACATATATGATTTAAGGAAAATAAATATAAATACTCCCACTAGCTTTTAGAAATACTCAGGAGTTATCTTATTTTTAAATAAAATAAAAAACATGGATTTAATAATTAAACATAAGATTCATCTCCGAGATGTATGCATTGATCCATACACGGATTCTTGCACTTTGTATACTTCTAATGATTATATGAATTCATAAAACTATTTTGATTACTCATCGTCCTCGCAAAGATAATCTTCAAGAAAGAGTTTTGATATTCCATTGTCATATTTCATACTAATGAAAACAAGTATGACAATTAATCATCTTTATGTATTAATGTGCGTATAAAAGAATATTCAATCACAATCAATTTCTTGAGTATGATTAATAATCATGTCACATGTCATGCATTAAATATGTGTACAATATTGTCCTTATGAGCTCAACACATGAATCAAACAGCTTGAAGAAACTCACATTTCTTCCACAGCCTAACTTTTTTGTTTAAGATCAATCAAGTTCCAAATTTCTTATCTTTATGGAAAACATCTTAACATTCATAGTATGAGTAATTTACCAAATTCAAGATTCGACAACGCATCTTTATGGATAACATGCTCACCATGATCCTGTGACTCATATTCCTCAGCATTGATATAAAATATATCAATAAAGTGTTTGAGGTATCCTTTCAAATCTATGAACGAGTATTTCATCATTCTAAGGTTTAACATTTACATGTTTAGCCTAGTATGAAATTCACTTGTGTGTTTAGAAGGTTATGTATTTTGTTATTGTATTTCTTCAATATTTAAAAATACTCCCACTTGCTTTTTGTAAGTAGAGACTAATCTATAAATACTTAGCATGTATAGTAACAATAAATTGTTCTCTTTTGAGAAATCATCAAATAAATTGACAGTTACTGACTCTAGTTTGTTAATAACATGCTTCATAAGATGTTTAACAAATTCAGAACTTCAATTTTAAGACTTAATGTGAGTAATCACATTCCATAACATGATGGTGTCTTATTAACCTTCTAGGTTGGAGTCTTATTAAGTATATACAAGACATACTCAATTTTCTAACTTTGATAGCTTTTTGGAGGAAAATGAGTTAAAGTTATCTTGAATCAAACGATACTAATATAGTTTGATTTTCCTCATTGGATATACCATAAAATTGTGGTATTCCATGAGAATTGATATTGTGAGACAACTTGACAATATGTTAGATGAACTTATACTCTTTGACTTACTTATTTACCAAGAAGACATAAACATTTATTATCTTACTATTTGTTATGAACACCAACATTTGGCTTCAATAGTAATTTCAAGTTAATTGACTACTCCATTATTTATGACATGTCCAAGATAACATAAACCTTTTAGTTGAAGTAGTCTTTATTCTTATCTTGACATAAGTTCTAAATAGGGAAAAATACATTTTACGGGTATAAGTCATAGTAGAATCTTAGTCTCTTACCCTGCGGTCAAGAGAAAACTATTAATCATATTGTCATGTGTTGTACCTTGCACACAATTAAGATTTCTCCCACTTGTGCATGACATAACATCAAGTACGTAGACAAACAACACGACACTCGTTTGATTGTGTATGAACAATATGATAGTGTCACGGATTTGCATTATAAGTAGATGTAGAACCATATTGTTTATTAAGGAATCAAGCACGATTATCCTTAAAAACATGAGTGTTAACAGTTGGAAAGTAATATATTATCTCAAAACAAGTTAGAAATAATTTGGGTTACTAACAAGATAATAAAACTTGTAGCACCCACTGAATTAGACAACATTACACGAATGTTTTTTTTAGTAATATAGCGCAACACTTCCACTGTATTTGACAACATTGCAAGTGTTACCTATCCAGTTAAACAAATAGCGACCTATTTAATTTTTTACCTTCTTTGAAAGTCTACTAGTAGCAATGTACTTAAGTTTCGAAAGAGTGTATGAAGTTCTACTATATAAATGAGGGATTGTCCATCAATGCTATTTATTAACTTGAAATTTGGCATGCAATTTCCTTCTTAATCGGCCTACTATTCCATAAGGATATGTAGCACCTATATTGTGTTAAAGCAAAACAACTAGATAAATCATGCTAGTTTGCCTTTACTTCCGCTGTAGTACTTTCGTCTGGTTTCTAATTTAACAACTCGTTAGATATCATACATCAAGATGTAACCATTTGTTAGCTACATGAACATGTTCACCAGTTAACCGAATGTCTTATTTGTTTCAGAAGAATTCAACACTGATCAAATGAGATCAAATCTATATGAAAAATAAGATGTGCAATCTACTTAATTGTGTAAGTTTGCTATGAGTTTTATTAGAATTAGGACAATTCCAATGCTCCTATTATAGCTTTCTCGAACAAGAAAAAGGATAGTAACGAGTCTCTCTATTTCTTACACGAAAAAAAGGCTCGGTTTGTCTTTTAGTAAAAATGATTCTAGCAAACCCTTATAGATGTGGATTGATTTACCAAGAAAAGAACAAAACTACGTTTACGGTTTTAATGTTGCGTTAATACCATCAAAATAATTTATAAAATTCAGTTTCTAGTATTTTCAATAATTATTCCTATAAAGAAAGTTAACTACTGATAAGGATTTAAAAAATACGCTTTTAGGGGGTTCATTTAAGCCCTAAATTGTTACATTTCATATTCGTGACTGCTTAAAATTATTCCTTTTCACATTTTAGGTTATTTGGAAGCAAAAAGCTAGAATAAAGCATTTTTGGACGAAAAGGAATGAAAATATGAAGAAAACGGCTAAGTCAAGAAAACAAGGCTGAAATAGTGGTCCGGACGGCGTCCCAAATCCAAGGGCGATGCCGTCGCCTACAACGTGGTCTAAACTCTCTCAAGCGATGGCTCAGGTCATTTTTTGATCCTAACAAGTGACGGCGTAACTTGTATTCCAACATCACCGTCACTCTGTCTTTCTACACCAAACGACCAAAGCTTTCTTAAGACGACGTCCACTACAATCTAGAAAGCGTCACTATCGTATACCCGACGCCGTCCCAGTGATGACTTGGCAAAGACGAAACCCGAATGGCGGTGATCAGACGGCGTCACCAGTAAAAGGCGACGCCGTCGCAGTTGTAAAATCTATATATAGACATCGATTTTTCAGTATTTAGTGTGTTATTTTGGAGAGCAAACTCTAAAACATTTTTAGTCCGACTTGGATAGTTTTTAGGGGGTCTAACCCCTCATTATTAATTCAAGATAAGTTTATTTATCCAATCTATCACCATGTTTAATTTTTATGTGATTGTTTGCTTGTGTTCTTGCATCTCTATCATGTGTAACTAAATTAATTAGTGTTTGCTTAGATCCAATGAAACCTAGTTATTAATTATTATTAGTTTGTCTATTGTTTAATTGGTTGTCTTGCCAGATTAATGAAAATTAGCTTCTTCTTTCATTGTTGCGAGCTTGAACGTCCTAAATAGCGATTATTAGCCTTAGAGTGCACTATTAGGCTCCCGTTGTATTTATTACGTGAGTTGCGGCTCTTGTTATTAATTATTATTGTTTTTAACGTCCTAAATAACGTTAAATTAATTAGTGTTTGCTTAGATCCAATGAAACCTAGTTATTAATTATTGTTAGGTCGTCTCTTGTGAAATTGGTTGTCACGCTAGATTAAGGAAAACTGGCTTCTTCTTTCATTGTTACGAGCTTGAACGTCCTAAATAGCGATTATTAGCCTTAGAGTGCACTATTAGGCTCTCATTGTATTTATTGCGTGAGTTGCGGCTTGTAGATACTAGGATATTCGGGGGAGATACCTCAGTACTTGGTGATCCCTGGTGTTCTAGAGGAGACTTATGCACTCATAGAATTAGGGAATTTGGCACCGTCCTATGATTAAAACATGGAATACAATGACCAATTAGACAAGGGTGTGACGATTCAATCGACCAATAAAAGATAATTAGGGAGTAAGTAAATCTAAGTAAACACGTTTTTAGTTATGATAAGAACTCTTCCTACAATCCCTAGCTTCTATTTTATTAATTATTAATTAGCAATTTTTTTATTAGTTTAATTGGTAAAAGACCAAACGCCCACTCTTCAAACCCCAATATTTTAATTGCTTTCATATAAAATATAAAAAGACTAAAAAGATTCACCCTCAACCCTGCCTTTTCGTCATACATCTCGACAAGGATCTCTATTCCTCTAGAGAACAATCAACCCCCTGGGCTTACCCATACTACACTGCAAAAATTAGGTACACTTCCTAGTGGGTTGTAAAGCTTGCTCTTGGAAAGGAAGTTTTTCGACCCCGAACCATGCATCAACTACTCATAGTTTAAATAGATAAAACAATTAATTTTCTTAAGGCTAGGACCTTAATTGACATATCGACATCACATCAGTTAATCTGCTAACAATGGTGTATTCAAAAAGGTAAGTGTCGAACAATAATTGCAATACAAGTGCAATTTCTTGATCATTATGGGACTTACTAATGTCACTAGGGACAATCATGTAGTGTCATGTTTCATCCCATATTATGTATCATGTTAAAGGTCTCACCAATTAACTTGATTATGTCGGCCAATAAAAAACTGTAAATATTCCACCAACGTCTCACGATGAGTGGTAATTTACCTTGGATTGCAATTTACCTACGTCTCATGTACAGCAAAAGGCAATTATAACTGTTCTTATAATTGGGTAGCAAAAACTTAGTTTTCAAATGGTATAGCTTATTTGACAAATAATGTTTATATCAAATATGTATGAAGAAGCATGCATACATCTTCGTATAATTGGTTTTAATAAAAAACTTTTACTCGATTAAGTTATTTATTATCGTGCATTAAGATGTTATTTAAATTTATATGCATAGCACGTGAATATATAAGTAAATACATTGCAATTTTCAATTGACGATTAAACGTGTTTTCAAAGTTAAAGTAATGCAAATTTATCGCAGTATTTGTAAAACCAATTAAAGAAAGACCAACCACTATATCGTACTATTGCATGAGTCATAGACCCAAGTTATTTTGATAATTGCCTCATATGCCGAAGCATGTAGTAGCGCGTGGATTTAAAGTCAAACAACCTGAAGATGATTTTGCCAAAACAAAGTAATTGGTTGAATAAAAAACATCATCAATAAACAAAGTGTAGAACTTTAATTTAAAAAAACACATTAAAGAATATTAAACATGTTAAATTAAATTATATCATGGTAGATTCGAGTATATTTCTTACACCATGAATAACTTATTAGAATTATGTTTAATTAAACCATCTAGTTTCATAGTTATTAGTCACGTTTATATTTTTTTATCCAAAAAACTCTTTGCTTTTACATGAGTCAAACTATTTATTGCACATGCATTTGCATTGTTTAGAGCGACATATTTCCTCATCATTTCTCGTATCAACTAATAATGTGACAAAAACATTAAAGTTATAAACATATAAAAAAATTGATAATAACATATCATATTAAATTAGCATACTCATATTAGCTAATGAAATAAGGATAAAGGCAAAAACATCACTAACATATAACCCTGTTGTAAATAACGAGTTTCTCAAGTAACTAAAATACAATAAGAATCAAATTTAAACCAAACACATGAATAATAATGAAAAACTAATACTATTACAAAATATAAATAACTTGATTAAGATTTTAAAACTAACTAAAACCCATTACAAGTAATCATATATATTGATTCAATTCGACGATGCAAAATAATACACATTGTATAATATTTAATTGAATCTCTAACGAGTACTTTTTGGAAATGGAAGAATTAAAGTCACAACAAATGGTGCGTGGAGAAGTCGACTAGGGTTCTAGTTTTATAGTTTTGATGTTCTAGTTTACTTTTACTAATTGGCACAAAAATAGGTGATGTCTTTCAAATAAAACATACATAGCATACAATAGTCAATATTTTTTTTAACTAACTGTATAATGTTGAATAAGTTTTTAAAGACCATTACTTAGTTAACTCCTAGCTAGTCATTTCAATAAATTTATATTGAATCAAAAGAACAAAGAATTAAAACTTAATATAATAAATAACAAAAGAACTTTATGTTTGAAATTAAAGGCATAAATTACAAAAGAACTAATTCAATATCTTGGATAATTAGCTAAAGACCTTCATATGTCTGAGAGAGGTGTTGAGAAAACTGGGATACGTGCATAAAGAAGTTATCTGGATAAACTCTAGCCTTGATTCTAATCGGCTTCTTAAAGTTGTCAATCTTCCAATACATTTCACCCCAAACACTTGCTTCTTCATAACTATCACTTCCAACTCCCAAATCCATATCATTGTAGTTAAAATATACTTCCCGTGGGTTACTTGATGCATACGGCTCTAGAAACGCTTCAAAGCTTTCTAGCCAATTTCTTCGTGGAATCGATGTTGGAGTTGTGTGTGAAGGTTGTGTTAAATGATGAATACCCTGTTGGTTATTATCTTTCATTAATCGTATATTTATAGTGCTAATACATAAAACCTTAGAAGCCATAAACACACACACCGGGCTTGGGCCTATATATTATTCATCTAATACTCTCCCACAATCCGAGTGGCAAAATCGCGAAAGCTCGGATTGGAGTACAAACGAGAAACATTAATTATTAAAAAATAAAAATAAAACTAAAGATAGTTATCTTGATGAATAATTAAGACTTTGATAGGTAGCCAATCGCGTAATCCAAAAAAAATGATTTGGTTTATGAATGATTGCTTGTTTTGGCGCGTGACGGTGCGTCCTTATGACTACAAATGCGATTCCAGTATGCTTTTCTTCAAAATTTATTTACGAAGCCACCTCTGCTGACCTCGTCAGTTAACTCCTTACAGTTTGGGAGTTATAGCCGAAACACTAGGCTGCAGTTTTTGTTTTTTTAGCATGGATAAAATGTGATGGCTAGGGTTTAACGGGATGGAATTGAGGCGGCTCCTAGGGTGGCCAACCACATCTGAGGATCTGTCCTAAAGCCAAATTTAATGGACCTAAACAACTATTGGGTTTGGGCCAAGTAACATATCTAACACTCCCTTGCAGTTTGAATGGGAGGCTTTAAACCGACAAACTGGAACATATGTTGAAAGCCCCTTCTTCTTTTCTTCTATCATCTTCTTTGTTGATTGGTTGAACGAAAACATAATTGTATTTGGCGGCATAGTTGTTTATTACTTGCGACTTCCTCCTTTGCATGACTTTATTTATTTATTTACGTCATGGCTTGCTTTGCTTTTAGGTAGGAGCGACAATTTTGCGACCAACTATTTGCGAAAAATAACAATGATCTTCAACAACGAAAACAATTAGATGAAGAAGGAAAAAAATATGGTTGATTGAAGGCAACTCAACGTGCATATTGTGTGTCTTTTGACAACTAGGGTTTAGGTTTTATGCATTGAATATGAAAAACAAAATCCTAATAAAAAATAAGAAGAAAGCAAAAATAACTATGATCCCTCCAAATCATCGCCGAGTAGCCGATGACCGGAGGATGAAATTTTTTTTAAGTGGATCTTACCTAAAGCTCGATACCATCTTAAATGATGAATACCTCGTGGGTTATTATCTTTCATTAATCATATATTTATAGTGCTAATACATAAAACCCTAGAAGCCATAAAAGCACACACCGGGCTTGGGCATATATATTATTTATGTCTAAAGTCAACCATCTTGAAAAATTGGAACAACACCCCAGCTCTATAAGGATACGGAATTGCAGTCTCGGAGTACTCATTAATTATTCCTCCAAACGGGTTGATGATAAAAGTCTCTAATCCGTAGTTTTCGAATATCGTTTCCCATATCTGTGTAAGACCCTCAATGGAGATTGGTGCTCGAATAAAGTCACATTTACCTTTAAAGTTCAGCTTAGGAACGGCTAATCGATTAGCGAGAATTTCGGTGGGAGTCGAGGTTGAAAAGCCTGGGCTTGTTTGGACCATTTTCACTTCTTCACATATCTCTCGTGTCACATTAAGCTTTGGGAAGTTTTCTTCTAGCAACGGAATCAGTGTGTTGCTAGTACCTTGATTGATTCCTTCAAACGACATTCTTATGGTTTTCTTTATCGTATTTCATACATTTTTGCTAAACATTTGAATCCTTATGTGCAAGTTTCGATCAATATTTGGCATAATAGTTTAATATTTATGGAAAATTTCCGTAGCTCCTTCTTCCAAAGTTTTATCAACTATAAAAACATTCACTAATTCTGGAATTGGAACCAACCTCAGCTTCCATGCAAGAACAATTCCAAAACTAGAAGCACCGCCACCACGAATTGCCCAAAACAACTATTCGCCCATCCAACACTGTGGAAAACTAGAAGGGGGGTTGAATAGTTTACCGATTAAAAATTTTGTTTTGAAACTTATTGAAAGATCAATTGATATTGATCTTAGATATGTTAGTGAATGATAATCAATATGCAAGCAATATATATAAAGAGTAAATAAGGAAAGAAACAATCAAACCACGTCAAGTTGTTTATAGTGGTTCGGTCTACAAGGACTATTTTTCCTTGCCCTACTCCACTCCCCGAGTCTCACACTCGAGAGTTTAACTTCACTAGTCAACAAGCTCCTTTCACCGGCGGAGAAACCTTTACACTTCGCTTACACACTATTTCCGACACTAAGCTAAATGTCGAGTTCTTTTACAAGGGTACAACCACTCCCACACACAATGTATTTTAAGGACTAAAATACTAACCACTCACACATTTACAAGATTATGATGGTTTGATACAACAATGATGTATGAATCAACACTAGATCATACAACAACAAACAAACAAGACTTCCAACTATTTGTTGAAGCTTGAATATACCTTGATCTTCTTTGCTACAAAAGAGGATCACTATAATGATATGAAACTGATTTAGAAATGTTAGAGAGAAGAAATGTATGTGAATATGCTAGAAAGGGATGAGAAACAACTTGGTTTGGCTTTGCTATTTATAGCCAAAATGATCAGCAGGCACCACGGACCACGGATCCCTCAAAAGGGTTTCGCTCGTGTAAACTTTTGGTGCCGCCGGGGTCTGACAGCAAGATCACCAAACTCTTACCAAAGTCAACCATATCTATCCAAGATTGTGTAAGATATGTAGAGTCTAAATCTACACAAAATATCTAGTGAAATCTTCTAGAGATTTCAATGATGCACTACATGATGTCATGTGTTGTTTTCTATTTTTAGAAATATGTTAAAATATAAATACATATGTAATGTTTTGTTTTAAGAAACTAAAACATGATTGATCTAAAAATGTTCACATAAATTTGGTTTAGAGTTATATCAATAATATGATTAATCAAAATGTAAAAGCTTGAGTGATGAAGATATTATTTGAAAAGCTTGTTTTAATATCTATTAAACTTGACAAGCTTTAAGCTTTATAAAAATTAAATTTACTTTTGTCGTTAACATAACTTAGGTAAAGATCATAAAATATAAATAACGTTTAATGACGATATTTGTATTAACAATTTCTCCCTTTTTGTTGAGGACAAAATATAAATTTTATTTTTATAAAAGATGTAAAGTTTGTACAAGAGTTTATAAAAATATGAAATTAATTTTAGAACTTGAAAGATTTAGATAAAGATGATAATGCTAGTATGTCCAATTTAGACATGATGTTAACTTTCCAGAAAGTCAAAATATACAGTTGACTTTATTTGAAAGTCAAAGTCTTCATTAGTCAAAGTGTGATGTTGACTTTTCAGAAAGTCAAAGTATGCAGTTGACTTTTTATAAAAGTCAAAATAGTCCAAGTTCTATAATATTTTTTCCCCTTTTTGTCTCAACAAATAGAAGATGCGAGGCGGAATGTGTAATGAGCCCGAGCCATTATCTCCCCCTTGGCCAATGCTCCCCCTAAATTGGGTGCCAAGAGAAAGATACATGGATTGTGAAAAAGCTACAAAAAGTATGTTAGTAATTGATGAGTGTGTAAATACTCATCATTTTTGGTCAAATCTGAATTGCAAAACATTTAAAAATGCTCAGTAATGCATCAAAATACTGAAAATATCTCAAAATTGCATTTTATATGTTTCAGATGCAAAATGTTTAAAATCAGATGAAAAATGAGCTAAGTTTGCATAATTGGCAGTTTCAGTCCCCCGACTTTCAA